>JARQOC010000007.1:135967624-136300124 GCA_033576535.1 Allobates femoralis | reverse complement strand
CATGCCCGCCCGGACTGCTGCTTACAGATCTCGCTATACAGTATCATGGGCATTTATGGTCAGGGCAGGAGACGGGCATTGCGGCCCAAACACAGTAATGGCAGGAGACGCACATTGCGGCCCAAACATGGTCAGGGCAGGAGACGCACATTGCAGCCCAAACACGGTCAGGGCAGGAGACGCACATTGCGGCTCAAACACGGTCAGGGCAGGAGACGGGCATTGCGGCCCAAACACAGGGCAGGAGATGCTCATTGTGGCTCAAACACGGTCTGGGCGGGAGATGCACATTGCAGCCCAAACACAGTCAGGGCAGGAGACGCACATTGCGGCCCAAACACGGTAATGGCAGGAGACGGGCATTGCGGCCCAAACACAGTAATGGCAGGAGACGGGCATTGCGGCCCAAACACAGTAATGGCAGGAGACGCACATTGCGGCCCAAACATGGTCAGGGCAGGAGACGCACATTGCGGCCCAAACACGGTCAGGGCAGGAGACGCACATTGCGGCCCAAACACGGTCAGGGCAGGAGACGCACATTGCGGCCCAAACACGGTCAGGCAGGAGACGGGCATTGCGGCCCAAACACAGGGCAGGAGATGCACATTGTGGCTCAAACACGGTCTGGGCGGGAGATGCACATTGCGGTCCAAACACAGTAATGGCAGGAGACGCACATTGCGGCCCAAACACAGTAATGGCAGGAGATGCACATTGCAGCCCAAACACGGTAATGTCAGGAGACGGGCATTACGGCTCAAACACGGTCAGGGTAGGAGACGCACATTGCGGCCCAATCACAGTCAGGGCAGGAGAAGCACATTGCGGCCCAATCACGGTCAAGCAGGAGACGGGCATTGTGGCCCAAACATATTTTGTAGATACAATCAGAAGTGGATCCTCAACTTTCTAGCTGAATAAACTCATTATTAAATAAGTATTTTCTTAGTAACACCCACACTTATGATTTTGACTTTGGATCTGAGTCCCTTTCAGTGGGTTCAGATGATCCCCCCTATAGCTCCCGTCTAGTTGGACATTGTATTAGAATTTACTTTCGTCAGCCTATCGGTTGTATGCGGGAACTATTATTAGCTTTGAAACGTTAGGTCATTTATTCTGCCGAATGGTTATTCATTTTTCTGTCTACTTAGATTTTTTATGCAATGTTTAGACTTGTTGCAGTAATTTCCCCTATTAGTTTCCCCTATGAGTGGCTTCAACAGCTGTATCCTAAAATAATTACTATATGGAGTCTGTAAAGAAATGGAAAGTTTGCAGTTCTTCCGTTTCTGTGCACGGCTCTAGTTGGTTATAGTGTCATGAAAATATATCTTTATTACTTTTAAGCGGTTGTCTGGTCCTGTTGTTACACATATCGGTATGCTAACTTATCAGCCACAGTTGCAAAGATGGTGTCTTTGTACAAATTAGTACATACCTAGGCCTATTTCACTTTCCTACAGAGAGTTTATCCATCAAGTCTCCATAAATACTTTGCTCTACACTGAGCTCTTGATTTGGGATTTTTGCCCTGGTGGTGGATTTTGAGCTCGAGGCTCATGGCGGGTTTACACGTTGCGATATCGGCGTCCAACTCCGATCCAACTCCGACAAAAAGTCACGTGGTTCGCGAGTTGGACCCGATATCGTTCGCGCGTTGTACGGTTTGAACGTACAACGCGATGCTGGAACGATGCCAAAACGATATTGGGGTTGAATGAGCGTGCTATTCAACTCCCCGATATCGCATGGCCATTGTAGCAGCATCGTACAGTGTAACAGCCCAACTACGATGTGTACTCGCACCTCACCCATTAACTCCCATGTTAAATGGTCGTTACTGGGTTGGTGGGCGTACACATCGTAGGGTCGTTGTTTCCCGATATCGCAGCGTGTAAACCGGCGATGCGATATCGGGAAAAGTGCACTAAAAATGCGCGCTCCCGCGCCGTTGCCTACGATATCGCCACGATATCGGGATGTGTAAACCCACCATCAGTGCAAGACTTCCCTTTAGATGCAAAGCCTAATGCAGCACTTCATATAGAGCTCTGTACACGTGAACTTGGCTCACTTCACTGTTGGATGACCTCACACTTTATCTATGGATGGACAGTTAGAAAAGTGTGAAGTCATCCAATAGGAAAGTAAGAGACATTCACAATGCTCTACATTGAGTGTATAATATTTGAGTATCATGGGAGAAGTGAAGCAGCACTACCAGCAGTATATTATCAGGATCAAAGGGGTGCAGCACTCCAAATAGTTAATGTACGTAAAAAATTGGCTCTTTATTAGCCCACTAGATGGTGTCCTGATTCTAACGCATCGGGTATCCTAGAATATGTATGTATTTTATTTACGAAGATTTAAAAATAATGCAATAAATACACAGGATTCGTTCAATATATCTGCACATGTGACACCTCACCAGCGATCAGTAAGGTACCGTCACAATCGGCGACGCTTCAGCGATCCTGACAAACGATGCGACCTGGTAGGGATCGCTGGAGCGTCAGTACATGGTCGCTGGTGAGATTGTCACACTGAGCGAGATCGCTAGCGCCGGTCGGGGTACTTCTGCTTACGCCGGTCATCTCCCGGCTGCGTCGCCGCTAACCTCCGTGCAGCAGGAGATAACCCGCGGATACCGTCGGGAGATCAGCAGCTAGCGCCGCTGATCTCCTGATGGTAGCAGTGGCGTGTATGGTTCAAATCCCGCACCAATTCGCGGATGGACTGCGTCTGTCGCTGATTGGTCGCGCTCGGCCGGGCGTAACTAATCAGCAACGCGGGATTTCCGTTACAGACAGACAGAATTAGATGATTATATTGTAGATAAAGAGCAATGCAGCATTTTGGCTGATATACATTGAGAAAGGTTCAATGAGCACAAACTGAAACCTTGCATTGCCCCTTACAAGCCACTAAAATGGCAGTTTTTCATGCACATGCCCTCTTTTTTTTTCTTTCTTGCTATCTATCCATCCATCCAATCTCTCTATTCTAATCTATCTTTCTACCATGTGTAAGCATGTGCATCTACTTACATAATCACCAGTTTTGCGCTTCCGGCCACTGTGCCGCTATTCCAGAATCCTTTGCGGCGCTGCGAGCAATGGCGTGCATGTGCCATCGCGAGCCGCCGCTTCCTGGCCGGAAACGCAAAACTGCTGATTATCTAAGTAGATGCCGATGGATGCTGGGGCCAGACAGCAGAAACCCCCAAACCCGCACCATTGCCCGGTCCACGCACCGCCCGCCGCTCATCTGCTCCCCCTGCCCCATACTCCCACTCCCCGCCGCTCACCCCGCCATTCTCCTCCTTGCAGCATTGAGCTCCGACATTCCATTACAGCGGGGGGCGGAGTTAGCAAATTACGTCATAATGGGTGTGACTGAGGAAACTCCCACCACATAAGGGCAGTGGCTCTCAGTCACGCCCATTATCACGCCCCTATGTTAACTCAGTCTCCCTCGCCCATTCCATTTTTTCGCCTCAATGCTGCAAGGAGAATAATGCGGGGCTGAGCTGGAGCATGCACTCACTGCTACTCACCCCCTACTGCCCTTCTCATGTTCCTCATTACCCCCCACTCTACCACACTGCCCCTGCTTACCCCCCCACTCACCCACACTGCCCTGCTTACCCCCACACTGCCCCTGCTCACCCCTCTTACCCCCCGTATGCCCGCACTCCCGATGCGATAGCATCGGGCCTTCTTACTAGTGTAAATATCTTTGTGTGTATATGTATGTATGTGTAGTGTATTTACATATATATATCCATAGATATGTCTGCATGTATATTTATTAAATTCACACATGAATATATATATATATATGGCAATTGTTTTAGATCCGCTTTCAGTGTGGCTTTTAAGGATCATTAGACGGATTTCATAGGAAAGCTTTTTACCTGTCTGAACCTTTTGTTTTTGCCTATATAAGAAAAGTAAAAAGTCTTCCCCTTCTATTGACATACCATGTGGCTCCGGTTGGGGGAGTCAGGGAGGTTTGTCCTGCAGTACTGGTCTGTAGGCATCAGATGAACATAATGACCAGTCACTCCGGATTGACACCCGCTCATTACACTCATTTCTCCTGATATTTTCATTCTCTGGGTTTTCCCTCGGGCTGTTCATCAGACTGACATTATTTTTGTTAGTCTTGTAAACTCCCAATAGCAGCATGCAGGGTGTACAAGGTGTCATGTAGGAAACTTTGTTGGGCTTGCAGGTCTCTTCACCCAGTTAGTTGACTTTTACCTGCGGTTTTCTGACCTTTATTCTAATGACTGCAACTACAAAACATTGCAGGAGGCACAGAAACCACAAGGTATACAAAGGGGTTGTGAATGGGTTACAGCAAGCTCAAAGAAATATCATGGTACAGCATAAGGGTAAGTTCACACATACAGTTTTAACCTCGGTTTAGCAGCGGAAACCGCAGGTCGGTTTCCATGAGGTTTATGCAAATTTATGTTAATCCAAAAGCGGCTTTTGGGTTAACATATAAACCTATGGAAACCGACCCCCGGTGTGCACACACCGGCGGTTTCCACATGCTCATCTGTTGCTAACCCGCTGGGTTCCCAGCGGGTTAGCAAAGAATGATCATGTTCTATAAACCGGCCGGTTCTGCAGCGGCTGCAAGCAGAATCATGTGCTGCTTCCAGCCAGCTGCAGAACCGACGCCACTAACCCGCTGTGCACCCGCCGCACACCCGCCCGTCTCCCGCCGCACATACCCGACAGGAAGCCGGTGGACGGCTGCCGAGCTTCCTGTCGGGTCCGCCCAGCCGCCGCCGACACTAAGCCGACGTATGTGTGAACTTACCCTAAGTCTGATAATTCGGCATGTTCCGTATTATTGGAATATCTGGTCTATATATATATTTTTTTTTCAGTGAAGTACCTGAAGTTAACTTGTTCCATCCAGAATATTATTTTATCACCCATCAACAAGATAGCTGGTAACTTATTGACCGATGTGGGTCCAACCGTTGGGACCATCACTAATCAGCAGAAGAGGGCACTGTTCATGCTTCACCACCACTGATCAGCAGAACAGGGCACTGTGCATGCTTCACCACCACTGATCAGCAGAAGAGGGCACTGCGCAGGCTTCACCACCACTGATCAGCAGAACAGGGCACTGTGCATGCTTCACCACCACTGATCAGCAGAACAGGGCACTGCGCATGCTTCACCACCAATGATCAGCAGAAGAGGGCACTGTGCAGGCTTCACCACCACTGATCAGCAGAACAGGGCACTGTGCATGCTTCACCACCACTGATCAGCAGAACAGGGCACTGCGCATGCTTCACCACCAATGATCAGCAGAAGAGGGCACTGTGCAGGCTTCACCACCACTCATCAGCAGAACAGGGCACTGCGCAGGCTTCACCACCACTGATCAGCAGAACAGGGCACTGTGCATGCTTCACCACCACTGATCAGCAGAACAGGGCACTGTGCATACTTCACCACCACTGATCAGCAGAAGAGGGCACTGTGCAGGCTTCACCACCACTGATCAGCAGAACAGGGCACTGTGCATGCTTCACCACCACTGATCAGCAGGACAGAGCACTGTGCATGCTTCACCACCACTGATCGGCAGAAGAGGGCACTGTGCATGCTTCACCACCACTGATCAGCAGAACAGGGCACTGTGCATGCTTCACCACCACTGATCAGCAGAACAGGGCACTGTGCATGCTTCACCACCACTGATCAGCAGAACAGGGCGCTGTGCATGCTTCACCACCACTGATCAGCAGAACAGGGCACTGCGCAGGCTTCACCACCACTGATCAGCAGAACAGGGCATTGTGCATGCTTCACCACCACTGATCAGCAGAAGAGGGCACTGTGCAGGCTTCACCACCACTGATCGGCAGAACAGGGCACTGTGCATGCTTCACCACCACTGATCAGCAGAACAGGGCACTGTGCAGGCTTCACCACCACTGATCAGCAGAACAGGGCACTGTGCAGGCTTCACACCACTGATCAGCAGGACAGGGCACTACGCATTCTTGACCACCACTCCATTCATTCTCAGTCCCATGACCACAGAGTATTAAACGCTTCCAATAACATCAGTGGACTATCCCCTCTACATATTTTGGGTTTCAAGATGGGGTACTTGAAAATTGTTTTTGTAAAAAAATCCGTCTTCTTCTCTGAACCCCTTCCTATGTATTCGGCTTTCATTTTCATGTACTCGTCAGAACAGAATATGATTCAGATTTAGCTTTGATTGTGGGAAAGTCGTTTGTACCCTACATTTCCTGTCACTTATAACCAGAGGCGCAAAGAGTCAAAAAGATTTTTCTTCATAAAATAAAAGTAAAAGCTGCTGGTCCTGCCGGCACATTGGCGCACTCCTTGTGTTGACCACTTGAGTTCTACCGATATCAAGAAAGGCTCAAAAGTCGTCTGTGAATGTGTGTGACAGATAATCCATTTAGATCTATGGGAACATTGGTGCCCGTGTAGGATCACCACTCCCATAGGCTGTAAGAGTCGTTATGGTCACACGTGCACCACCGCTCCATTCATAGAGAGGACAGGGGACCTCCATTTTCATGATCAGTGGGGTTCCAGTAGTCATACTTTCAGAGACCATACATTTATCTCTATCATGTGATTGTTTTTGATCGTAAAAACCCATTAGGAGGTTGTTGAGAATCAAAATAAGGGTGCAACTTTCTAATATAATCTCCTTTTATTTCTGTCTCATCACGTGTCTACAAGAGTAGTTTGTATACAGGTCTTACTTCACAAACCCCATATGGTGAAAACCATACAGCTATGAGAAAGACGCCTCCCGGCCCTGTTACAACCTATGGGGGGATGTCTGAAATTCACAGCATGGAGCACGATGTCCAGATTGACTGAAGCTTAAAGCATAAATGTACACAGCTGTTGAATTCATATCGAGAGACTCGCAGCTGTGCTTTCTAATCGAGAGACTCACGCTCTCAGTTGGGTCATTAGATCCACTGCTGTCCAGTTAGGGTCAGAACACCCGCTGCTGTCCAGGTGGGGTCAGAAGACCCGCTGCTGTCCATTTGGGGTCAGGAGACCTGCTGCTGTTTATTTGGGGTCAGGAGACCTGCTGCTGTCCAGTTGGGTAAGGAGACCCGCTGCTGTTCAGTTGGGGTCAGGAGACCTGCTGCTCTCCAGTTTGGGGTAAGGAGACCCACTTGCTGTCCAGTTGGGGTCAGGAGACCTGCTGCTGTCCAGTTTGGGTCAGGAGATCTGCTTGCTGTCCAGTTTGGGTCAGGAGATCTGCTGCTGTCCAGTTTGGGTCAGGAGATCTGCTGCTGTCCAGTTGAGGTCAGGAGACCTGCTGCTGTCCAGTTGGGGTCAGGAGACCTGCTGCTGTCCAGTTTGAGTCAGGAGACCCGCTGCTGTCCAGTTCAGGTTAAGAGACTCGCTTCTGTCCAGTTGGGGTCAGGAGACCCGCTGCTGTCCAGCTTGGCTCAGGAGACCCGCTGCTGTCCAGTTTGGGTTAGGAGACCCATGGTTGGCCAGTTTGGTCAGGAGGTGGTGGATGACTAGTTTAAATTAGGAGACCCATGGCTGATCACTTCGGGTCGGGAGACCCACGTCTCTCCAGCTCAGGTCAGGAGACCTGCGACTGTTCAGTTCAGGTCAAGGAGACTTGTTTCCGTTCCAGTACACACGTTACCATGAATGCAAAGAACGTATTTGGTTTATGTAATGCAGGATAACTTTTATGGTGGGTTTACACACACCAATTTATCTGTTCAATATCTGAACAGATCTCTGGTTGCAGTGAATCATGGATACATTGCTCCATTTGTGGCTGTGTACAACATGGAGCAATCTATCCATGATTTCACTGCAACCAGAGATTGGTTCAGAGATTGAACAGATAAATTGGTGTGTGTAAACCCACCATTATTCTGAGGTCAGTTGGGCCAGACATGACACAGCCATGGGTCTGACCTCTATATATTCATTGCGTTCGGCGGTACCACGGTGGCAGGCCCAGCCAGAAACTTTCCAGATTGAGACTTTGTAGTGAGCGTTCTGTATAAAGAGATGAGAGAACCTGGGCTGTTGTATTGTTTGTGTCTGACACAATCTAAGGAAACTATGTTGTCTCCTCGGGTACAGGAAACCTATGTTACGTCAGTCATATCACCCATTAGGAAAAAGCTTCACCAGTAGATCTGCAGCATCTGACTTTCCTACACATGACCGGACATACACACTGTTCTGGAAATGTTATCTCTAAGCTGTTGGCCCTGAGCAGACATATTGGTGCAATTGTGAAATAGCCAGGAGGCGAAGAGTTAACCCTATGGGAAATGTAAGGAGGGTTCCTCAAACCCTGCAATTAATACAGTGCAAGAGTTAACCCTATGCTGAGGGCGGCAGGGCCTGCTCCTGGCTGGTAACTATTGTAAGTCAGTCTTCTACTATGAGCTGATTCATGAAGGTGAAACTGGCCCCAAGCTGGGCTGCAATTACTTGGTCCCAGGGGCGGTGGGCAGTAGATATTCCTGTAGGGTTGGTGTAACTGGCTCTGCTACATATGTAAACTGATACTAAGAGGTCCTCCGTAAACAGGCGACCAGTTACTTAGCAGTAAACGACAAGTCCCACTATGCTCACGAACCACAAAGGAATATTTTTAATGATGTTTTATTGTGTAATGGTCATTTAAACAGATTTAACATTTCATTTTTTCTCGCGCAAGCAAAAGACGCTGATTTCATAGCGTTTGGTCGAAGCGTCATCACTGATTCATCAGCTCTTTTCTCATGTTAAAAAACCCCAAAACTTTACTTATGGAAGTTTTCGAAGCTTTTTTGCACTCAATGAAATCCAGGTAACACCAGGATGCAACTGAGATAGTGTCAGTGAGTTTGCACGGACCCATAGAGTTGAATGGGTGAGTGTTCAATCTGGTTAAAAACATGACACACCTAAATCACGGACATAATGGCTCCTAAGGCTATGTGCACACTGTCTACTGGATTTACTGGACCGGTCATGTCTGCAAATTGTTCCATGTACCAAAGTGCATGAATCATGTTCAACTGAAACCAGGGGGACAAAGTGTCTGATGGTCTGCGCTGCTGTAAAGAAGAGAAACCAGACCAAAGTCTGGTGCAACGATATTCCTTTATTGCGACATGTTTCGGAGCCTGTTTTGCTCCTTCCTCAGGGTTTACAGATATACAGATTAATATCTGTAATCCCTGAGGAAGGAGCAAAGCAGGCTCCGAAACATGTCGCAATAAAGGAATATCGTTGCACCAGACTTTGGTCTGGTTTCTCTTCTTTACAGCAGCGCAGACCATCAGACACTTTGTCCCCCTGGTTTCAGCTGAACACCGCTTTGCACGTGGAAGTGTGGATCCAGCAGCAGCTGTATACGTGCATATACCGGTTGTGGGTCACACGACCCCATCAGGTGAGCACCTTAAGCAAGGCAATTTGCCCCCTCTTTCCATTGAGATAAGACCTATTGCGCTTTTTTGTCTCTTAATAATATAGATCTTAAAGTGCATGAGTGGCCTACTAGGCCGTGCTGTCATTTTTTTCACACAGACTTGGGGTTATTGCAAGTTTGCTACATTAAAGGTTGGTTTACCCAGGAACAATAAGGAACAAAATAATAAAGCTTAATAGATCAGCAGGAAATCATTTCTGTGTGTCTCTATCTGCAGTGTCTGCAAGCAGCTTCCTTAGGCTGGAAACACACTGTCCATGAGATATACGAGCCACTAATGATGATAACCCAATAATGGGTTAATGATCCGACACTGGTCCAAGTGACTCGTATATCACACGGGCAATGTGTATAGGCCCAGTCAGGCATAACGACCCTCCAGCGATCCCAACAGCGATAACGACCTGCCGGGATCGCTGGAGCGTTGTTACCTGATCGCTGGGGAGCTGTCAAACAGGCAGATCTCCCCAGTGATCAGGGCATGGGAGCCACCTCCCACATCGCTGAAGGCGATGTCAGCGTCCTCCCGCTAACCGGGGAGAATGCTGTAACTATGATAAACAGCGGGTATCCAGGCAGCGCGCGCTACCCTTTATACCCGCTGTTTATCATAGTTACCAGCGTCCTCCCTGCTTACAGGCAGTGCTAAGCAGGGAGGACGCTGGTAACCATGGTAAACACCGGGTATCTAGGCAGCGCGCACTGCCTGGATACCTGGTGTTTACCATGGTTACCAGCCAGTGAGGTCACTGATCCTGGTTTCTCGCTGTCACACACGCAGTGATGCGTGCTGACCAGCTGGAAACCAACGATCAAAAAATTACCCAGCACTTTGCAGCGATCAGCGACCTCACAGCAGGGGCCTGATCGCTGCAAAGTGTCACACAGAACGACATCACTGTGGAGAGATTGTTGTAATGTCACAGTTACAACGATCTCTCTAACAATATCATTATGTAAGACAGGGCCTTAACTGTGACGTTACAATGATCTCTCCAGCGATGTCGTTCTGTGTGACACTTGGCAGCGATCAGGCCCCTGCTATGAGGTCGCTGATCGCTGCAAAGTGCTGCGGGTCATTTTTTGATAGTTGGTTTCCCGCTGGTCAGCATGCATCGCTGCGTGTGACAGCGAGAAACCAGCGATCAGTGACCTCACTGGCTGGTAACCATGGTAAACACCGGGTATCCAGGCAGCGTGCACTGCCTAGATACCTGGTGTTTACCATGGTTACCAGCGTCCTCCCTGCTTAGCACTGCCTGTAAGCAGGGAGGACGCTGGTAACTATGATAAACAGTGGGTATCTAGGCAGCGTGTGCTGCCTGGATACCCGCTGTTTATCATAGTTACCAGCGTTCTGTAGGCAGCGCTAAGCAGGGAGGACGCTGACTTCGCCTTCAGCGATGTGGGAAGTGACTCCCATGCCCATGCTCCCATGATTGCTGGGGAGATCTGCCTGTTTGACAGCTCCCCAGTGATCAGGTAACGACGCTCCAGCGATCCCAGCAGGTCGTTATCGCTGTCGGGATCGCTGGAGCCGTTATTATGTGTGACTGGGCCTAAAAGGATCTGAATACAGTCACATAATCTTCCTGTGATCTTCTGGTGTTTTGATGTTGCACTACCCATATTCCAACAGGAATCCCTGATGTTTATTATATTCCAACAGGAGTCCATCTAAAATCTTTTCTATGTGAACTGACATTCGTGCAGATATGCATTTGGTGCAGCATATGCAGCCCAAGAAGTAGGGGGGCCCAAAAGCACCTCCACATCAGGTGGAGTTGTGCATTATGATGAGATATTGGGCTGCAAAGGGCCCATATATTGTCCTTGCACAGGGGCCCTCTTTTGTCATTGTTGACTCTTTAACTGTCACATAAGCTAACTTTGGGTCCCATAACCCTATAGGTCAAAGATATATTCTTATGAAATGACCCTAATACAGATTATTACATGGCCACTTGTGATCCCCAAGGACAAAGTATATGACCCATAGATATTCAGTCATTTTTCAGCTGTTATTTCTCTTTTCCAACCAGACTGTAACTCTGAGGACCTCGGACCGGTCTCTAGTGCAACAAGCACCTCGGATCCGGTAGCTGCCGATGTGACTGTGCTGCAATTGTCCTTTTCATTGATCATAGTTCTGTATATTCATTTTAGGTTTTTAATGATCCTCTTTAGGATGCAATGAAGGCAGTGAATGCAATATTTGTGTTTTTTCCTCTACCCTTTGGGTGATTATCTCATGGCATTAATCATATAAAGCAGCACAAGGTTTTCTGAGAGATTAAACCCTTGAGATTTAATCAGATGCCGAGCGGCCAAGCTGTGCTTTGTGCTGGGTGCCGCCATGTATTTATTACTTGAGGCCGGGGTGGATGGCACAACTGGGTTATGTTCAGACTATACTGATGTAAAAATAGCATTTCAACCAGTAGGGTTGTGAAACTAGCACTCTCAGCAGGTCGGAGCATGCTGGAGGTTGTAATGACATAAGCCAAATGACTAGAAGTGAAAACTCGCTGGTGTAAACAAAGTGTCAGCAGATTTTGGGGAGCTCCTGGGAAATACTAGGTAACCAGAGGGAAAACATACAGGGATATCCTCTACTTACATAATATCCTTGTGGCTTCTGCTTCCATCCGGTTGTAACGCTATCCTACAATCCACTGGGTTGACCGGAAGTGCGCCGGAAGCCATATTGGAAGACCCAAGTTGGGGGTCTCTTAATATGGCGATTGCCGCACTCCAGGCCGACACCCCCTACATGCACCATCAGCCTTCCCCGCACAGTGTTATGGCTGGCCTCTGTTGGGATGCTGGCTGGATGATGTGACCCTGCACGTTACCTGACCCCATGACGTCACACAGGTTCTTGCCATCCTGAGAGCAGACAGCGGTAACACTGTGCAGGGAGAGACTGAGGGTGCGGGGAGAGGCTGATGCTGCAGGGTGAGGCTAAGGGTGTGGGGGAGAGGCTGATGCTGCAGATGAGGCTGATGCTGCAGGTGAGGCTGATGCTGTAGGTGAGGCTGATGCTGCAGATGAGGCTGATGCTGCAGGTGAGGCTGATGCTGCAGGTGAGGCTGATGCTGCAGGTGAGGCTGATGCTGCAGGTGAGGCTGAGGGTGCATGGAGAGGCTGAGGGTACGGGGGAGCCTGATGGTACTGGGTATGCTGAGGGTGTGGGGGAGAGGCTGATGCTGCAGATGAGGCTGATGGTACCTTTACACACCGCTATTGGATGGTGGCAACAACCGGGTACATGAGAGAAATGTATCTTGCACCGCCAATTCAACCCGAGGTAGCGGCGTGTGAAGACGGTTGTAGCCACCCGCCAGTAGCGGCACCTGTTTCAGAGCACTGCCCTAAAACAGGTGGTTACCCAGCCGATGGTAGCGACCTGTAACGGCGTGTAAAGAAGGAACAGAAGGGATGTTTGGACACCAGGCTATGTACCTGGTATGTACCTGGGGCGTGACACGCCTCCGGGAAACCACCCACCTTCAGCGATCATTGGTGGAAGCTCCTGCGTTACGATTCGTAGACGCTGCATAGGGCGGCATATTTAAGGAGCTGACCAGTCACACTACACAATTGCTCGAGCGTCATGTATTAGTCAGCCTCCTGCGCTGGCTGGCCAATCATGATGTCCTTGCTTTGTCCTATCAACGTATGAGCGTCTCGTAATCCACAATTGTGGCACGCCTATGTGTTGTCCCTGCTGCACCAGGTCCGCCCATATTAGCTTGTTGTAGCGGTGTGTAAATGAGGTAAGGTGCTCTGCAGAAGGTAACTTGAGACACCCGGCGGTGTATCCAGAGATAGATGTAACGTAGCCTAGCGCACCTTGTTGCGGCGTGTAAAGGCGGTGCGATTACCGTTGGCAACCGTTTGTGCGTGCTCGTGCACGTGAAGCACCCGGTTGTTGCCACCATCCAGTAGCGGCGTGTAAAGGTACCATGTTGCTGCAGATGAGGCTGATGCTGCAATGAGGCTGACGCTGTAGGTGAGACTGATGCTGCAGGTGAGGCTGATGCTGTAGGTGAGACTGATGCTGTAGGTGAGGCTGATGCTGTAGGTGAGGCTGAGGGTGCGTTGAGAGGCTGAGTGTAGGGGGAGAGCCTGATGGTGCGGGGTATGCTGAGGGTGTGGGGGGAAGTCTGATGGTGCAGGGGGGCCTCCCGATGCGATAGCAAATGAATCCCTAAACAAGCTGCAATCCATCTCACAACCACTGGGTGGCCACATATAGACACCTAGAGCATAAACATCTCCCAACAGAGTATCGCAAAATCATGTTTTAATTGGAGAGGGCTAAGAAATAAAGGGATTGTAATCTCACACTACTCATCTTGAGAAATGTTGAGTCAAATAAAAAAGGGATGAGGAAGGACTCCTCTATGTTTCTGTGTAATTGTGAGCCGGGGTTCGTAATTGATCTGTCTCTGGAATAGGAGGAGGTCACATTGTGTTACGGGAGGCCAGCCAAGCCTTGGGAAAAGGGAAGTGTCTCCACATGGTGCCTCCCGGTGCACTGTTTGGTAAAGGAGGGGCACATCACTGATAAATAATTAAGGTGCAGGTAATCTTATCTCACCGCTAAGAGGTAAAAAAAAAAGAAAATTGCCGTTCAAATAGTTTGAGTTCTCAATGCAGTTTTTATGGCGGTCGCCCATTTCTTGGTCTATTATGTCCGGATGATGGGTGCCAGTCATCTCTGTGGCGTTTGTTCTGCCCGGCACGGCGCGCCGTCAGCTGGTATCGGAGTTTTCCCAGTCGTTTGTCTATATGTGGCCATGCGAGTATGAAGCATATTTGCATCCGCCTGCACAATTTCTGCTCGGAGGCAATGGGGATTCTGACCGAGAATCAAAGGCAGATGCTCATTAGGGTTACACTTCTTATAGACACTTTCATGAATCTGCCCCAATGGTAAAATAAATTATATTACCCCTTCTTAATTAACTGAACAAGCCCTTAAAGGGGTTTTAGATTTTCCAAGATCATGTACACTAGATAAATATTAAAGTAATTTTGCATATTCTTTTATATAAACCTTGGATGTTTTAGGTGCTACCTCCTCTGATAGCTAAAGCATGCTGTCACCATGGTCTCGCTTACTTTGGGACCTCTGTCTCTTTTCTGTATTTCAGACTTCATGTTAAACATGTTTCCTTTGCAGTGTTGGAGTTAATGTCCTTTTCTGTTGCTAGTAAACTCCCTAGGTTTTTTTCCAGGTGTGGCTACTTTGTGATTACTCCCATCTTCTCTTTGTGGTCACATGACCCAGCATTCCTTGCTGGTGATTGAACTTCATTTATTGGCCTAACTACTTGAGGTGAAGGCACTATTCCAGAGAGCCGACTACTGCCATGCCGTCTGCTGCCTAGGAGTATGGCAGAAGGCGTGAAGTTGTTTGTTGTTCCCGTGTCTGTCATTCCTTCCCATCTTGTTCATTTTAGTGCAGCGGTTAGGACTAGTGCTCCCGCCAGCCATCTCCCTATTGAGGGCTAACATGAGGGACTAGGTATCCTGCTCGGCGATGGGGTGAAAGAATGGGATAGTAGGGAGATCAGGCGCAGGTGAGTGCAGGAGGTCACCTGTCCCCATTCCCTATGAGCAGGGCACTCCGCTGTATTTGTCCCCCCGTTGTCCTGTCTGTGGTTTGGTATAGTGCGCCGGACACTGTTGGTCCGTGCATCCCTGTCGCGCACTGTTTCCGGACGCACCCTGCGCCCAGCATGACACATACTGGAAGTTGTAGTTTAACGACAGTTTGATTAGCCCCCATCTATCGTGAATGTGACGAATTGCAGAAAATATATGTTTGACTCTTCCCCATCTCTAACGTTTTTGGACTTCTCTGACCTTCCTTGGAGGACATGTGTAAACCCTGCCCCTGGGGCTGACAACGATCGACCACCTACAGAGAGCGCGGAGGGTAGACGGAGGGTTTCCCTACAGATTACGCTCAGCCAAGCTTTTCTTGGGAGATTAAATGAAAAGTCGAGTTCTGTTTTTTCCCTTAATTCTCCCCTAGGCCTTTGATTTCAGGCTGTTAGCGGCCAGTTTAGCTGAGATCTGCTGGGTTCTGTTGCTTGGAAGCTGCAAAAACACAAATCCTCCCTAAAGCCGTCTGCAGAATGACAGCGCTGAAGCGGAGCCACAGTTTGCAGAGAGGATAAAGTTCACCATGATTAGACATCATTGATGGGTTGTTCCAGGGTGATGTGAAGCAGAAGAGCGGGCACACTGGAGGACGACTGACAGGTGGCGGAGCTCCCCTTTAATACACACTAGAACCTGATGATGAATGGCTTCATGATTTTACTGCATGTTGCCTTTGTGTTTTCTTATTGATCGGGTAGATCCTCACGCTGCAGAAAATCAGCAGCAAAATCCACTGCAGGTGCACCAATGACAGAAATGGTGTGGATTTGCTGCACCTTTCCGCTTTCACATCTCAAAAGCACTGTATTGCAGCAGGCTGGGCTGTGGAGTCGCTAAGGCTGCCTTCACACTGCGGCAGTGTCCGGTCCGGGGCTGTCAGAAGTGACAGCCTGGACCGGAGTTTTCCTCCATAGAATCCTGTCGGGCTGCACGGAGCTGGATCCCGGCGGGTGGTAATTATCTGCTATCCGGCTGCTGTGTCGCCGGATGAATCCTGCAGAAGTGGGGATTTTCTGCCGATTCCAAAACCGGTGCATGCAACGTTTTTGGAATCGGCAGAAAATCCCCACTTCTGCACGATTCATCCGGCGACACAGCAGCCGGATAGCAGATAATTACCACCCGCCGGGATCCAGCTCCGTGCAGCCCGACAGGATTCTATGGAGGAAAACTCCGGTCCAGGCTGTCACTTCTGACAGCCCGGACCGGACACTGCCGCAGTGTGAAGGCAGCCTAAGCCGAACATCCCACTCCGACTCCAGAATCCGGCTCTGACTCTACAACATGACTGTGAAGTCAGTAAGCTAAACATCCGACTCCAGAATCTGACTGCAACTCCACCAAAATGGGCTCTGACTCTACAACATGACTGTGAAGTCAGTAAGCTAAACATCCGACTCCAGAATCCAACTCCGACTGCAACTCCACGACTCCGACTCCAGAATCCGGCTCTGACTCTACAACCATGACTGTGAAGTCAGTAAGCCAAACATCCGACTCCAGAATCAGTCTCCAACTCCACCAAAATGGACTCAGACTCTATGACTCCAACTCCACAGCCCCGGCAGCAGGTTTTTTTTTCAGCGACGTAGTGGCGCTTTCAATGTAAGCCCCCTGTCATATACTCACCTTCCAACAGCCAAATTGTTTATCGCCACCGCTTTGGACACACGGCGCCATCTTGTGCCAGTCTGACTGGCCAGACATTAGATGTTATGTCACAAGAGCTCAATGCAAGTCTGTGAGAGCCAGAACAAGACTCTCATAGAGATGCTGGCAAATCAAAAATCCCTGCAGACCGCCCTGGAGCGACGCCTGAAGGAGGTGAAGCTGCCGGAGGTGAGTATAAAGGTGTGTGCACACAATCCGGAATAGCAGCATTTTGGAGGCAGCGTATTATCGCTGCGTTGTACAGTATAAGCACAGGGGATGGATTTCTAGCACTCCCATGCTCACTATGCTTCACCCCTCCGTAGAATGTTCTCAGGCTGCTGCGTGTCCGCATCTCGGCAGCATGGTAGAAACTTTGTAATATCTATCAGAGGAATCCGCTTCATTCCCCTTCTGGACTGATCTTTCGCAATGAACATTCTCAATTCACCGGTATGATGAGTCTACAGTAAATACAGATTTTCCATCACTGAGATAGGAGATGACAGTTGGTTCTTATAACGTTCTATGGAGAACATGCAGCAGAATGTCGGTCTCTACCTCCTCCGCCGTCCCATCTGTGTGGATACCCTTTAAGCTCTTATTCTCACATCAGTTTTTTTTAATTTTTATTAATAATACATATGAGAAAAAACAGACATTTTTTCACGTATGAATGAGGCCTAAGGGATTGTAAGACAAACAGTAAAAAACAGGGCGCTGGTGGATATTAGCGGCTTATGGCACAATACAATGGCGTCGGGTGGATCACTTTCGGTGTTGCTCAGTCTAGCGCAATTAGACAGTTTACTTAGTAGTGAAGAAAAGACGGCGCTCACCGTAAGGTTTCTTGCAATCCGCATAACATAAAAAAGAGCTTTTATTATACTCACCCATGTAGCGGTCCAGTACGATGGATGCCGCTGGTCTTGATCCGGCACCTCCTCTTCTTGCTTCGTGTGGATGACGTGTCCAACGTCATCCACACAGTGGCCTCCATTGTGCTCCTACACACAGGAAGAGAGAGCACAGTATTGTATTGCGCAGGGAAAGGCCATAGAACACCTTCTCATGTGCACTACAACACATTGCTCTGCCTACTGCAGGGCAGAGAGATGTACACCTGTGTGTAGGAGACTGATGGAGGACACTGTGTGGATGACGGAGGATGTGTCAAGAAGAGCAGGCGCTAGATAAAGACCTGCAATACCCATCGTACTGGGCCGCCCCGTAGGTGAGTATAATAAAAGCCATTTTTTATGTTGTGCAGAGCAGATTGGGGACATATTGTAGATACTATCCTAGAATGTGTATCTAAGGGCTTACTGGTGGTGGCCATAGGTTATATGGGAAAAACCTTGTGATAGGTTCCCTTTAAGGTATTTGAGCCGCTGCCGCAGCCCGGATCTGGCTACAGACACGTCTGGCAGCTGTATGCCGGCTGAGCGAGATGTACCGCTCCATTCTGAGGTGACCGGGAACAGAACAAGGGATCCTTTCTACTTCACTGGAATCTAGGTCAGGCCACCGTCATGTAACTGGTGAAAAGCTCCAGCCAGGCCTGAAACTGCTGAGCGAGTCCAGCCAAGAGGGCACAACCTGGAAGAGCAGACGTAGGGATCTGCAACAAGTGCTGGAGGGGAGGGGAATGGTGAAACGTGATGCAAGAAGCCTTCATATGTCATAGGTAGAAATGGAGCGCGTCCTTATTATCTGGTAATTATCATGATGCATGCGGTGGGGCCTTACCTTAATGTAGGGATGGTTACAAGAGATGTCGATCTTACCCTCTGAGCTCAGGTTGCAGTCACACATCCGTCTGCTGTCTGTTTTTTGTTTTGTTTTTTTCGCGGACGGCACAGAAATCCATACTTTTATTGATCCACACACATCAGTTTTAAAAATGGGTCCATGTCACTGATCGGTGAGTAGTCAATGGTGCAGAAAGGGTTAACGGCCGCGCTGCTGGAATGGAATGAACATCTGTCTTCGGAGAACATCAATTGGGGTATTTCGATAGTGGTTTCATTAGTCAACGCGTTTCAGGGCTCCAGGGCCCCTTCCTCAGGACAAACCATCATTTGACCACTGATCTGTGAGATGAAACTCCAAATATTCTCATCCATCATCCTCATTAATAGGAAATCCAAAAATCATAACTTGAAAAATTACAAAACTGAACATAAGGTTTCGTCATCATCATCAGACTTGAACAGTCTATGGGGATCCATGAGACACGGATGAAACATGGAATCCATACTTTGTACTTCAGCTTTTATTACTAATTTCATCCATTTTTCACTGATCTATTGGTAAGACCCAATGAATAGAGTTTGAGTCGAGAAAAAAAAAATGGAGGAGGTACAGATGCCACATGGATGAAAAATGGCCGATTTTACAAGCATATAACAATGGACACCGTTGTATGAATGTAGCCTTGGGTGTCTCTCAGACGGCCATATGATCAGTGTGTGCCCAGCAGACAGCACGCTGATCCAACCAGTGTGTGCTGTGCACACCGATCCAACCAGTGTGCGCTGTGCACATCGATCCAACCAGTGTGCGCTGTGCACACCGATCCAACCAGTGTGCGCTGTGCACACCGATCCAACCAGTGTGTGCTGTGCACACCGATCCAACCCTTGTGCCCTGTGCACACCGATCCAACCCTTGTGGCCTGTGCACACCGATCCAACCAGTGTGCGCTGTGCACACCGATCCTACCCTTGTGCCCTGTGCACGCTGATCCAACCAGTGTGCGCTGTGCATACCAATCCAACCAGTGTGCGCTGTGCATACCAATCCAACCAGTGTGCCCTGTGCACACCGATCCAACCCTTGTGCCCTGTGCACACCGATCCAACCCTTGTGCCTTGTGCACACCGATCCAACCCTTGTGCCTTGTGCACACCGATCCAACCCTTGTGCCCTGTGCACACCGATCCAAAGGGTGTGCCCTGTGCACACCGATCCAACCCTTGTGCCCTGTGCACACCGATCCAACCGGTGTGCCCTGTGCGCACCAACAATCACCAGGGTGTAAAAAAACCCCCATAAAATACAGTAATCTGCTCTGATATTTGGAGCAGACCAGTGCATGTCAATAACAGGCATCCTGTGGACGATCATATGCAGTGCACACGGAGCCAGACGTGTCCACATTTTGTGAACATGGCTGATCCCAACCAAAATAATTTTTTCTGAAATGATCCATAATAAGTCATGAATCAGTGGTGGACCGACACCCACCATTCACACCACTCAGCTTTTGGCAGGTCCTGCGGCGGCTGGATTTACATTGTCCAGAGCTTGAGCAGTGATTTGACATGAGACAACCTTTTAACCCTTTCTCAGACGTCTTATTTTTTTTTTCCTCGTATGTCAAAGGGGGCCGTCACACGGAACGATATCTTGCCCGATATCGTTTAAGCGATCTCCTTTTTGATCGCTTAAGCGATATCGGGCAAGATATCGTTGCATGTAATCAAGCGATTTACGATGTTAAATCGCTTGATCGTGACATCGCCGATCTGAGGTTCGGTTCTCAGATCTAGCGATGAACGATGCAACGATCTGCATCATCGTGGTGTATGACACCACGATGATCCATCTCCCAGCGACCGCGCCTATGCTGGGAGATGGTAACTATGGTACACGTCGGGTAACTAAGCGACGCGCGGCGCCTAGTTACCCGATGTGTACCATAGTAACGAGCGAGATCGCTGCTCCACATCGCTGGTGAGTCTGTCTGTGTGACATCTCACCAGCGATGTGAGCGATATTGTAAGCGATTGCGCGTGCACGTGATCGCTTACAATATCGCTAAAGATATCTCACCGTGTGACGGCCGCCAAAAACACACTGATTGTAACAGGTCCGTGCTCTATTTGTGAACGTCTAAGGCGCGGTTCACACTGCGTTTGTGCTGACCGTTTAACTGATCCGTTTCACAGCAGCACAGACGCAATGTAACAGACGTGTAAACATATCTGTAGGCTTCCAGTCAACTAATGCATGCCAAAATAGGCAGCGCTTGCAAACACGCGTCTGTTGAAATGCACATGGAAACGCGATCTGTCCATTAGAAAACAAACGCAATAGAACGTCATGCTACAAATTTGTGCAAATCTGCAGCATTGCGTTATATGGCGTTTGTAATAGATGATAGGATCAATAGAAAGATAGATGCTAGAATAGCATTACCAGTGTCCCAGCTCTCTGCTGCTTCCGGTGCCGCTCATTAAGCTCATGAATATTCACCCAGCGACTGACCCGGAAGCAGCAGAGAGCAGGGGAGACTAGTACTGCAGTTCTAGCATGTGTCTTTCTATGTATCCTATCTTTCTATCTATCCTACCTTATCTTTCTATCCCATCATCTATTTATCTCCATGTAGTGCACACGTTTTTTGAGATAACAAAAACGCATGCTTTCAAAAACGCCTGAAAATGCCATTTTTTCGCTTTTGGTTACAATGGAAACGGTTACCGGACAGCACTAACGAAATGTGAACCGAGTCTAAGGGAGAAGGTTTCTTCTTGTAAAGAAGGCCAAGCTGGCATAAGGAGACTTAACAGTCATGCAATGTACCTCTGGGGATTGAAATATGCAAATAACCTCGTTAGAAGGGAGAGGACTTGAGCTCTGTCACCAACTATTGGATGGAGCAATTGTAAAAGCCAATACTGACCCTTTAACGAGCCTTGCCATTTGCAGACAAGTGTTTCAGGGTGTTTGCTCCTCCTCGGTGCAAACCAAGATCTCTAATTTGGTTGGGTGAGAGGTCTCTGGGGGCTTAAAGGGCCTCTGTCACCAGTTTTTTGCCATCTCATCTGACAGCAGCATAATGTAGAGACAGAGACCCTGATTCCAGCGATGTGTCACTTACTGGGCTGCTCAGTGTAGTTTTCACAAAATCGATTAACATTGTAGGACTAATCAAGTAGCCCAGGATAGTCATTTACTACTAAATATGAAGCAGAGAAAACAGTAATTTTATCAAAGTGACAGCAAGCAGCTCAGTAAGTGACACATCGCTGGAATCAGGGTCTCTATCTCTACTTTATGCTGCTGTCAGATGGGATGGCAAAAACCTGGTGACAGTGTCCCTTTAAGGGTGGAATGTTTCTCCTTGTGGAGACCACCATGCCAGAGTAAGGAGACTCATAGGTCATGCAATGCTTCTCTTGGAATGTAAATGTGCAAATAGAATCTTCAGAAGGAAAAGGACTTGCTCTTTGGCACCATCTATTAAATGTAGCACCACCATAGTCCTGTGGCGAGGTTCATTAAAGGGTTGAAATCGACTTGTAGAATTGCTACTTCCGATAGGTGACGCCCAAGATCAAGTGCTCTGTATTCTATGTGAACATTGCAATATAGAGCATATAGGCGAAGAACAGCCATCCGGATGATGTGTAGTATGATGACGTCATTATTACCACAGTTCTGTAGATATGGCGGTGAGCTATTACAATATACCCCCCTTGCCTAAAGGGCCCCAATCCAGTACAGCTCGATTGTGATGGCACATTAGATGTTATTTGGCACCAGCCACAAACCTGCGATTGTAAGCCATTCTTAATATAGACGTGATCGTTTCCAGCACCTGAGCCAGATTACCATCCGCCTACTCTGAGGTTTATCGCACAATGTCGCCATTCTGTCACTTATTAATATATTACTTTATCCTTTCTTGAGCAGAAAAACTGGCTCTGCCTCCTGAACGGATGTCCCGGGCCCAGAATTAATTAAATCTCCGCTCCTGGCAGGGGCCCATTGTAGGGCAATGAGATTTTGTTGATTTTGAGATTTGTGAAAAGAAAAATCATTTGATGCAGATCTTTACCATTGGATTTTTCCCACATATCATTAGACAAGGTGAGAATGGGGCAGGAATGATGGGGGCAATCTATACATATCATATACACACATATACCATACATTCTAGACACACACTCTAGAGGAGTTACCACCATACATCACGGTCACAATGCTATTATCAGTGTAGAGGAGCTATACAGCCCCCAAGTGAGTTGGGCCCTGGGCAGTTGCCCAGTTTGCCCCGCACCCCCGCCACAAAGCCAGCACTATGCCATTTTTTGGTTTTGGTAGCTATATACATATATACCGTGATAAAATGAATCACTTACGAACGAGGCGTTCTGTATTTTATGGGTCGTCAAGGGACAGAGTATAATACAGACCTACGTCATGCATTTTATGGTGGGCGTGTGAACTTGGTTATAGGGAATGAGGACACCGAGCGCGTAGCATTTCACAAATATACATGACTGATGGAAATTGTGAATAATAACACAATGTGAAGCGTTTGTGGTGCAAATGACACAAGTTTTCTATAGGAACCTTTAGAGGTAAGGAAGATGTGAGTCAGGGGAACAAGTACTGACTTTACTGAGTATTTCTGTATGCAAGATACTGCAGGTATTTACTGGCTAGTAATTCCTGTAGTTCTAACATTCCTCCGATGATACAGCGAGTTATGGATTTCATTGAGGATATGTAAGTTTATTGTAGCAACCGCAGAGGAATAGTTTATTTTTCTTTGCAGGTGTTTCACTACCAGGGATATTTTCTGCCACCTGGTGGCAAAATCAGGAACTGCACATCCTTACTTGCTTCTATAGATTGTACTTGCATGACACCTAGTGGTATGTCTGTAACATTGCATGCAAGAATGAATTTTCCTAATGTGATTTTTTTTTTTACCCCCCCAGGTGCCTACAAAAAAACTGAAGAAATATGAAAAAGAGTATCTGGCAATGAGAGAGAGCCAGTTACAACAAGAAGATCCTATAGAGAGGTACAAGGTAAGAAATACCAGGACATTTATTAGTCCAATTGCATGGCATGCTTGTAAACCCTGCAAAAGTGACTTCATTGTTACAATCAAGGAATGCAAATTGCATGCAAAATAAATGACAATTTCAGCCATATTTATAGCAATGAGACACAAGTGGAGAGACCCCATCTCCGAGCCTGAATGAGACAGTCTCTTAGGTGGGATCTGTGCAGGCTTCGGTAGCACTGAGAACATTTTTTTATTGTATTTATTTATTATACTTTACTTTTACAGCCTATTCCACAGCAATTGACATAATAGAGACATAACATGGAAAAGAAAATATAGCAGTATATGGTGTGTTCACTGAGTAGCAGGGAAAGTAAGAGCATTCCAGGGCACACGTGCAGCACAAGAGAAGTTTTGATAAGGGAGGCTGATTTTCATAGTTGATTTGCAGAACAAGGTACATGGGCAAAGTGCATGATGGATATCTGAATTACAGGGTACAACAATATGGATATCGCTGTGAGGAAAAAACACATTTAAAGGGGTTGTGCCATGAACAATTGTACATTTTAATTAATAGGTCTTTGACTAAATATAAGTTCCACAATTGGGTGTGTTAAAGCGTAATGTATGTGTCCGACTATGCAGGTACAGGTCCGTTATACCACAGCTTCTGGGCAGGGGAGGAAGTAAGAGTATATAGACATTACAGCCGGGCATCACAGAATATAAGAGTATACAGACATTGCAGCTGGGTATCACAGAATATAAGAGTATACAGACATTACAGCCGGGGATTACAGGATATAAGAGTATACAGACATTACAGCCGGGGATCACCGAATATCAGAGTATACAGACATTACAGCCGGGGATCACAGAATATAAGAGTATACAGACATTACAGCCAGGGATCACAGATTATAAGAGGATACAGACATTACAGCTGGGGATCACAGAATATAAGAGTATACAGACATTACAGCCGGGGATCACAGAATATAATAGTATACAGACATTACAGCCGGGGATCACAGCATATAAGAGTATACAGACATTACAGCCGGGGATCACAGCATATAAGAGTATACAGATATTACAGCAGGGGATCACAGAGTATAAGAGTATACAGACATTACAGCCGGGGATCACCGAATATCAGAGTATACTGACATTACAGCCGGGTGTCACAGAATATCAGAGTATACAAACATTACAGCTGGGGATCACAGAATATAAGAGTATACAAACATTACAGCTGCGGATCACAGAATATAAGAGTATACAGACATTACAGCCGGGTATCACAGAATATGAGTATACAGACATTACAGCCGGGGATCACAGAATATAAGAGTATACAGACATTACAGCCAGGGATCACAGATTATAAGAGGATACAGACATTACAGCTGGGGATCACAGAATATAAGAGTATACAAACATTACAGCTGCGGGTCACAGAATATAAGCGTATACAGACATTACAGCCGGGATCACAGAATATGAGTATACAGACATTACAGCCGGGGATCACAGAATATAAGAGTATACAGACATTACAGCCAGGGATCACAGATTATAAGAGGATACAGACATTACAGCTGGGGATCACAGAATATAAGAGTATACAAACATTACAGCTGCGGGTCACAGAATATAAGCGTATACAGACATTACAGCCGGGATCACAGAATATGAGTATACAGACATTACAGCCGGGGATCACAGAATATAAGAGTATACAGACATTACAGCCAGGGATCACAGATTATAAGAGGATACAGACATTACAGCTGGGGATCACAGAATATAAGAGTATACAGACATTACAGCCGGGGATCACAGAATATAATAGTATACAGACATTACAGCCGGGGATCACAGCATATAAGAGTATACAGACATTACAGCCGGGGATCACAGCATATAAGAGTATACAGATATTACAGCAGGGGATCACAGAATATAAGAGTATACAGACATTACAGCCGGGATCACAGAATATAAGAGTATACAGACATTACAGCCGGGGATCACAGAATATAAGAGTGTACAGACATTACAGCCGGGGATCACAGAATATAAGAGTATACAGACATTACAGCCGGGATCACAGAATATAAGAGTATACAGACATTACAGCCGGGGATCACAGAATATAAGAGTATACAGACATTACAGCATGGAATCACAGAATATAAGAGTATACAGACATTACAGCCGGGATCACAGAATATAAGAGTATACAGACATTACAGCCGGAGATCACAGAATATAAGAGTATACAGACATTACAGCCGGGATCACAGAATATAAGAGTATACAGACATTACAGCCGGGGATCACAGAATATAAGAGTATACAGACATTACAGCCAGGGATCACAGTATATAAGAATATACAGAAATTACAGCTAGGGATCACAGAATATAAGAGTATACAGACATTACAGCTGGGGATCACAGAATATAAGAGTATACAGAAATAACAGCTGGGAATCACAGAATATAAGAGTATACAGACATTACAGCTGGGAATCACAGAATATAAGAGGATACAGACATTACAGCTAGGGATCACAGAATATGAGTATACAGATATTCCCCTCCCCCCTCACTCCCTCTCTGACACTATGGTATTTAGCAGGCACATAATGTTTGACATTGTGCATGGTGATAGCACAATGTCAGGCTCTTATGTGCCCCAGATCATCTCTCCCTCCTTCCCTCCTGGGTCTCTGGCTTCTCTGGCTGTCTGATCACAGTGTCATAGTGCAGGAGAAGGCCCTGTCCCCTCCAGTCACAGTGCAGAAGGCCCGCCCCCTCCAGTCACAGTGCAGAAGGCCCCACCCCCGTCCAGTCACAGTGCAGGAGAAGGCCCTGCCCTCTCCAGTGACAGTGCAGGAGAAGGCCTCGCCCCCTCCAGTCACAGAGCAGAAGGCCCCACCCCTCTAGTCACAGTGCAGAAGACCCCACCCCTCTAGTCACAGTGCAGAAGGCCCTGCCCCCTCCAGTCACAGTGCAGGAGAATGCCCCGCCCCCTCCAGTCACAGTGCAGGAGAATGCCCCGCCCCCTCCAGTCACAGTGCAGGAGAATGCCCTGCCCCCTCCAGTCAGTGCAGGAGAATGCCCCGCCCCCTCCAGTCACAGTGCAGGAGAATGCCCTGCCCCCTCCAGTCAGTGCAGGAGAAGGCCCTGCCCCCTCCAGTCACAGTGCAGGAGAAAGCCCTGCCCCCTCCAGTCACAGTGCAGGACAATGCCCCGCCCCCTCCAGTCACAGTGCAGGAGAAGGCCCCGCCCCCTCCAGTCAGTGCAGGAGAAGGCCCCACCCATCCAGTCACAGTGCAGGAGAAGGCCCCGCCCCTCCAGTCTGCAAATCCCGAGCTCTCTGCTCTCGCAGACCTGTGACTGTGAGGAGAGAACTGAGAACTAGAAGCTGAAGACACAGGCAGGAGGAAGGGAGGGATGATCTGGGGCACATAGGAGCCTGACATTGTGCTATCACCATGCACAATGTCAGACATAATGTGCCTGCTATATAGTGACAGGGAGGGAGAGGGGAGAAGGGAGGAAACAGGGGAGTAATACAAACCCAGCCCCTCCTATGCTATGTGCTGCACACTCCATCCCCTGCTGCACAGATTTCCTGATGTTTGATAACATTTATCTCTGCAATCATACATGGAATCATAGCAGTAACGGTCTGATTGCACTCAGTATCCCAGAGCCTGGAAGGCCCCGGCTTCATTATAGACCTACAACTTGCTGCTTGGTTCTCTTTAAAGAAACGATCTAACCATTATTCCACCACTTTCCTATGTATAAACTATTAAAAAAAAAAGCTGGTGGATAGACTCTGCAAAAATGCAAAATATCAGACTCTTGAGTGTAAACACGGCCGGCGTTTTTCTAAAGCATCTTCTGCTTCAAAGATTAAGCCGACACGCTGGTGTTTAATAGACGCCGTATGCTCATACCCTAAGGCTGGATTCACACACATCACATTGTAGCTTTTACATAGCGCCATTTTGCGGATGCGCAAATGCAGTGAAAAGCATTGAGGTTAGCTGTCCCAGCCAAGTCAATGTACTTCACTGTTCCCATTCACACGCTGCGCTTACTATGTATCCGCTTTTGGGCTGAAAAGTGGATGCGTAAAAGAATGAACATGTTAATTATTTTTGCGCTTTTCACCTGCGCTATCTACCCACCTCGCCGCGCACCCACGGGGATGTCTCTTCATCCCGACACCATAGGACCTGTGGAGGACCTTAGACAGCACCATGTGACTGAGCAACGTCATTGCGGCCCGGCAGGAATGACAGGAGACCACCGCTGGTAACCAGGTGTGCGCGGCGAGGGAAGTAAAAGCGCAGCGGCGATCGCACACAGAATGCGAGGATCTGTTCTCTGCAGTTTTGCACCAAAAAACAGATCCTGACAAAACGCAGCAATCATGCTGTGTGTGAACCCAGCCTACTCTGCCTTGTAGGAAGCAGGCGCAGGTCCTGAACCCACTTCAGAATACTCGGTCATTGAGAGGTTAAATAAAGTTTTGGCTTGAGCCCCATTGCAGAGCGCCGAGACCTATCGGCGAATGTCAGACCCTATTGACTCGTGTAGATTCTGCACTTTTTTTCGCCACATTGGACAGAATCACGGATCCGATGGTGGGTTTACACACACCAATTTCTGTGTCCAATATCTGAACAGATCTCTGGTTGCAGTGAAATCATGGATACATTGTTCCATTTTGTGGCTGTGTACAAATATAACAATGTGTCCATGATTTCACTGCAACCAGAGATCTGTTCAGATATTGGACACAGAAATTGGTGTGTGTAAACCCACCATTAGGGTATGTGCACACTGGTAGGCGGGTTGGTCGGCGGCGGCTGGGCGGACCCGCCAGGAAGCTCTGCAGGCGTCCACCGGCTTCCTGGCGGGTATGTGCGGCGGGTGCCGCGTGGGTGCACAGCGGGTTAGCGGCGGCGGTTCTGCAGCGGCTGGAAGCAGCACATGATTCTGCTTGCAGCCGCTGCAGAACCGGCCGGTTTATAGAACATGCACATTCGTTGCTAACCCGCTGGGAACCCAGCAGGTTAGCAACGGATGAGCATGTGTAAACCGCCGGTGTGTGCACACCGGGGGTCGGTTTCCATAGGTTTTAATGTTAATCCAAACGCCGGTTTGGATTAACATAAATTTACATAAAACTTATGTAAACCGACCGGCGGTTTACACAGCTAAACCGACCCTAACCCGGCCAGTGTGCACTTACCCTAAGGGTATGTGCACATCAGTCGGTTTGTGGGCTGCTTTTGGACGTTTTCCGTCGGCGTTTTCCGCTCAGTTTTATGTTAATTTATGTTAATCCTAGCCTCCGGTTGGATTAACATGCTAGTCAATGGATTTTAGAAAACTCTGTCTACATTACAACGTTTTTCTTCTGGTCGTTTTCAGTCAAAACTGAGTTTTTCCACCGGTTTCCAAAAATAGAGCAAGTGACTTCTTTCCTCCGTTTTTCCACCGGTTTCAGCTGAACAAGTGCACTAAAAACTCAGTTTTAAAACCGCTCAGAAAAACCGCCGACAAAACGCTGTAAAACCGGGCGGAAAACGAGCAAAAAACGAGCAAAAAACGAGGGACACTGCTGAGCACAGAAAACTCAGTTTCTGCCAGTGTCCTCCGGTTCCCGGTCGGTCTGCAGAAATGCAGAACCGACTGATGTGTACATAGCCTTACACCCACTTGCACTGACTTTAGGGAAAGCTGAGGTTTCGGGATAATACTCCAAGTCCATGGCTTCTTTCCGCGCTGTGTCACAATCCCTGACGACACCTCCGATTGCTTTATTTCATTTTCTCCAGTCGATAGATCTGATGTCACGCTCCAGTCGGGCCTGTAATTAACTCGGCCTGAGTATAATTAGAGCGATGGGAAAATGACAGACATTAAATATGGAGTCCCCTCCTCAAATACAAAGCTCTCATTGTTTGACAGGAATGATGAGATTGAAGGTCATATGACAGAAGTATAAAAGCAAGTTCAAAGGAAAAATGGTGGAAATTGACCATAGCCACCAGTCCGGTGACCTCGCTAACATCCACAGCCTGCCATAGCACAACAGACCCCATGTAGTAAATGGCCTGGTTGCCTATAGCAACCAGTCTGGTGACCTTGCTAACATCCACAGCCTGCCATAGCACAACAGACCCCATGTAGTAAATGGCCTGGTTGCCTATAGCAACCAGTCTGGCGACCTCGCTAATATCCACAGCCTGCCATAGCACAACAGACCCCATGTAGTAAATGGCCTGGTTGCCTATAGCAACCAGTCTGGTGACCTTGCTAACATCCACAGCCTGCCATAGCACAACAGACCCCATGTAGTAAATGGCCTGGTTGCCTATAGCAACCAGTCTGGCGACCTCGCTAATATCCACAGCCTGCCATAGCACAACAGACCCCATGTAGTAAATGGCCTGGTTGCCTATAGCAACCAGTCCGGTGACCTCGCTAACATCCACAGCCTGCCATAGCACAACAAACCCCATGTATATAGCAACCAGAGGTGAATTTTTATATTCGGAAATGGAAAAGAATAAAATCCTATCTTTATATCAGGACTACACCTTAGGCCGGCTTCACACCACGGTTTTTCGGATCCAAATTCACCCCCCATGTATCCCTATGGCACTGGATTGTGCATATTTGGCATCAGGTTTGCTGGTTTTCCAGGAGGATCTGGTTTTGTCCGTTTTTTGCTTCGGACACAAAAATGGAGTCTGCATCATTTTTTGTGTCCGATGCAAAAATCGTACAAAACCGGATCTTGTGCCCATAGCATGGAAGTCTATGGGCGCCGAAACAGCACAAAATCGAACTGGTTCCCAGACGCCGGGTGCTGAAAGACCAGCGGTTGTTAAAAGCAGCCGCCACTGAATTTCAGCTCCTGTAGAGCTCCACGGCTGCAATTTTAGCTCCATGGCCAGCTCCCCTGCAGCCGCGGTGCTGAAATTTCAGCACTGGACAAAGCCAGCAATGAAGGTGGCAAAAAGCAGGATTGGAGGGCAGATTTGCCCTCTGGTTCTGCTCGTCCGGGCTGTCAGGTTCTGTCCGGTGCATCCTGCAAAACACCGGACAGTACCTGGTCAAAAACCATGGTGTGAAGCCGGCCTTAGAGGAGCCGCCATCCTGTAGATACGGCGTTTGCAGCCTTCTTGTGAATTCCTATTAATTACAGAAATATTGGGTCAGGACACAGAATAGTGAGGTGTCCCTTATAAAAGCTGTTGTCCCTTTTTTTTCCAGTTTGTGTTTATCACCCAGATGTCTCCTCTGTTCGCTCTGTGACTCGGGTGCTGATCCATCATTTACACCCTGTGTCCTGTACACGGGTCTGATTAGCATGTGAGGAGACGCCACGGTAGACACCGGAGGAACAAGCGACCCCCAAGGATTTAGTTTTATTACATTTCTGTAAATACAACTATTATTAATAAAGATATTTTGGTTTGAGAGAATTCTCCTGTTTGATTTACTGGTAATATACCCGCTATAATGTGCGTATACACATGTAAGTATGGCGGTCATGAGAGTGCCGCTAACCCTCGCACGTCCCGGCCCTCGGCCATGTTCCCACCAGGAGTTTGGGGAGTTTGTAACACTACAGAATTTCTGCACCATTTCTGAACCTATTTTGATCATTAGGTTACTGCTTTCTTTCATTGCGTGTGTAGATGGTTTTTTTATTGCGTTTTTGACACTGCAGTGTTATCCGCTTTTTGGAATGTCGTGATTTCATACAACTTTGCTGATTTCTCATAGCTATATACACTATCAGTATATGTATAAATACAAATTAATGCAATACGTTCCTTTTTTCTCTAAGTACCGTACTGTTGGAAGCTGTTCAAAAACAGGACGGCTTCTCTCTACGTGCACCCGATAGGCTGTGTGCTCACGGTCCAGAGGAGCTGCGTGTTGGACGCTGCTCCTCCGGACCTGAGTGAACCCATGGGTGGCCGCAGGGAGACCACAGCCGCCCCTTACTCACCATGTGCGGCGGGTGCAGGGCGGCTTCTCCCTCCGTGCCCCCGATGGCAGCCGCTTCCAACTCTACAACATGAAATGAACATGTGGAGGAGGAGCGGAATGCTGGCGACTCGCACTGCAGCTAATAGAACGCTGCAATTTCTACAAATCCCATCCCCTATGCTGATACTGTACTGCAATACGCTGCGTCCAGAACGCTGTGTCTACTAACCATGAGTATGCAGCCATAGCAGCCACTTCTGACTCCGCAGCATGAAATGAACATGCTGCAGAGGAGCGGAATGCCGACAACCCATACCGCAGCTAAAAGAACGCTGCAGTTGGGTTAAGCATAGTGGGCATGGGATTTCTACAAATCCCATCCACTATCCTGATACTGTATGACGCAGCAGCAAGACACTGCGTCCAAAACACTGCGTGTGCTGACTGTGAGTATGCAGCCTTAGGATATGTGCTCACGGTCCGGAGGAGCTGCGTGTTGGACACAGCACCTCTGGACCTGAGTGAACCCGTGGGTGGCCGCAGGAGACCGCAGCCGCCCTATTCTCACCATGTGCAGCGGGTTCGGGGGGGTTTCTCCCTGCAGTCACCCGATGTGAGCCGCTTCAGACTCCGCAACATGAAATGAACATGCTGTGGAGTAGCGGACTGCTGGCGACCTGCACGGCAGCTAGAAGATGAAATGCAATTCTCATCAGTGCAGTTGCATTGAATACTCATCCTTTTTGTGCTTCTTTACCCCTAAACATCAATACTGCAAAATATGTGACTATTTTTAAATATGTTTCACATGTGACCAACAATGAGAGGAAATAGGAGCACGGTCATAATCCCCATCTCTCTGCAGCACTGGAGAAATTCTCCTGACCGGTGATTATCACACGTACATGTGTGCCTGCATGCTCACATCACACAAGTGCGCTCCTAACTTAACAACATGAGGCTATCATGGGTGGCGATGCACTTATTTGGCAGGCTAGGTCTTGAAACACTAATTGGCAAATTCCCTGGATGTGCAGCAGATTTTCCTTCCTGATTTTTCTGGGCTGAAAATCCATCTTGTATTCCAGAACCAAAAGATTTCACTCCATTTAATTTATGTGCTGGGGAGGCAATCTGCTGTGGAAATTGGCCGATGTGGCGGATTTTAAATCCTCCACTTGTTAATTTATGCTACAGATTTTCATAGTGGATTTTACCCTTCTTGGATGCTAAGGGTGTAATCTGCAAAAAATGCACTGGGAAATGGCAGATCAACAAAAATTGAGAAATAAATGTAGGGACAGGGCAATGTTGTGTGACAGCTGCTGCGGTGCCTCTATGATCAGGAGCAGCAGATTATCATTACCTACAGGAGGACGTATCAGAGGCTGCAGCCGCCTCCCTGTGTCCGGCCCCAGTCAATCTCCTCTAAACCATCTCCTCTTCATTCTACTCTTGGTCAGTGCACGGTGAAGGTAAGTCCCCGCTCCCTCTGCTTGTGTCCTTGTCGCCTGCCCTCCGCTATGAGCATCTGCAGGTGTCTGTTTGCCTATATAGGAGGATTGTTTTGTCAAAGCTTTCATTGTGCTTGGTGTTGGATAATTCTTCCATACATTGTGGAATATGTTTTGTTATGGTAGATCCTATAAAACCGTGCAATGAATATTCGGTTCTTGCTGCTGGGGTCCAGTCTGGTCCTCCATGGTTTGAGCCGTCTTCACTTTTGCACTCGGCATCCTGGGCACCTCTAGTGCTCATTATGTCATAACGTACGTTACGAGGCCAAGAAAATGCCAGTGGTGCCCAGAATGTAGGGTGAAGACCGTCTCCAACCCCAGAGGATCAGACTGGAGGACGGACCAGGTCATCGCAAATCAAATTGCTTGTCTCTAAAGGGCCCGTTACACGGACGATATCCTTAACGATATTGTTGGTACGTCACTGCTTTTGGGCGGTGCAGCGACGTCGTTGCATGTGACACCTAGATGCGACCAACGATAAGTCGTTTATCGTTGATTGTATATTTATCAACAGGTTCAAAAACCTGTCGCTCCGTCGTCTGTTCAAACCTGCAGATCGCTGTGTGTGACACCTCAATAACTATGTCGTTTACAACTTCACCTATTCAGAACTGATGGTGGGTTTACACGCCGCGATATCGGCGTCCAACTCCGATCCAACTCCGACAAAAAGTCACGTGGTTCGGGAGTTGGAGCCGATATCGTTCCTGCATCGTACTGTTTGAAGGTACAATACGATGCAGGAACGATTGTAATCCGATATCGGGGGTCGAATGAGCGTGCTATTCAACCGCCCGATATCGGATGCCTGTTGGAGCCGGATCGTTGCGTGTAAACATCCAACTACGATGTGTACTCGCACCTCACCCATTAACTCCTATGTTAAATGGTCGTTACTGGGTTGGTGGGCGTACACATTGTAGGGACGTTGTTTCCCGATATCGCAGCGTGTAAACCGCCGATGCGATATCGGGAAAAGCGCTCAAAAAATGCGCGCTCCCGCACCGTTGCCTACGATATCACCCCGATATCGGGACGTGTAAACCCACCATGAAGGAGGTAGGCGACCAAACGACCGCAAGTATCGTTCGCTGGTCGCGGAATCGTTGCTGCATCGTTCTCGATATCTGTATGTTTGACACCTCACTTGTGATCATTGAACGACGTTCCAGCCATATAGGTCAAGTCGGATCGGTGGTCGTTCGCCGACACATTGAAGCGTGTAACAGGCCCTTAACTATGACCAAAATGTCTTTAGTTTGGGGATCTTTTTTTCTGGTTGTAAAGGACCCCAGTTGAAACTGGAAATAGCATATTGGCATGTAGGGTGCCATATAGTGTTCCTTGACGAATCTAACTTGTCAGAAATGAAGTTCCTCGCTCCATTGTCAGTAGTCGTGTACAGAAGAATCTTCATACGTGACCTCCATCAAGCTTTAGGCCACGTGCACATGTTAAGTATTTGAGTTTTTTACCTCAGGATTTGTAGCCCAAACCAGAAGTGGATAATTAATTAAATACAGAAGTGGTGCAGGTGTTTCTATTAGTACTTTCCTCTGATTGTTCCACTCCTGGTTTTGTCTACAAATCCTGAGGTAAAAAACTCATCAAACACTCAGTGTGTGCACGGGCCTTACAGGTTTCAAGAATGTTTCCGCTCCAGTATAGGAAATCCTGATACAAACAAGGTTGAGCGTTTTCTGCCTTTTTGCTCACACACTTTGTGCTCGTTTACACATCCATTTTGTCACTTCCGGAGCCTCTGAGATATTAGTTTGTGTGTGGTGGATGTTGATAAGAAGTAAATATTATACATACTAGATAACTGTGTGCACACGCTTCATACCCAGGAATATAACGTGTGACGATACATGAGCTTCTGTAAAATTGTGCAAATGTGTTGTAGCATTGTTACACTAATTGCATGCCAGCAATACCCAATCATAAAGTGACAAGCTCTTGAGGTGGGTTCACGTAGCGATATCGTCCCGATACACATACAACGCCGCGGGAGCGCGCATTTTGGGAGCACTTTTCCGATATCGCATCGCCGGTTACACCGCGATATCGGAAACAACGTCCTACATGTGTACCCCACCAACCCAGTAACGACCATTTAACATGACTTAATGTGAGGTCGAGTACACATCGAGTGGCTGTCACACGCAGCGATGCTGTAAACGCCATGCAAATCGGGCGGATGAAAGCTCTCTATTCAACCCGATATCGTTGGCATCGTTCCAGCATCGCGTGTACACTGAACAGTACAACGCGCACCGATATCGGCTCCAACTCGCGACCCACGTGACTTTTTTCGAGTTGGGTCGAGTTGGACGCCGATATCGCGGCGTGTAAACCCACCATAGGGTCTAGAGATTAGGAATGTGTGTCTCGCATCGAGGGTTCACATGAATATCAGTCAACTGTGCACTAGTTTGGCCAGTATCTGTAGGCTGCACCTTGTGGTGTGGGGTGAGGCTGAATTCATATAGATTATTCAGAGTGACCTTTTCCTTCTATGAAGGCAGTGAGTACACACAGCCGGGAATCCATCATACATCATCTGTTTGGTTTAGATTATTTTCAAGTGCACCGTAGCAGGCGCGAGCCTCAATACCTGATGGCGGTGAGGAACCTTGTGTGAATGTTTTGTCAGTTTACGTAACTTTAATGCAATCGTCTGATGTAACGACTTTTAGTAATGAAGCAACTAACTGCCCATATTTCTGTCTTTTGGAATTGCACAACCTCTGTGCGGATACTGTACTCCAACATACTTTCATTTATTTACAGTAAACCTGTCTTTAGAGCTGTTACTTTTTCCCCTCAAATCCCTATAAAAGTACCGTATATACTCGTGTATAAGCCGACCCCCCCCCCCTACTTTTGCCCCCAAAACCTGGAAAACCTATTGACTCATGTATAAGCCGAGGGTGGACCCCCAAGCACAGGTATAAAGGCCTCCCCAGTGGTATATACAGGCCCCCAGCAGTATATACAGCAGCCCCAGTGGATATACAGGCCCCAGCAGTATATACAGCAGCCCCAGTGGTATACAGCAGCCTCCCCAGTGGTATATAGAATATTACAGACCCCTACCAGATATACAGCAGCCCCAGCGGTATATACAGCAGCCCCAGGGTATAATACAGCAGCCCCAGGGGTGTGGTATATAGCAGCCCCAGGGGTACACAGGCCCCAAACGCTGGCACTCGTCCCCCCTGTGTGGTAAGGGCCCCCCCCTGCTGCTTAACTTACCATCCCTGGTCTTCTGCACTACACCGCGCCGGTCTCTGTGTCCCTCTCCATGCTCCCGTCCGGCTGCATCCGGGATCCCCGGCCGTCGCAGTAACGATGACGTCATCGTGCGACGGGCGGGGATCCCGGATGCAGCCGGACGGGAGCATAGAGGCAGAGCACAGAAGACGCGGTGCAGAAGACCGGGAATGGTAAGGTAAGCAGCTGGGGGGGGCCCTTACCACACAGGGGGGACGAGTGCCAGCATTTGGGGGCCTGTATACCCCTGGGGCTGCTATATACCCCTGCTGAAAAACTCGGCTTATACGCGAGTATATACGGGTATATATAATTTTCCTGTATGTGCAGAAGGACTACATGTCTTACATAGAACGGCTGTACGTGTGCTCCATATGACTGCTAAATGCAGCATTTTTCTTTTACCTTTACTTTGTGTGGATTTGCTGCAAAACTACTTGGTCAAACTCTTCCCATTCACTTCTTTGGGAGGTCCACTGCTGTTCATGAGTATGTTTTGACTTTTCCTTTTTGTAAAGAGATTTTGAAAGCCGCAAAAAAAGGAAAAGGTATAGCGCAGATCCTGAAGGAAACCTCTCCAAACCAGCAGAGTCCAAGCAGAAGTTTGACCAAAACACTTAAAGGGGTTGTGCCTTGAACAATTGTACATTTTAATTCATAGATCTTAGAATAAAAATAAGTTCCACAATTGGATGTGTTACAAAAAAAATGTTCCTGTCCCCGATATATTCTTATAACTGTGTCCCTGTGTAATGTATATGTCCCACTATGCAGGAACAGCTCCTGGGCAGGTGAGGAAGTAAGAGAATATACAGACATTACAGCCGGGGATCACAGAATATAAGAGTATACAGACATTACAGCCAGGTATCACAGAGTACAAGAGTATATAGACGTTACAGCCGGGGATTGCAGCTGATTCTTTCTGTAATGAAAAAATATAATTGTCTGTTTAACCTGTTAACGACAGCCTTGCGTCTCTAGACGTCGGCTGTCGTTACCCCCGTGTTTGGAGTGAGCTCCGGCGTGGAGCTCACTCCAAACCTCCCACATCTCAGCTGATATCACTAGCTGAGATGTGGGAGAAACAGCACCAATCGGTCCCGCCACCGATCGGCGCTGTTTAACCCCTTAGATCCCGCCATCAATCTCTGAAAGCGGGATCTAAGGGAGCCGGAGCCGGCAGCGCGCGCTTACCAGGCTCCAGGGGAGATCTCGCGATAGTATCGCGGGATCTCCCGTGCTTATGTGACAGGCCAGGGTCCTGGCTTGACCCTAGAACCTGTCACTGAGCATTTCCTGCTTGTGGTTGGCAGAGGCTGCCAACCACAACAGGTCCGCGATTCTGACACATACAGAGGAGCTGCAGCTCCTCTGTATGTGTCAGAAGCGATCGGACTGTGCATCTGCATGCCTCTCACAGGGGTTGTGTAAAATTAAGAATTAATAAACAAATAAAGTTTTTACAAAGTTGAAAAAAAAAAAAAAAAACATAAGTTCAAATCACCCCCCTTTTCTCCCATCCACAATAAAAGTATTAAAACATTAAATAAAATACACATATTTGGTATCGCCGCGTTCAGAATCGCCCGATCTATCAATATAAATAATCAAATAATGAGAGCCGTAAACTGCGTAGCGCAAAAAATGGTTCAAACGCCAAAATTACGTTTTTTTGGTCGCTGCAACAATGCTAAAAAATGCAATAACGGGCGATCAAAACAGCGCATCCACCCAAGTATGGTATCATTAAAAACGTCAGCTCGAGACGCAAAAAATAAGACGTCACCCAGCCCCAGATCCCGAAAAATGAGGACGCTACGGGTCGCAGAACATGGTGCAAAAAGTGCAATGGTTTTTTTTTCATGCTTTTGAATTTTTTTCCACCACCTAGATACCAATAAAGGTATACATGTTTGGTATCTACAAACTCGTACTGACCCGAGGCATCGCACCGTCACGTCGGTTTTACCATATAGTGAACACGGCGACTAAAAAATCCAAAAAACAAATGTGTAATTGCACTTTTTTTGCAATTTCACTGCACTTGGAATTTTTTTGCAATTTCCCTGTACATTATATGGTAAAACAAATTATTGCATCTGAAAGTACAACTCGTCCCGCAAAAAACAAGCCATCATATGTCTATATTGACGGAAAAATAAAAACGTTATGGTTCTTGGAAGCCGAGGAGCGAAAAAAACGAAAATGAAAAATGACAAATTTCTTCGTCATTAAGGGGTTAAAAACTTGTTTTAAGTCACAGAAAGAATCAGCTGCAATCCCTGGCTATAATGTCTGTATACTCTTACATTCTATGATACCTGGCTGTAATGTCTGTATATTCTTACATTCTATGATACCTGGCTGTAATGTCTGTATACTCTTACATTCTATGATACCTGGCTGTAATGTCTGTATACTCTTACATTCTATGATACCTGGCTGTAATGTCTGTATACTCTTACATTCTATGATACCTGGCTGTAATGTCTGTATATTCTTACATTCTGCGTTCCCCGGTTATATTGTCTGTATACTCTTATATTCTGTGATCCCCGGCTGTAATGTCTGTATACTCTTATATTCTGTGATCCCCAGCTGTAATATCTGTATACTCTTATATTCTGATTCCCGGTTGTAATGTCTGTTCCACACATACACAATGGCGGTCAATATAAATGCAAAGGACGGTGTTTTTTCGATCCGCACAAGCCAAGTTTGGCGTCTCCTATATCTCTTTAATGTTGCCTCTTGTTAACGCTGTAACATGGTTGCATTCTTGATGAAGGAGAGAGGACACACTCTGAAACGTGGTGAATAAAGCACCATTACCGCTTGATCCTTCGTTTTCCTTTTCAACGTACGGCTTGCGCGGATTGAGAATCCCCGCCCTTTGGATTTATATTGACCTCCACGGTATCACTGTGCATCCTGTGGCAGCTGTACTATACGCATATACTGGTTGTGGGTCTCACAACCAGACCAGGTGAGCAGTGGCATTTGCAGCCCTTTTCACATTGTTAAAAAAGGATAAGACCCCATTGCGCTTTTTTTTTTCCTCATTTCCAGCGTCCATTACACAGGGACACATTTATATCTCGGGACAGGAAAAAAAATATTTTAACACATCCAATTGTGTAACTTATTTTTATTTTCTGATCTCTTAATTAAAATGTTCAATTGTTCATGGCAGAAGCCTTTAAGGAAAAAAAAATGTTTCAAAACCTCTTTCAGAAAAGAAACCTTTCTAAAACTCCCCAAAAAAAGGAGCGCTTCCTTGAGTGTTTTTTGCTTGTAATATTGGAATGCTTATAATAAAATGAAAAATTATCCGAGTGTTGCCTTAAAATGCATCAAATTTTCCCTAAAAGGAAAAAAAAATACAATTACTGTTATTTGGCCTTATAGCGCCATATGGTGCGTCTGCACAGCAGTGTTTGCAGGCTAGGATGTATATTTAAAGAGGATCTGTCACCCCCCTGCTGCATGGCATTCTAAATGCAGCACTGAATGCAGCATGTCTGCTGCATTCAGGGAAGGGGCCCCCCACGTCTGTGTGCTGTGTACCCCGAGATAAAGCCTTAGGCAAACTCACTGTTAAGTCAGGAGGGCATTCTCTGGTGCAAGAGTCAACTTGATTCACGGGGGCCATTCCCTCCCCCTCTGCCTCTCTGTGCTGCTTCTGCTGTGCAGGCTCTGCCTTCCTATCCTCCTGCTCTCTGTCACTCAGAGCAGATGCAAATCATTTGTCCTGACGTCAGCCCCAGATTCCTGCCCTGCTGTCTGAACAAAGCATAAACAGCACAGCAGAAGCAGCACAGACAGGCAGAGGGGGAGGGAATGGCCCCTGTGAATCAAGCTGACTCCTGCACCAGGGAATGCCCTCCTGACTTTTAAAAATGAGGCTATATCTTGGGGTGCACAGCACACACACATGGGGGACCCCTTCCCTGAATGCAGCAGACATGCTGCATTTAGATTGCCAAGCACCAGGGGGTTGACAGGTTCTCTTTAAAGGAATTGCAGATTGGAATGACTGACTTAAGTGCAGAACCTGTTTCTGTGGTCTGCCATCTCTGATATGTTAGTAGCCTTCTTCCTTGTGAACTAAGCCGCTCGGAAAAGGTGTTAAAGCGATGAGTGCTCAGGTCTCCGCCAGGGACGGCGGCGTTCTCTGCCTGCAGAGTGTTTTTCCTCTCTAGTTCACTTTTTGCTGTGTTGTAATCAACTCCGGGAAGACAATAGCACGTTCACTTCTGGTAAATACCAAGTGTTGCCCCGTATCGCAGCACACAGAGCCGCTCTGTTTCCTGCACAGCAGCAGATCAGGAAATCGCTCACTGACATTCAGAGGCTTCCGAGCTAAGTTACTGCTAATCAACCCAGGGAAATCGGCTACAACAATAGCAGCAATTCACCTACTAGACCCCATATCCTGCGCTGGATACATAAGGAAACAAGGCACGAGCTGGATCAGCTCTCGAGAGGACTACAAGTCTCAGGTTATGTTGGGAGTCGCTGCCTAGTTGCCCGGAGCGGGGTAGGCCTGCGGAGAATATCCAGAAATAGTCCGGTGCAGGAGCCGGAGACCTTGTAGGATACACGTAGGTTTGGGGAAGCTGCTGTGTGCCTGTTCTTGTGCTCGGTATCCTTTTTATGTCTGTGGTGAACACAATTTGCCCGGGGCAGGCTGCTCCTCCGCTTGTGAAATCCTTGGCTTGTTGCTTGTTCCTGCCTTGTCCTGCCGAGCAGTGAATCTTACAAGATGCTGCACGATCCGGACCAGCACCCGTCCATTGTGCGTACAGCTTTGCCAATTCAACGTTGTGACCAGTCCTCAGAGACCGTCGACGTTCTCTTCCTCCTCTTCGGTTACAGATCTCATCGTCTTCCAGGAAGAGATGTGACCGAACAGGTAGAGCTGGTGCTGGCGGAGACGTGCCTGAGGTCTGGTCTCGGGTTTATTGTACATGCTTTGCTTTGTATGGCTTCCTTTTAAAGATGTTGGGAGTAGTAGTAAGCATCTACTTGTTCTTTACCCACAGAGAGAAAATCGAAGGCTCCAGGAGACCAGTATGAGACTGGAACAGGAGAATGATGACTTGGCGCACGAACTGGTCACCAGTAAGATCGCGCTGCGCAATGACTTGGACAAGGTGAGATGATTTATCCCACAGGCATAAAGGAATATGGCGTCTGCACTCGATAGTCGTCATCAGGCAACGTGTCCTAGATACGTGTTACTAATGGGCAGCAGGAAATATGGGTGTGATGAGCATCATAGATGGAGGTCTGCAGCGGTCGCATGCATGGATCACATGATTGTCAAAGTCGTCAGGCAAGATGTGATGGATCCTGATGAGTCGGCGGTGTGATGGATTGATTGAGTCGGCGGTGTGATGGATCTGATTGAGTCGGCGGTGTGATGGATCTGATTAGTCGGCGGTGTGATGGATCTGATTAGTCGGCGGTGTGATGGATCTGATTAGTCGCGGTGTGATGGATCTGATTAGTCGGCGGTGTGATGGATCTGATTAGTCGACGGTGTGATGGATCTGATTAGTCGGCGGTGTGATGGATCTGATTAGTCGGCGGGGGTGGATCTGATTAGTCGCGTGTGATGATCTGATTGCCTCGAGTCGGGGGGGGATCTATAGTCGGTGTGATGATCTGCTCAGTGGGTGTGATGGAATCGGCTCAGTGGGGGGGGGGGGGGGTCTGAGGAGTCGGCTCAGTCGGGGGGGTGGGTGGGTCTGAGGAATCTGCCCAGTTGGGGGTGGGTGGGTTCTGAGGAATCGCCTCAGTCGGGGGTTTTGGGTTTCTGAGGAATCCGATGTTCTTGGATGGGAAAGAAACAACCTGTCGCCAGCACCTACACTATGGCTGAGTTTCTGTGCCATCTCTCATCTATGTACACTTCTAATTATTAATTGTATTTCTCATCCGTCTTTTGGGCACCTTACTATCTGTTTTTTGCATGGATCACGGACCTTTTACTAGGATTTTCACTTTTTTTTTTTTTATTTGGGGAGGGGGGTGCGGAACCTATTTTTTGTAAAAAGAAAACAGACATGTCCCCACTTTATTCCATGCGCTCTATCAAACCCTTGCAAGTCAATAGATCCGTCAGATAAACCCCACATGTCTGACATCTGTATTTTACGTCTGAGTCGGAGGAGCTAAGATTTTAATTTTTTTTTTCTTCAAGAAAAACACATGTAACAAGGATTGTAAAATCTGACACAACTGTATAACGAGGCATTCTACACGTATGTGGGGGGGGAAACAAAATCACATCTGAAATCTGCATTGGGCTATGTGCACAAGGATTGTGTCCAGAGGTTTTCCGGATACAAACTAAGTGGAAACTCTGCAATTGTCAAAACTCCTTAAAAACTTTTTCCACTCTTTTCTGCTCCATGTGCCACAGCCTTGCCGAGGTCTCTACGAGGAGCCATGATGTTTGACACGGCTCCTTTCTCAGCCCACATTAACGGACGGATTCCCTTAAATATCTTGTATTAAGGCTTTGACTTCACCATAGATAATGACTGGACTTTGTGTGTATGAACACGGGTAACTTTTACCATCTGCAATGTTTGCTTGATAGGCTGAAGACAAGGCCGAGGTGTTAAACAAGGAGCTTCTACTCACTAAACAGAGGCTGATTGAGGCCGAGGAAGAAAAGCGCAAACAGGAGGACGAGACGGCGCAGGTGAGCGGCGCTGTGTGACGTGTGATCACCCCCAGTCTCACATACGGGAGGTCCTGCAAATGTTTCCAAGTCTGAGTCTCATCTCAATCAGGAATGACAAATCTAAAACATCATTTACCCTATTGACATCAATGGGGATTAAAAATCTGTGCTTAAGTCGCTTTTTGCTGCATTAGCCATTGACACGCTGTGCATACAAATACTACACTGCAGGTCAATTTCAATGTTTCTACCGGAACATGTGCAATAGGCAAAAACATCATGAAATTATTCTGTGTGCTGATTAATTTCATGAAATATATGTAGGGGTTCAAACTCCACATCCCTTATTGCCCTCGCAGTCGTAGTTGTGTTTGATAGCAGCCACCACTAGGGGAGCTAATGTACAGTGGAGGTGAACAGGGGCTGCATCATCTGCTGTCACAATGGGTAGTGATGGGATTACATATTAGAGGATTCAGAAAGATTGTGTTTAGGGAAGAAGCGGCATAGCACAATAATTTGAGAGATTAATTTGGATGCTCCGCACCAATGCAGCTATATAATTTCTGATCTTAGTGGTTGCACCTGTAAATATGACTGTATATTAAATTTATCTACTTTACCCCGCAGCTGAAGGAGGTTTTCCGAAAGCAGTTAGAAAAAGCCGAGCAAGAAATTAAAAAGACGACGGCCATCATAGCCGAGTATAAGCAGGTAAGTGTCAGCCGTTATAATGGTGAATACGGGCAGTGGAGCAGCCTGCAGGGGGCGCACTCTCATTATGATGAATGATGTTATTCTACCCAATGCCAAAGTGGGGTTAAAGGGGATTTCTGACTGCAGTCTGATAAAAAAAAAAAAGAATAGGTTTGGGCTTTGCTCGCCCTCCCCTGGTCCGGAGCACTCTCCATCACTGCTGTAGGTGTCTGTTATTGTCGGCAGCCGGTAACTGAGCTCCTCCTCTCTGTCCGATGGTGGCGGCACGAGCCGCTGAGCAAATTGACTGTAGGCTGTCAATTGCATCGGCGCTGCAGACAATAACCGACATCAGGACAGTTCCCATTTTGGACTGTTGGATCACATTTTCTCTCTCGACAACATGTATGCTGGCTGCTCTGTTGTATATAATGCTGGAACGCTAGGTCAAACAAGCAATGCTGGGTATGGGAGAGACTGCACAGATGGCTGACAATCATCGTTCAGCCATCTACTGTGTATGCCCGGCTTTAGCCTAAATACTATGATCACTATCTTATCCTTATAACCGACCTCATTGTCTCTCTCCGATTAGATCTGTTCTCAGTTGAGCACACGGTTGGAGAAACAACAGACGGCTAGCCGGGAGGAGCTGGAGATTGTAAAGGTGCGAGACGCCGTCACGTATCGGTCATGTGAATACGGTCATGTGTACTGGACGCGACATATCATACATTTCTCTCCGTTTCGTTTTTCCAGGCCAAGGTGATGTCCTGCAGTCACTGCAGCGAGATCTTCAGTAAGGAAGGATCAGCACAAAGCTCCACCGGTGGCAAAGCTCGGTGACGGAGGAGATGACGAGAAGGACTCGCTCATGAAGCACCTGCGAGAGATGGAGCTGGAGCTGGCACAGACCAAACTGCAGCTTGTGGAGGCCAAGTGTAGAATACAGGTACGGGACAATGATCACACATTGCTATAGAGGTCACGTCCAAAGTAAATGGCCACTGAGCGTTCTGAGGATATATCCCATGTAATAGGTGTCCATAGGAAATAAACAGTACTGCCTCCTCATCCCTCTATAGTATGCAGGATGAACCCTGTACCTTAATCTTATTCATGAAACAACCTTGATTTTACTAAAAATGTGTGCAATTCATTCTACAAGAATTACCAAATGCCAATTTAATTTCATCTGGGGTCCTACATAGCATAGGGTTCAGTGCGGCTGCAAAGGAGGCACCTGCCAAAAGTCGGCTTTCTGCTGCACCAGTAGAGATAGCAACTGCACCACATGATGCCACGTGGGACGCTGAGGATCTGCTGACCTGAACATGACAGTCTCCTGTGAGGCTGCCAAGCTCAGGTCCGTCGAACCTGCAGTCTGTGCCCTATGGTCCGTGCTCAAACCCAGTTTCACAGACTCTTAAGCAGGAGCACTTAAGCTGATTTAGTAACAATTCTGGACACATTCTGATTAGTAATTTGACTCATTCATTGTTAGAAGTCATGTTAAGATTTTTTTTATTTTCTCTGCAGGAGCTGGAGCACCAGCGGGGAGCGCTACTCAACGAAATCCAAGCTGCCAAAAACTCCTGGTTTAGTAAAACCCTGAACTCTATTAAAACTGCCACAGGGACCCAGCCCACCCCACAGTCTCCTCAGGGAGCCCAGGCCTCCAGCCCAGTCTTACAGGCACCCAAGGAGAGCACATAACACTGGAGAGAGAACCTGCAAGAGCACAAGATGACCAAACGGCAAGCAGAGAACCGCACGCAAAGGAGGCCCCCCCCCCCACCGGCCGGACACGGCCCTGTCCTGCCTCCTCCTTACCCTCCTCGCTGCCTCCTAGGACTGAACGTTTGGGCTGCTGCCACTTTTACACTTTATTTTATCAGACTTGTATTATTTTAGTATAAACCAGAGTCCTGACGTTAGCCGGATCTTCTCGGAAACGTTAATTGGTTTAGCCAGGGCTGCCTGATTCATGTACGTGTTTTGTATGTATAAAATATGTTGCCGTGAAAATACAAATGTTTATATAGAAATGCATATTTACATATCGGATCAAAAGAAAGGTTTTGACACATTGCTGCCTAAAAAGTGCAAAAAAAACATTTTTTTTTCCTTAATTTCATTTTTTGGTCCGTGGGATTTCTGCCCTCGGACCAGTGTTGTATTGTATGCAACTTGACATTTTATTAACCCATCACAATACTACCCGTAATAAAAAGTCATTGCTAAAGCGAGGTGTGTCTTATTGTGCAGCTTATAAGGAGGCTAATCAGACTCTTAAGATCCAGTTCAAGATAATGAATATAAAGTGAACAAACCGGTATCAATTCATTTTATTGAATGGGCTCCCATCAACTCAGTTCCAGGCCTCGTTCACACCTTCGCTCAGTATTTGTAGCCAGATGGGTCTGAAACACTGCAGAGGGGGGAATATTTCTATATAATTTCTCCCAATTTCAAAGATGACTAGAATGGGCTTAAAGGGCCTCTGAAGTCTCAGAACGACTGTTCAAACCAAGACAGGCGCTCGGTGCACCATGGCGAGGCCACACAGTTAAGTTGCATCTTCCCACCCTCTTATATGACAGCTGTGGCTTCATAAAGCAGAGATGAAAAACACGTAGGTGCACTATGAGTAGCCCCACCATGATGCACCGAGTGTCTGCACTTTGTTTGAACAGTCATTCTGTGCTGACGAGTTCTCCAGCTGGATGGAGCAGCAGATGAGATGTGTATGACTGCTCCATGCACAATGTATAGGATTGACCGCCGAATACAGCAATCTAAAACCTGTCACTCCTATAGATTGGCTGGAGCGGCAGTACACACGCTCGACTGCGGCTTCTTACCCGGGGATTGGGGATCCCTTGTCCAGGTTGTCAGATATCTGCTGTTCAAACCAAGTACCAGCACTCGGTGCATCATGTTGTGGTCAAATATATAAGTGCACCTATCCACCTGTTGGTTTTCCAGCTATCTCCACCCCTTTCTGGTTCTTTTAAGCCAGAGCTGTCAATCAAAGAACAGGAGGAAGCTGCACTTAAATTAAAAGGGGGTTACACTTTAATAATAATGTAGAGAAAGTGATAAACTTTCAAATATGCTTCATAAGTGAAATCTGGAACAAAACCTTTCAAATTCCTTCCACAAGATGTCCTCACTAGGCTGAATCTAAACCTGGCATAAGCTCGTTGTTAGGGAGATCTGTCTTCAGGAGGGCGGGGCCTACACAGCATTCACAGCTGATCAGTTTTAGGTTACATCAGGCACAGTGCTGAGCTCTTCATCTGTGCTCCTGAAGAGTCTTATCTGACTCCTCCATTCACGTCGCTCTGCTGTGTGATAACACGGAGCAGAGTCATGTGAATGGAGGAGTCCTAAGATCTCCCAGGGGCTGTATGCTAACAGCCTGAGCTCAGCACTGTCCCTGCTTGAGGTAACCTGACAGTCTGATCAGCTGTATTGTGAATGATGTGTAGTCCCCGCCCCTTTGAAGATGGATCTCCCTAACAACAAGCATATGCCAGGTTTAGCATCATCCTAGTGGGGACATCCTCTGAAAAGCTTTTCTTCCACATTTCACTTAAAAGTATATTTAAATTTAAATAACTTATCACTTGCTCTCTACATTATTATTAAATAATTTCAACGGCGGTTACACTTTAATGTTTGACCCGGCCATGATGCAGATGAGTTTTAAAAGTCATTGTGTGCTGACAAAGTACTGAGTATTTAAAACATGTCTGCCCATCTATTTTTCTGCTTTTGCAACTTTAGGCAGGATTCACATGTTACATAATTATGAGGTTTGTACACACCCTAAATCCCCAACATCAGCATAGTTTGAGATCTGTCTCTTTCAAGCGCCCTTTTTTCTTTATTGTGGGGGGGGGGGGGGGGGGGGGGAGGGGGGAACCACAGCATGTCTTTATCCATTCCTTTTTTTTTTTTTTTTGCTTTTTGCCTTTTTTCAGAGAATATGAATGATGACACAAAAACATTTTTTCCACTCATGGTCAGTTGTTGGGTGAAGCCATTTATTGTCAAACAAATTGTTTTCTCTTTTTAAATTATAATCACAACTAAAAGCATCAAAGTTCACATACCTGGTGATTTTAGTCTGATAACATGAACAGAAGTTGACACACATGGATTTGAATGGGTAATAAAGGTAACATCCTCACCTGTGACCTGTTTGCTTGTAATCAGTGTGTGCATAAAAGCTGAGTGAGTTTCTGGGATCCAGACAGACTCTTGCATCTATCATCCAGCCACTGATGTTTCTTGATTGAGTCATGGGGAAAGCTAAAGAATTGTCAACAGAAAAGATAGTTGAACTGTATAAAACAGGAAAGGGATACAAAGATATCCAAGGAATTGACAATGCTAGTCGGCTGTGATTAACAAATTGAAAATCAGGGGCTCTGTAAAAACCAAACCATGATCAGGTAGATCAACCAAAAGTGTAGCCACAACTGCCAGGAAAATTGTTCAGGATGCAAAGAAAAACCCACAAAAATAACATCAGCTGAAATCCAGACCTCACTGAACACTAGCTGGTGTGGCTGTTTCAAGATGCACAATAAGGCTGGTTTCACACTGCGGTATCAGGTAAGATCAGGTCAGGTTTTGTGTTCCAAAACCAGGAGTGACTCCAAAACCTAGAGCAGGTGTCAATCTTTCAATTATACTTTCTCTCTGCAAGTTCCTCTCCTGGTTTTGGAACACAAAAACTGACCTGACGACCCTGACTGCAGTGTGAAGCCAGCCTAAGGAGGCACTTGAAGAACAATGGCCCACATGGTCAAGTCACCAGAAGAAAGCCATTACTGCACAAATGCCACAAAGTATCTCCCTACAATACGCCAAGCAGCACAGAGACAAGCCTCCAAACTTCTAGAACAAGGTAATTTGGAGTGATGAACCAAAATCAAACTTTTTGGCCAGAATTGTAAATTACATTTGGAGAGGTGTCAATCAAGGCCTATGATGAAAGGATCACCATTCCTACTATAAAGCATGGAGGTGATCGCTGATGATGTGGGGTGTGTGGCAACAAAGACAGGAAACTTGTCAAATTTGAAGGAAAGATGAATGCAGACGTTATCAGCAAATACTGGAGGCAAATTTGCACTCATCAGCCTGGGAGCTGCGCATGGGATCGTACTTGAACGTTCCAACATGACAACGATCCAAAAGACAAGGCCAAGTCAACCTATCATTGGCTAAGCAGAACAAAGTGAAGGTTCTGGAGTGGCCATCTCAGTCTCCTGACCTAATATCATTGAGCCAGTTCATGCAAGAAAGCCCAGGAATTTACAGGAACTGGAGGCTTTTTGGCAAGAAGAATGGGCAGCTTTACCATCGAGAAATAAAGAGCCTCATCCACAACTACCACAAAAGACTTCAAGCTGTCATTGATGTTAGAGGGGGCAATAACGGTAATAAGAACTGGGGGTATGTGAACTTGTGATCAGGGTCATTTGGATGTTTTTGGTTGTCATTATGATTAAAAAGGAAAACACAGTAGTTTGACAATAAATGGCTTTCACCCAACACTAACCATAAGTGGATAAAAGGTTTTGTGTCATCATTCATATTCACTGAAAAAAGGCCAAGAAAGCAAAATGTCTGCCGGGGTATGACAACTTTTGACCACAACTGTACTTACCTAGTAGCATCCATCATTGACTTCCGAGGTAATGTCCATGAATCCCAAGCGCTGCCAGAAGCCATATTAACACACCTAAGTGATAGATGTGCTAATATGGCCCCTTGCTGGCGGTACCAGCGTTTTCTGCAGTACCGCCAGCAGGCCTACCAATTGACACACCCCGAAAGTATACCGCCACACAAAACGACATGCCTGGATGCCTTAGCCTGCCATAAAAACCCACCACAGAACAACTCCACGGTGGAAAAAAAAAAAAAAAAAAAAGATTAAGTGCGCTGACGCTAACCATGGCACAGTTAATCATAACGATGCCATCTTGGAACACCTATGCTGATGGCATTGATCTGATTTACTGCGCATGCGCAAACTCGAGTGCAAGCGTAAATCAGACCGGCACCATTTTGGAACACCTATGCTGATGACACCGGTCTGATTTACTATGCATGCGCACCAAGGGTAAACTGGCTCAGGGAGAAGGGGGCACAGAGAGGCCCTCTGGATCCATTAGCATCAGGCCCACATCCAGTCCATAATAACAAGACAATTGTACCCACATCATCAATAAATCTGTATATAATTTTATTTATAAATAAAATACAAATCTGATAATAGCAGCACAATAGATGTTATATTATTCATCTAAAAAGCTGTAATAGTCCCATGGTCTGTGTCCCCAATGAGAAAGTAGTAAGACACCAATCAAGTCAGGTTACTTTTTATATTCAGATTACGATGCCATCGCTGTAACTTTACAGGATAGTTGACATGCTAGTTCTTCAGAGACTCACAGCAAGCCTTGACACTCAGGTTTCTACAGATTTATATCCTTCAGGACGCTTCGACTCTATCACAGCATCAGCCCTTAGAATGATGCAACACTGCAAGAAACGGGTTTTCTATTAAGCATGATACGCATGAATGAACTTAATGCATTTAGAGGTATTGCAACTCACTCGGAATTGCTGTCTCTTTTACAGCGCTTTCCCACCAATACTGTTGCGGACACTGCAAAACGGAATGGTCCCAGGAATGGATAACAACAAGCCCATTGTCCACTGTCCGGGCCACTCTTCTTACTCCAGCTTCCACGGCTCCATTACTTAGTAGTGACCTGTATGTGATAGGACTGCAGGTCCTCTGCCGATACATAGTCCGGTGCGTTACTCATAAGGTCGTGACCCCGGAACGATTTAGGGAAAGCGATAACGTCCCGTATACTCGGAGCTCCAACAATAGTGGAAATGAGACGATCTAACCCTGCGAAAATGGACAAAACACTGAAGTCGTGTATGGGTTAAAAGATAATGAGAAAATAAATGTAATTAATCAAACACATGGAAGTAATAATACAGGCAAATGTCATTGTGATTGATTTTACTATGGTACCCAATACATCTCACATTCACACCTAGAGAACAGGATACAATTCTGACTGTGAGAACCGGAATTATTTGGAAAAGACTTTACGGACTTCAGCGGGTGGGATCCAATATTATCACCAACATAAAATGTACTGATCTTAAAGGGATCAGCCACTACTTTAATACTAATGACTTATTCATAGGATACACAGTCAGTCTAAGATTGGTGGGGTCCTCCATCGATCAGTGGTATCACCACCATACAGCATGCAGGGCCACAGCCCTCCTATTCACTTCTATAAGAGCCAGCTGCATCTGAACAATGTCTACCTATCCTAATTAGAGGATACCCATAATAAAAGGTGTTGATCTTCTTTTAAAAATGAATAATAATAGTAATATTATTTATGAAAAAGGTAGAAAATCTGCACTTATGAGAAACCCCCACATAGCACATAACCTGTTAGGGTTAATTTACCCTGCCAAGTAGGAATAAAGATCTCGTGATCCTGGACACCTACCTAAAGCAATGCCACCATGAGGGGGCGCTCCGGATCCCAGCGCCTCTAAGAGGTGTGATAGGAGATTCACATCTTCCTGCAGAGAACATAATAATGTATTATATAATAATAAAATGTATAATATAAATAATATATAATTTGCACAGTGGTTTTTTTTAGCCCATGCTTCCTTTAGCTTCTATATAGTCACATGTACATAGCAGCAGTAGACTGATCCTGTCTCATGAACTGAAGCACCCAATGAAGCGTGTGTAAAAGGTTATAGTGAAGGGAGGGCAGGAAGTGACATTGTGATTGGATATCAGTGTGAAAATTGAAAGATTTTTTATCTAGTTTTATACTACAGTCCGCAATATGGGTGAGGGTATGATGATAGACAGAAGATAATAGATGATATCATAGATAGATTTCTATCTATTATGTAAATACACACATGCAACACAAAAACCTAATTAAGGCTAAGTTCATAAGTCCAGGAATCAATCATCCGTTAGAACGGATCCAGCAGTAATCTAGTTGACAGATAAGCCGCACATCACAACTTTTTTGTCCAGTTTGAAAAAAAATATTTTACAGGATGTTTTTTTGGATTTTTTTTTGTTTTTTTTTTTATAAAAACATGGGAGTCTATGAAAATGGATCTATCAAGTAGCAATCAATTACCGGATCCACTTTCCATAGACTCTATGTTAAAAAAAACAGATCCTGTAAGAATAACTTTTTTTCAAAATCAACAAAAAGTTGTTGCACAATGGATCGCCGCTGGATCCGTTCCAACAGATGATTACTGGACATGTGACCTCCGCCTTATACAATACATCTGTTGTTTTACATATATGAAAAATGGACATTTGTGACCTTTAGAACATCTTCAAGGACCCGACGTTGCAGTTCTGGGTTGTGAATACGTATGGAGCCTCCTCCGATCTCATTTCCATTTAAGACCAGATCGTAGTGCTGACCGCGAACCTGAGGAGCAGAAGATGTCAGTGAGCATATTCATTTAAGTAATAAATGGCGACTAGACTTCCACAGGTCCATGGGCTCCACCGACGGCGTCCAATCTCCTGGGAGACTAAGGAATCCTGACTATAATGGTCGCCACAAAGGTAAAATGAATTGTGGTCAAACCTTCTAATTTCAGTGGCGCTGGCGGATCATCTATGCCGGGGTCCCACACACGAGAGACTCGAGCAGGGCTCGCATCGCTTAGCCAACACGGCTCCCCGGACAGGAGTCTGCATACTGCATAGAAATAGATGCTCCTGTCCGGAGAGCGGGCAGCCGTGCCAGGTGATCTGAGACTCGGAGAGTTCTCGTATGTCTCTTGTAAGTGGGACCCCGGCTTATGTATATAGTGGTTTTCAGGGAACGAGTGATCAGGCATGTTGGATTTCAACATGTCCAATCGTATGTTGACATGGGAGGTAAGCAGTCTCTAGAGATGTGTACCTGCTCACTACCCTCTCCCTATTGAGAACAGACATAGAAGGTCATGTATGGGGGGTTTGGTTTTCACCTTGTCTTTTGGGGTCCGCATACAGTCTTACCTTGGCTGGGTCTCTGCACAGAAGCTCTATGTCATCTGGGTGGGGAGCCGTGAACGGATGATGAGCAGATTCCAGCTCCTCCGGATTCTCTTCTTTGAGAAGAAAGAGTGGAAAGTCAATGACCCACAAGAAGTGGAAGGTGTTGGGGTCCCGGAGCAGTACACCACATTCCTCTAGCCGAGAGGCGACTTCAAGGCGCAGCTTTCCCAATGCAGTGCACTGTGGGAGAGGAATGATACACAATCACTGCCTTTCTCTGCCCGGGATCCCTTTTCATTGGACTGGATGCAAATATCTATTTAAGCGGACACGAGCTGCATGAGCAGTCTCAGCGCCCAGTAATACAGAGGCGGCACTCACAGCGACGTCATGTGGCCCCGCCGCCAACAGGACCAGATCTTCAGCCGCAGCCCCAGTGTCGCCTGCAAGAGCTGTCTGCAAGTCTTCAGTGAGATTCTTCCCAAGGGGAGATCTCCAGGATCCATCAGATCTAACTGTAACCGCCAGGACCTCCTGGAATAAATACATAATAGTGAATCAGCTATAGATATGATCACATGAAGTAACGACTGATATCAGTGGATTATAACACTAATACTAAACCAGATGGACATGACAGACGGCGTGAGTGGTGAGAATCCGTATGTTCTTCATGTGTGATCAGACATTCTGTAGCCTGGGAATTGCATCACCACCACTAGGGGGAGCTCACTGAATGCTGTTTAAGCTTTTTCTCCATAGTAAAGCAGTATAGAACATATTAAATGGAATCTATCAGCAGGTTTGTGCTATGTAATCTAAGAGCAGCATGATGTAAGGGAAGAGAGCCTGACTCTAGTGCTGTATCACTTACTGAGCTGCCTACTGCCATTTTCTCTTCTGTAGATATAGCAGTGCTCTGAATGCCAAGCTGTGTATGACCCCACACACAACCCGATTGGCAGCAAAATGCTAATTAGTGGTGGGGGCTGGATTAAAGAACAGTTGACTAGGAGGCACAAGACACCTAGTCTCCTGCTGATGTAACACTGATTGCATCGAAAATACAGTACAAAGCTCAGCAAGTCACACATTGTGAATCAGGCTTTCTGTCCCTACATCATGCTGCTCTCAGACTAAAGGGACTGTAAGCACAAAATGACTGTTCAAACCAAGACAGACGCTCGGTTCATCATGGTGTGGTCATAACATATAAATACACCTTTCCACCTGCTTGTATCCCCTTCCCCCCCCCCCCAATTTGATTGACAGCTCTGGCCTCAACCATGCCACGATGCATGGAGCGCCTGTATTTTGTTTGAGCAGTCACTCTGTGCTGACACAGACCCTTTGTAGCAAAAATCTGCTAAAAAATTCCCCATACAAACAGTAAAACCTTAAATTTGGCTCGGAGATGATTGCATAATTGTAACAATGTAGGGATTCTTATTGACGGCACACACGGTGACCATTACCATACCTGCTTACATTGCTCCCGGATCATCTGCAATAATGACTCCAAGGCTTTTCCCTTTAGATAAATCTGTAAGAATAGAAAAACAGGGATCAAAGCATAACGTGAACACAGTTTGATAACAGGCCGGGTATAACACCGGCACACAAGTCACCACTGGGAAACAACAGTCACCACTGGGACTTATTTTATTAAACTCGTACTGGTGGTCTGTTCAGTTTTCAGCAGTCTCCTTATCATCAGAGCAGATTACAATGAGAGGAAGCATCTCTATATACAGCTGTGAACACGATATACCAGTCCTAATAGGCGATGTCACAGATCACCTCCTCCCCCTCCCTTCAAAAAGACCTTTGCACACCCTTAATAGATACTTTAATACTAAAGATCGGGTCACATTCTAATATTCTAATTCTACTAAACAGGGAGTGTGTATCAAAAATATATAGTAACAAATGACACTTCGAGGATAATCAGGTGGAGGCTCTGCTGTGGCCGACTCACCGCTCCCTCCGGGACTCTTATGGCTTTCACACATCCTTGGGATTTACCGAGAGCTTCTTGTATAAATCCCATAGACAAGGCTCTGCAGTGCGCGGTCACATCGGTGATCTGGTGGAGAACATACCGGTTATGACGCCTCTATGTGACAGATCTCCTACAGGTCGCTTATTCATGGCTCTTACAGCAGAACATCTGTGTGATGTATGAAGCTGCTGGCGGGCATCGTATATTGCACAGTCTGACCATGCTTTATCCACCATGACGGCTATATGTGCACAGTCTGACCATGCTTTATCCACCATGACGGCTATATGTGCACAGTCTGACCATGCTTTATCCACCATGGTGGCTATATGTGCACAGTCTGACCATGCTTTATCCACCATGGCGGCTATATGTGCACAGTCTGACCATGCTTTATCCACCATGGTGGCTATATGTGCACAGTCTGACCATGCTTTATCCACCATGGTGGCTATATGTGCACAGTCTGACCGTGCTTTATCCACCATGACGGCTATATGTGCACAGTCTGACCGTGCTTTATCCACCATGACGGCTATATGTGCACAGTCTGACCATGCTTTATCCACCATGACAGCTATATGTGCACAGTCTGACCGTGCTTTATCCACCATGGCGGCTATATGTGCACAGTCTGACCGTGCTTTATCCACCATGGTGGCTATATGTGCACAGTCTGACCGTGCTTTATCCACCATGGCGGCTATATGTGCACAGTCTGACCGTGCTTTATCCACCATGGTGGCTATATGTGCACAGTCTGACCGATGCTTTATCCACCATGGTGGCTATATGTGCACAGTCTGACCGTGCTTTATCCACCATGGGCTATATGTGCACAGTCTGACCATGCTTTATCCACCATGACGGCTATATGTGCACAGTCTGACCATGCTTTATCCACCATGACGGCTATATGTGCACAGTCTGACCATGCTTTATCCACCATGGTGGCTATATGTGCACAGTCTGACCGTGCTTTATCCACCATGACGGCTATATGTGCACAGTCTGACCATGCTTTATCCACCATGACAGCTATATGTGCACAGTCTGACCGTGCTTTATCCACCATGGCGGCTATATGTGCACAGCCATTTCCATCATTGATTGAACAGTCCGGTATACGGGAGCCCCAATACCTTCATTTGGAAGCGAGTGTCCGGCTTATCCACCCCATAGCTGCTCATGGCCTCCGCGTAGGACATGACTGGGAATGGATCGGGTGGCGTTCCTTTTCCTTCGGGCCACGAGTACCGCAGTAATCCCTCCACCAGCCGCTGGATCCCTGCTGGTCCACAAAGGACATTTCTATATCAACCTAAGGGACAAAACGTGACAAATGCATCAGGTGCACAAAAAGTTCAGCAACTTAATAAAAACTATTCTAAAGTGTCAGGACGTTGGGAGGAAAATCTGGTTTATAAAGCAAAATGTGACCCATCAGAAGTGAGTGAGGTCTGTGTGACTGGCGATGTGTCCGGGGAGGTGTCCTGGCTTCATTATAAACATAAGGCACGACACACGGGAACGAGGACGCAGGTATAAAGCCCCCTCCAAACTGAGCAGCGGGGGTAGATGTGACCCAAGACACGGCCGGCATGTGAGATGTCAGGCTCCAATACCAGGAGCTTCACAGCCCCCGGGGGGCCCTATACTCACTGCACAGTCTGGGGATCAGCTGTATACCAGAAGATAAACGTTATATATTATATATGGGGTAATCTGGTTACAAGATGTGATCACCGACCACAGGATAGGTGAAGTCTAGATCAGTGGGGGGTCCAGTGGCCGAGAGACCCTCAATAGTAATATACTGAAATCCCCCTTTAATGTGTCACTCTGCGCAATACTCCTGAATACTGAGGTGTCCTGTATAGATTATGTCCTATATCGCTTATATCACTGGTATGTCGTGTATCATTCACCTGCGTGAATTCTGGCTGACGATCCGGTCTGGACCCCTCATCTCGATAGCAGCGAGCCACCTGGAAGTATCTGCACATACAAAACATTATTGGGGGTTTTTAGCATCTGTATGTCATCAGACACCAGGGGGCGCTCCAGCACATTTATATAGAATCAGACACCAGGGGGCGCTCCAGCACATTTATATAGAATCAGACACCAGGGGGCGCTCCAGCACATTTATATAGAATCAGACACCAGGGGGCGCTCCAGCACATTTATATAGAATCAGACACCAGGGGGCGCTCCAGCACATTTATATACAATCAGACACCAGGGGGCGCTCCAGCACATTTATATACAATCAGACACCAGGGGGCGCTCCAGCACATTTATAACAATCAGACACCAGGGGGCGCTCCAGCACATTTATATAGAATCAGACACCAGGGGGCGCTCCAGCACATTTATATAGAATCAGACACCAGGGGGCGCTCCAGCACATTTATATAGAATCAGACACCAGGGGGCGCTCCAGCACATTTATAAGAATCAGACACCAGGGGGCGCTCCAGCACATTTATATAGATCACACACCAGGGGGCACTCCAGCACATTTATATAGAATCAGACACCAGAGGAGCTCCAGCACATTTATACAGAATCAGCACCAGGGGGCACTCCAGCACATTTATATAGAATCAGACCCAGGGGGCGCTGCACCATTTATATAGAATAAGCACCAGGGGGCTACTCCAGCACATTTATATAGGAAACGGACCCAGGAGGGACGCTGCAGCACATTTATACAGAATAAGCACCAGGGGGCGCTCCAGCACATTTATATAGAATCGACAGCCAGGGGGCGCTCCAGCACATTTATATAGGAATAACACCAGGGGGCCTCCAGCACATTTATAAAGGATCAACACCAGGGGGCGCTCCAGCACATTTATATAGGATCACACACCAGGGGGCACTCCAGCACATTTATATAGGATCAACACCAGGGGCGCTCCAGCACATTTATATAGGATCAGCACCAGGGGGCACTCCAGCACATTTATATAGGAATCAGGCACCAGGGGGCACTCCAGCACATTTATATAGAATCGGACGCCAGGGGGCACTCCAGCACATTTATATAGAATAGGCACCAGGGGGTTCTGCAGCACATTTATATAGAATAGGCACCAGGGGGCGCAGACATTTATATAGAATCAGGCACCAGGGGGCCACCGGGGGCGCTCCAGGACATTTATATAGAATCAAGACACCAGGGGCGCTCCAGCACATTTACAGGATCAGACACCAGGGGTGCTTCATTACATTTATATAGAATCAGACACCGGGGGGGGCGCTTCAGCACATTTATATAGGATCAGACACCAGAGGGCGCTTCATTACATTTATATGGAATCAGACACCAGGGGGCGCTGCAGGACATTTATATAGAATCAGACACCAGGGGTCGCTCCAGCACATTTATATACAATTAGGCACCAGGGGGCGCTGCAGCACATTTATATAGAATCAGGGCACCAGGGGGCGCTCAGCACATTTATATACAATCAGGCACCAGGGGGCGCTCCAGCACATTTATATAGAATCAGGCACCAGGGTGCGCTGCAGCACATTTATATACAATCAGGCACCAGGGGGTGCTCCAGCACATTTATATACAATCAGGCACCAGGGTGTGCTGCAGCACATTTATATAGAATCAGACACCAGGGGTCGCTCCAGCACATTTATATAGAAGCAGACACCAGGGGTCGCTCCGGCACATTTATATAGAATCAGACACCAGGAGGCGCTCCAGCACATTTATATAGAATCAGACACCAGGGGGCGCTGCAGCACATTTATATAGAATCAGACACCAGGGGTCGCTGCAGCACATGTATATAGAATCAGACACCAGGAGGCGCTCCAGCACATTTATATAGAAGCAGACACCAGGGGTCGCTCCGGCACATTTATATAGAATCAGACACCAGGGGGCGCTCCAGCACATTTATATAGAATCAGACACTCCAGCACATTTATACAGAATCTACCAGGGGGTGCCTGATCATACACCACTCATCTGATTTTTGCCCTATTCTATTTTCCTCAGACATCCCGGCTGCCTGCAGATCGGATTATATACACGTCTCGCTCTTCTCTTACCGGTCCAGGCCACCGACCATAAGCAGCTGCTTGAATTGCTGTGGGCTCTGGGGCAGAGAGTAGAATTTCCCGGGCTCTTGCGTCGGCACCAGAAATTCCTTTGCTCCCTGAAAGGAACAAAGTCCTCAATTGTTACATTCCGAGCTGTTATAAATCCAGACTGGCGACGTATAAAATGAGGAGTGTGAATGGTGTCTGGAGAGGAACGATCCGGCCCAGCGAGCGCTGTACAGAACCAGACAGAGATCTCCATTCATTACTATAGGAAGCCTCGTACCGCGGGCAGACACTGCACCTGCACACGAAGAGGAGACACTCGGCTTCCACAGACCAATAATTATAGGTTACCGGCTCTCAGGACACAGCGGGATTCGAACCGGGGTCTCCGGGATGAAATCATTCACACAGCAGCATGTAACCACTCAGCCACACAGCAGTACGTACCCCCGGCGTCCTCTTGAACAGGGTGGGAGTTTCCACATCCACAAAGCCTGAAAGAAAGATTAGTCTGGTCAGGCTTGTTACATTCCCGCCTCCAACAAAGGAAACAGCAGCACATTACCATACACACACCTCAATAAAGGAAACAGCAGCACATTACCATACACACACCTCAATAAAGGAAACAGCAGCACATTACCATACACACACCTCAATAAAGGAAACAGCAGCACATTACCATACACACACCGCGCCTGAACTCTACTAATGACAAAATGTCAGGGACAGACTGCACTTTTTTTCTTTTCTTTGTTAAATGCAGGCATTTCTTGCTGAAAAATATTTTTTTACAATTCAGTTTCATTAAAATGTTTGGTTACAACCGGCAGTTTGTTTCCTTGAACATTGCTGGAGGCTGAATACGTTAAAGGGAACCAACCAGCAGGATTTAGGGCTGCAATAAAGTGAATCCAGTGTCTTAGGCTGCCTTCAGACTTGCAGATGCCTCCGCAGCGTTTTACAGAGGCATCTGCAAGTATCTGCATGCAGACCGCGGCCCCTATGTTTATAATGGAGCGCACGGCGGTCTGCAGATGCTTGCAGACCGCCGTGCGCTCTCATTGCCCGCCATTAGTGATCTGTGCGCAGGCGGATGCCTGCGGACAGATCACACACTCTCGTCCGCACCAGGGACGCGAGATGTTGCGTCCCTGGTGCGGGCGAGAGTGTGTGATTTGTGCGCAGGCATTCGCCTGCGCACAGATCACTAATGGCGGGCAATGAGAGAGCACGGCGGTCTACAAGCATCTGCAGACCGCCGTGCGCTCCATTATAAACATAGGGGCCGCGGTCTGCATGCAGATACTTGCAGATGCCTCTGCAAAACGCTGCGGAGGCATCTGCAAGTCTGAAGGCAGCCTTACAAGTTCTGGGATACTGAGTGCAATCAGACCTTTACTGCAATGATCCCCCCCCCCCCAAGGCCTTGACAAGCAAGGCAAGGACAGGCAGTGACAAGCAGGGCAGGACAAGCAGTGACAAGCATTGACAAGCAGGGCAGGAGAAACAGTGACAAGCAGGAAAAGCAGTGACAAACAAGGCAGGACAATCAGGGCAGGACGAGCAGTGACAAGCAAGGCAGGAGAAACAGTGACAAGCAGGAGAAGCAGTGACAAGCAGGAGGAGCAGGGCAGGAGAAGCAGTGACAAGCAAGGCCAGGACAAGCAGTGACAAGCAAGGCAGGACAAGCAGTGACAAGCAAGGCAGGACAAGCAGTGACAAGCAAGGCAGGACAAGCAGGGCAGGACAAGCAGGAGAAGCAGTGACAAGCAGGAGAAGCAGGGCAGGAGAAGCAGTGACAAGCAGGGCAGGAGAAACAGTGACAAGCAGGGCAGGAGAAGCAGTGACAAGCAAGGCCAGGACAAGCAGTGACAAGCAGGGCAGGACAAGCAGGAGAAGCAGTGACAAGCAGGGCAGGAGAAACAGTGACAAGCAGGGCAGGAGAAGCAGTGACAAGCAAGGCCAGGACAAGCAGTGACAAGCAGGGCAGGACAAGCAGGAGAAGCAGTGACAAGCAAGGCAGGAAAAGCAGTGACAAGCAGGAAAAGCAGTGACAAGCAAGGCAGGACAAGCAGTGACAAGCAGGGCAGGACAAGCAGTGACAAGTAGAGCAATAGAAGCAGTGACAAGCAGGGCAGGGGAAGCAGTGACAAGCAGGAGAAGCAGTGACAAGCAGGTCAGGAGAAGCAGGGCAAAACAAGCAGTGATAAGCAGGGCAGGAGGAGCAGTGACAAGCAGAGCAGGACAAGCAGTGACAAGCAGGGCAGGACAAGCAATGACAAGCAGCGCAGGACAAGCAGTGACAAGTAGAGCAATAGAAGCAGTGACAAGCAGGGCAGCAGAAGCAATGACAAGCAGGGCAGGAGAAGCAGTTCAAGGACAGGAGAAGCAGGGCAGGACAAGCAGTGACAAGCAGGGCAGGAGAAGCAGTGACAAGCAGGAGAAGCAGTGACAAGCAGGAGAAGCAGTGACAAGCAGAGCAAGAGAAGCAGTGACAAGCAGAGCAGGAGAAGCAGTGACAAGCAGAGCAGGAGAAGCAGTGACAAGCAGAGCAGGAGAAGCAGTGACAAGCAGGGCAGGACAAGCAGTGACAAGCAAGGCAGGACAAGCAGGGCAGGACAAGCAGGAGAAGCAGGGCAGGACAAGCAGGAGAAGCAGGGACAAGCAGGAGAAGCAGGGACAAGCAGGAGAAGCAGTGTCAAGCAGGGCAGGAGAAGCAGGGCAGGACAAGCAGTGATAAGCAGGGCAGGAGGAGCAGTGACAAGCAGAGCATGACAAGCAGTGACAAGCAGTGACAAGCAGCGCAGGACAAGCAGTGACAAGCAGGGCAGGAGAAGCAGTGACATGCAGGGCAGCAGAAGCAATGACAAGCAGGGCAGGAGAAGCAGTGACAAACAGGAGAAGCAGTGACAAGCAGGAGAAGCAGTGACAAGCAGGAGAAGCAGTGACAAGCAGAGCAGGAGAAGCAGTGACAAGCAGGGCAGGAGAAGCAGTGACAAGCAGGAGAAGCAGTGACAAGCAGGAGAAGCAGTGACAAGCAGGAGAAGCAGTGACAAGCAGGGCAGGAGAAACAGTGACAAGCAGGGCAAGAGAAACAGTGACAAGCAGGGCAAGAGAAACAGTGACAAGCAGGTCAGGAGAAACAGTGACAAGCAGGTCAGGAGAAACAGTGACAAGCAGGTCAGGAGAAACAGTGACAAGCAGGTCAGGAAAACAGTGACAAGCAGGGCAGGAGAAACAGTGACAAGCAGGGCAAGAGAAACAGTGACAAGCAGGGCAAGAGAAACAGTGACAAGCAGGTCAGGAGAAACAGTGACAAGCAGGTCAGGAGAAACAGTGACAAGCAGGTCAGGAGAAACAGTGACAAGCAGGTCAGGAGAAACAGTGACAAGCAGGTCAGGAGAAACAGTGACAAGCAGGGCAGGAGAAACAGTGACAAGCAGGGCAAGAGAAACAGTGACAAGCAGGGCAAGAGAAACAGTGACAAGCAGGTCAGGAGAAACAGTGACAAGCAGGAGACGCAGTGACAAGCAGGAGACGCAGTGACAAGCAGGAGACGCAGTGACAAGCAGGAGACGCAGTGACAAGCAGGTGGCAATGGAGGGAAAGAGAGATGGAGTGATAAGTTCGGGCACACAGGACAAATGGCATTGCACTAGGAGTGCCAGATGTCCTGTGACTTGTAAAGCGTGACGGGGAGGGGGGAGGATTTAGCTTAGAGCTCATGAGAGTATAATACAAATAAACCCAACCCCACACAGTGACTCGGTGCTGCACACTTCATTCCTCTCCTCCCCTCTTTGGCATACGGTTTATAAACCTTTTTTCTGCAATCATACATGGAATCATTGCAGTAAAGGTCTGATTGCACAGCCTGTAAGGCCCCAGCTTCACTTTATAGATGTAACTCCTGCTGGTTGGTTCCCTTTAACTGAGCAATCCTCAGTGAGCTGGTAGTGAGGGATCGTCTGTTCCTTTTATCTGTCTTTTATTGCGCTCTATGACCACAGGATCATAAGAGAGCTGGAGAGAAGCTCAGTAAAAGACACAAAGAAGAGCACAGACCAAGCTCCTGAAGGATTCTCCGTTGACTCATTCTGCAGCCGGCAGTGTGCAAAGAAACAAAAACGTGTAAAAGCCAAAAGGTGGAACATGTTTTATGAATTGTCCCTGAAGAAATCAAAATTGTTCAACAGGGATATTTGCTGAGAAAAGCCGAATTCTCAGTTAACTCTTGCATTTAACAAAAAAAATAAAGTCTATCTTTTAAATACTCTATGACATAATGCGGACACAGTTGTAGTGAGATCGATCACATGGTATCTCACCCCGTCAATCTTCTCCCCAGCCGAACATATCAGTCTGCAAGGCTCTGGGCCCATTGTGGGCTTAATGGATTTACTGAAATCCATTTGTTGCTTACTAAAATCATTTTTCTGCAGTTGGATTTGAACATTTTGGATTTCTACAGCTTCTATGTATCACTGTACATAGAGTCTCTTGTAACTTATTCTGCCATCAGTGAGCTTGTCCCAATAGAACGATCTGCAACATCTTTGCTGACTTATACTGTTATACTGTATATCAGCTAACAAGATAGTTCAGGAGAAGATAGATAATTATTTTGCCATCAGAATGAGCTCACTGAAGGATTCACTGTTACATCATTCTGCAGCCTGCTATGGACATAGAAGTTATAGAAAGCAAACGGTGCAATATTTTTAATACAACCTTCTGCCAAGTTAATCCTTATCCCAAAGTAAACGTGCTTTAGAGGATTTGTCAGCAGGATTTATCAGTATAAAGTAAATCCATGGCCATGATGTTGCTGTGATGATTACACTGATGCCTGCGGTGATGGAATCTGATCTGTGGCTGCTGAATAATTTTCCTATAAAGTTTTCATTATGACGTCTTCTGTGCATCGGTGCAAGACTTGGGGGTCTCCCCCCCCCCCCCACTTTACTGGGCACTTATTATTCAGTGATCCGCCTCGTCTTTGAAATTCTGCACCGCTACAATCATTGAGGTGGGTGTCGCATGCGCGATTTAATTCTAAGGCCGGTCTACAGATCTTCAATAAAATAGTGCCGGAGTTGGCGCCTGCTCAGATCGAGATTTCATCAACGTGACTGTAACATTAAGCCAAAATCTCCCAATTTGTGCATGCGCCGCCTCCAGCACCATTTTATTGAAGTCATCCAGACTGGCCATAGAATCACACTGTGCATGCGCCGCCCATGGCAATGATGACTGTGAATAATCAGTGACCTGTAAAACAAACAGGAGGCAGGTGGAGAGGGGAGGAAACCCAACATACAAGTCCTGCCAAAATGCACGGAAGACATCGTCAGATGAAAACTTTAGAGGAAGATTATTCAGCAGCCACAGATCGGATCCCTCATCGTAGGGATCAGTGTAATCACCATCACAGTGACATTACTGTGGCAGCATTATTTAAAGTGATAAATCCTGCTGACAGGTTCTCTTTATATATATAAAAAAATCTTTATGGCACAGTGCAATATATCCAGGGGTGTACAAGCTTTCTAAATATCTTGTCTGGAAAGGAACAATCCGGCTCAGCGTGCGCTGTACAGAACCAGACAGAGATCTCCCTTCATTACTATAGGAAGCCTCGTACCGCGGGCAGACACTGCACCTGCACACGAAGAGGAGACACTCTGCTTCCACAGACTCATATATGTATCATGAGTCATGGCCGTGACTCCAGGAGTCAGTGAGAAGCATCCTAGGGTCACTCATCAGAGGAGCATGGACAGAACTGGCTCTGAAGTACCGCAAACAGCCTGCCTATCTGTATTCTGCAGTATGGTTGTCAGCATGTGCCTCACATTGTTCAGTATGGATGTCAGCCTGTGCCTCACCTGGTGCATGCAATTGGGATGTCAGCCTGTGCCTCACCTGGTGCATGCAATTTGGATGTCAGCCTGTGCCTCACCTGGTGCAGCATGGATATCAGCCTGTGCCTCACATAGTGCAGTATGGATGTCAGCCTGTGCCTCACATAGTGCAGTATGGATGTCAGCCTGTGCCTCACCTGGTGCAGTATGGATGTCAGCCTGTGCCTCACCTGGTGCAGTATGGATGTCAGCTTGTGCCTCACATTGTGCAGTATGGACGTCAGCCTGTGCCTCACTTGGTGCAGTATGGACGTCAGCCTGTGCCTCACCTGGTGCAGTATGGACGTCAGCCTGTGCCTCACTGGTGCAGTATGGACGTCAGCCTGCGCCTCACCTGGTGCAGTATGGACGTCAGCCTGCGCCTCACCTGGTGCAGTATGGACGTCAGCCTGCGCCTCACCTGGTGCAGTATGGACGTCAGCCTGCGCCTCACCTGGTGCAGTATGGACGTCAGCCTGCGCCGCACCTGGTGCAGTATGGACGTCAGCCTGCGCCGCACCTGGTGCAGTATGGACGTCAGCCTGTGCATCACATTCTGCAGTATGGATGTCAGCCTGCGCCTCACCTGGTGCAGTATGGATGTCAGCCTGTGCCTCACCTGGTGCAGTATGGACGTCAGCCTGTGCCTCACCTGGTGCAGTATGGACGTCAGCCTGTGCCTCACCTGGTGCAGTATGGACGTCAGCCTGCGCCTCACCTGGTGCAGTATGGACGTCAGCCTGCGCCTCACCTGGTGCAGTATGGACGTCAGCCTGCGCCTCACCTGGTGCAGTATGGACGTCAGCCTGCGCCGCACCTGGTGCAGTATGGACGTCAGCCTGCGCCGCACCTGGTGCAGTATGGACGTCAGCCTGCGCCGCACCTGGTACAGTATGGACGTCAGCCTGCGCCGCACCTGGTGCAGTATGGATGTCAGCCTGTGCCTCACCTGGTGCAGTATGGACGTCAGCCTGTGCCTCACCTGGTGCAGTATGGACGTCAGCCTGTGCCTCACCTGGTGCAGTATGGACGTCAGCCTGTGCCTCACCTGGTGCAGTATGGACGTCAGCCTGCGCCGCACCTGGTGCAGTATGGACGTCAGCCTGCGCCGCACCTGGTGCAGTATGGACGTCAGCCTGCGCCGCACCTGGTGCAGTATGGACGTCAGCCTGCGCCGCACCTGGTGCAGTATGGACGTCAGCCTGCGCCGCACCTGGTGCAGTATGGACGTCAGCCTGCGCCGCACCTGGTGCAGTATGGACGTCAGGCTGCGCCGCACCTGGTGCAGTATGGACGTCAGCCTGTGCATCACATTGTGCAGTATGGATGTCAGCCTGCGCCTCACCTGGTGCAGTATGGATGTCAGCCTGTGCCTCATCTGGTGCAGAATGGGTGTCAGCCTGTGCCTCACTTGTGCAGTATGGATGTCAGCCTGCACCTCACCTGGTGCTGTATGGACGTCAGCCAGCGCCTCACCTGGTGCAGTATGGATGTCAGACTGTGCCTCACCTGGTGCAGTATGGATGTCAGCCTGTGCCTCACCTGGTGCAGTATGGATGTCAGCCTGTGCCTCACCTGGTGCAGTATGGATGTCAGCCTGTGCCTCACCTGGTGCAGTATGGATGTCAGCCTGTGCCTCACCTGGTGCAGTATGGACGTCAGCCAGCACCTCACCTGGTGCTGTATGGACATCAGCCAGCGCCTCACCTGGTGCAGTATGGACGTCAGCCTGCGCCTCACCTGGTGCAGTATGGACGTCAGCCTGCGCCTCACCTGGTGCAGTATGGATTTCAGCCTGCGCCTCACCTGGTGCAGTATGGATGCCTGACGTGACCCTTACCGTGCTGATTACACAGATACTCTCTCATCCTCATGACCATGGCGGATCGCAGCCTGAGGTTGTACTGGATCTGGGTGCTGCGGAGGTCCAGGTACCGGTACTGCATCCTCAGGGACTCTGATTTCTAAGGAACAACAACTGATTAATTATCATCCGGTGTCAGAGGCGACAACTCAGCCCGGGAACATGAAGTAGAATGAAGGGAACATTTACACAAACAATGAACCTTCACAGAGTCTTTAATCTCAAACGGCAGCTTCCGGCAGGCGTTCAGGACGGCGACCTCCTTGGCTTCAACTTCAACCGCGCCGGTGGCCATTTTCTAGACAATGGACCAAACAAAATGTTATCAGATACAAACAGCACATAGTTATAGATACTTGTGTGTTGTATTATTGTACCTCAACCTGCTATGTATAAATATCTGTATGAATAAGGACGTATACAGTGCGAAACACATAAGAATGAACAAGACAGCGAGCCATGACAAGAGGGTTTGTTATAGATTTTATTATTTTTATTCTTTTTTGCATCTTTTAAAACCCATACCTCAATAATTGTAACATTTGTATTGAATTGGGGCTCGATTACCACTTTTTTCCCCAAGAAGCTACAATAGGCCACAATGTCTTGTGCTAAAGTATTAAGATTTACTTTCACTGGAACTAAGGAGCCAAGACCAACCCGAGAAACAACCACATGGCAGCACTATCCCTCCTCCATCCTACTGTACAGGGGGCACAATGTGATTGTGAGCCCTAATGGGCACAGTGATTATAATGTTTGTAGTGCGTTACGGAATGTGATGGCGCTATATAAGAGCATAATAAATAATAATAATAATAATAATGCAGTCAGGCGGGTAATGTTGTCCTGGCATTCACCAAACCCAGACTGGTCCATCAGATGTCAGATAGAGGAGTGTGATCCATTACTGCACAGAACAGGTTTCCTCTAGAGTACAGTGGTGGCTGTTTTACACTGTTCCATCCGACGCTCGGTATTGTACAACTTTACACCGCTCAATCTTTCTCAGCATTGTGCTTGGTGATATACGACTGCAGCTGCTCAACCAAGAAGCTCCCGGCGGGCGCAGAGTTTGTGCTTGGTGATATACGACTGCAGCTGCTCGACCAAGAAGCTCCCGGTGGGTGCAGAGTTTGTGCTTACTGATGGCTTTACGCCGATCCATTCGATGCTCAACATTGTGCTTGGTGATGTATGGCTTCAGATGATTGACCATGAAGCTCCCGGTGGGCGCAGAGTTTGTGCTTGCTGATGTATGGCTTCAGCTGATTGCACCCGCCGGGAGCTTCACGGCCAGTGTTTGTGCTTGCTGATGTATGGCTTTACACCGCTCCATCCTACAGCAACATTATGCTTGGTGATGTATGGCTTCAGCTGATCGGCCATGAAACTCCCGGCGGGTGCAGCGTTTGTGCTTGGTGATGTACGGCTGCAGCTGCTCATCCATGAAGCTCCTGGCAGGCGCAGTGTTTGTGCTGATGTTACCAGAGGAGGTCTAGCAGAGCAGTGGGGACTTTTCTGTCCTCTGCTCCACAGCACTTGGCCCCCCACTGTAACGTTACAGGGTCTCCAGTTTGTGGCCGAGTTGTTGCAGTTCCTTCCACTTCGCAATAATGTCACTCACAGGTGATGGGGCAAAATTTAGGGGATTAGGGGAGACGAAATGCCCTGAACAGACTTGTTACCCGGGTGGCTCCTAATACAGGATGCACTGGTATCGGTGAGTTCTGCACCACTGACTACTCAGTCACGTTAGTAAAGGCATACGGAAAGGAAAGGGGGCAATGAGGCTGGAAGACATACATTAGGGGCGAAGGGTCAAGTGTTATACACTGTGATCAATGGGGCAGAAAGAAAAACCTGAACTTCAAGAATGATACTTGTATCTGAAGTGTTCTCCCTACAGTGTGTGTATTATTGTCAGCAGTGGTCACTTACAGCATATTCGGAACAGACGGACTCACCAGATTCTCCTGACCCGATGGTCGGGGTATGACCGTCCCTTTTACCAACAGCACAGACTCTAATGGGACCGCACTCATCATCTGTTTTAGCCCAGAACCATCCTGGTAACACAAAGCACAGAAATCCAGAGGTGTAAATAATAGTGAAGACTCTGCGGAGACTCTGCACTTATACTGGACACTTCATCACTCAAGTAATGTCATTCTTGAGAGTAACAGCTGCACACTTCTTTGCCTGTATTATGCCACGTTGTCTATAGACCCCAACACAAAGCTCTACAATACGGTCGGTGTGGCTTTTCTTTTGCCGTCAGTCGATTGGCCATCTTGTACCTGTAACATCTGACTATCTGGAGGTCAGATGTTACGTCACAAGAGCTAAATGCATCTATATGGGATCCAGACTAAGGCCAGAATGAGGCTCTCATAGAGATGTATTGAGTTGTGACCTGCCGGCAGCTCCACCATTTCATGAAGCGTGCCAGAGGTCACAACTCAATACACCTCTATGAGAGCCTGGTTCTGGCCTTAGTATGGATCACAAAGAGATGTATTTAGCCCTTGTGACGTAACGTCTGACCTCCGGATAGTCAGATGATACAAGTACAAGATGGCTTTGCAGAATCTGAGAGATATTGGTAAGAGGTGAAGCCGCTAGAAGGTGAGTATATGACCGGGGAGGGGGGGAAACATTTAAGCGCCTCTCCAGCAGTGGAAACTAAAAATGCTGCTGTGGTGCTTCACATGGATTTTCTGGGCTGAGAAGAAAAGTCTGTGGTCACGGAACAAAATTCAAGCAATGTACAAAGTTCCAGCAATCACCTTTTGTATATAAAAGCTTATCCTTTATTATATAGTTTTAAGATCCTGGTTAATAAAAGAAAAATAAAAACATCCCATTGTAAAAAAAATAACCTCTATATAGCCATACTGGCCTGTGAGTTTCAAAGTTATGATTTTAAGAGGTTCTTAGTCATGGCAGAAAATAAATGGCCACATGACCACACACACTTGTGAACACAGGGGAATCTTGACAGTGTGCGCACTGCAGTCACAATTTGGGATTCCGCAGACACAGAGAGCTTGGTTTTGTGGAAAGAAAAAAAAAAAAAGATTTAAATTAAATGGGACTGAGCAGGTGTGACCCACGGACAGGTGACATGGGGTGGACATACTAAGATGGAACCAAAAGAACACCAGAGGGCGCTATAACAAGTGTTCAGTTCAACTACAATACCTAGAATGTTTTAACACATAGATACAGTGCCTACAAGTAGTCTTCAACCCCCTGCAGATTTAGGTGGTTTGATAAGATGCAAATAAGTTAGAGCCTTCAAACTGCAAACGAGAGTAGGATTTATTAACAGAAGCATAAATCTTACAAACCAAAAAGTTATGTTGCTCAGTTGAATTTTAATCAATTTTAAACATAAAAGTGAGGGTCAATTATTATTCAACCCCTAGGTTTAATATTTTGTGGAATAACCCTTGTTTGCAATTACAGCTAATAATCGTCTTTTATAAGACCTGATCAGGCCGGCACAGGTCTCTGGAGTTATCTTGGCCCACTCCTCCATGCAGATCTTCTCCAAGTTATCTAGGTTCTTTGGGTGTCTCATGTGGACTTTAATCTTGAGCTCCTTCCACAAGTTTTCAATTGGGTTAAGGTCAGGAGACTGACTAGGCCACTCCAACACCTTGATTTTTTCCCTCTTGAACCAGGCCTTGGTTTTCTTGGCTGTGTGCTTTGGGTCGTTGTCTTGTTGGAAGATGAAATTACGACCCATCTTAAGATCCTTGATGGAGGAGCGGAGGTTCTTGGCCAAAATCTCCAGGTAGGCCGTGCAATCCATCTTCCCATGGATGCGGACCAGATGGCCAGGCCCCTTGGCTGAGAAACAGCCCCACAGCATGATGCTGCCACCACCATGCTTGACTGTAGGGATGGTATTCTTGGGGTCGTATGCAGTGCCATCCAGTCTCCAAACGTCACGTGTGTGGTTGGCACCAAAGATCTCGATCTTGGTCTCATCAGACCATAGAACCTTGAACCAGTCTGTCTCAGAGTCCTCCAAGTGATCATGAGCAAACTGTAGACGAGCCTTGACATGACGCTTTGAAAGTAAAGGAACCTTACGGGCTCGTCTGGAACGGAGACCATTGCGGTGGAGTACGTTACTTATGGTATTGACTGAAACCAATGTCCCCACTGCCATGAGATCTTCCCGGAGCTCCTTCCTTGTTGTCCTTGGGTTAGCCTTGACTCTTCGGACAAGCCTGACCTCGGCACGGGAGGAAACTTTCAAAGGCTGTCCAGGCCGTGGAAGGCTAACAGTAGTTCCATAAGCCTTCCACTTCCGGATGATGCTCCCAACAGTGGAGACAGAAGGCCCAACTCCTTGGAAAGGGTTTTGCACCCCTTGCCAGCCTTGTGACCCTCCACGATCTTGTCTCTGATGGCCTTGGAATGCTCCTTTGTCTTTCCCATGTTGACCATGTATGAGTGCTGTTCACAAGTTTGGGGAGGGTCTTAAATAGTCAGAAAAGGCTGGCAAAAGAGATAATTAATCCACACATGTGAAGCTCATTGTTGTTTGTGCCTGAACTACTTCTTAATACTTTAGGGGGACCAAACAGAATTCTGGTGGTTTGAGGGGTTGAATAATAAATGACCCTCTGAATTAACTTTTAACGCTTTAAAAAAAAAAATAAAAAAAAATTTTTTTGTGGCTGCAGTGCATTTCCCACTTCCAGGCTGATCTACAGTCCAAATGTCACAATGCCAAGTTAATTCCGCATGTGTCAACCAGCTAAATCTGCAGAGGGTTGAATACTACTTGTAGGCACTGTACGTAATCATTGGACAATCCCATTAAATTGTGGTCCATTACCCTTATTATTAGAGATAAAGTTTTGCCTTTGTATCGATTTCTAGGTACCAGACTGTCTCATTAACGTTAATAATCTTGAGTTTTCCAATGCCTCTACCAATACATCACTTACTTTATCCGAAGGAAGAACAACCTGAATCAGTCCGTGAAAATCTCTCAGAATTAGAAACAGATCATGTCTGGAAAAGAAATACAAATGTCACATGCGTAGTATAGCGGATGAGGGAAAGATAGCAGGATGGTAATAACAGGCAAGGAAACCTGGTTGGCTAGTAAAGCCCTGGACTAGGGTCCCAGGCTATCCCTGTTCCAAGAGGTACCTCTGATGGTGAGGAGGTCTGGGCCACCACCCTTGCCTTCTGCTCTTCAACTAGCCCTTTGTTACCCCCTCTAACCTCCCACCATGGACAGGAATACACAGCAAACATGAAACATTAATTTTTAGGTATTTTACAGAAAAAAAGGGGCCATAGTGCAAAGGCAACCCAAAAATGTTTGCGATTTGCTACCAAGGGAACTATTTTACATTTGCTACGTGCACTGAACGTCCAGCATGCTCGTGGTTTTGGCTACAGTTGTGCCACATTGATGCTATACTGGGTGCCATAAAGTGACCACACTGACATTCAATAGAAGCGATGCCGCTCCGCAGTGGCCTCAGTGTACCCATTGCTTAATTCACATAAATGTCCAATATTATATGACCAACGATAGCATAATTTCAGTGTTTAATTAATTATTGTTTCCGACTGTGTTCAGTGTAACCAAAAGTCTGAAATAACAAAAAAAATGACTAAAAATGGAAAATTCTCCACTCCCTTTCATTACCTCTGATATTGGAGCCATCCGCACAAGGTCACCTCCTGGCCCACGTGAGCCGGGCGTAACTCACCGCATGTGTGAGATCGGAAGGAAAAGCTGCTCAGATCTGATAGAGCAAAAATGTAAAAGAGATATAATGTACAGATTGGCCATACAGAAAGCATATAATATTTAATACAGTCAGTGGCACTCCTTGAGGGCTGCACATCAACTGCTATTCCCTGCAATAAGAGCTGAGCTGCAGTACCTGGCAGCGGCCACTATGCAATGTGTGGCGCTGTTCTCTATACTGTGGCTGAACATGACAAACGCTGATTGGTTGAGGTGTCAGGGGTCAGATCCCACTAATCTTATACTGATGATCAACAAGGTAAAAGTAGAGGAAGATCTCTTTATTATCATATGTGGTGTCCATTACCTGAAGTGTTGGGAGTCTGATGACTCGTGGTGACATTTTCAGCATTGCTCCGGTGCGTCACAGACAATGTCCGGATCACCGGTCGTCTCCATAATAAGCTGCAGCCCAAAAACAGCTTCACACCGGTACGAAGAGCCATTATCTGCTCAGCAGCCCGGAGTCCTGCAACAGATGAACATTACAATGTGTCCTCAATCATAGCAAAGAAGAACAAGAGACTGGATGAATGAGAACACGAACAAACTGAGCAAAGCCCTGCAATACCGTAGTGTACAAAGAGCATAAACATGTATATACCACACAGAACTCTGCAAAGCTTTACACAGGTGGGAAGAATGCTGCAAAGTCAGAAAACCTTCACAATTAGAAGCATTTTATTATAATCAATGAACATAAGAGAAATCTAAATCCCGTCAATATTTGGTGTCATCATCAGTGGCAGACCTACCGTCCTATGGACCAGAATGGTCATCAGATGGGACAACAATACTGTAATAATGTCCTCCATCCTGGCATCTTTCTTTTATAATGTCCCCCATCTTCATCTCCGTCCTGTAATAATGTCCCCCATCCCAGTATAATGTCCCCACTCCAGTATAATGTCCTCATCCCAGTATAATGTCCCCATCCGAGTATAATGTCTCATCCAGTATAATGTCCCCCATCCCAGTATAATGTCCTCATCCCAGTATAATGTCCTCATCCAGTATAATGTCCCCATCCCAGTATAATTCCCACTCCAGTATAATGTCCCCCATCCCAGTATAATGTCCCCATCTTCATCTCCGTCCTGTAATAATGTCCCCACCCCAGTATAATGTCTCCATCCCAGTATAATGTCTCCATCCCACTATAATGTCCCCACCCCAGTATAATGTCTCCATCCCAGTATAATGTCCCCACCCAGTATAATGTCTCCACCCCAGTATAATGTCCTCATCCCAGTATAATGTCTCCATCCCAGTATGATGTCTCCATCCCAGTATAATGTCTCCATCCCAGTATGATGTCTCCATCCCAGTATAATGTCTCCATCCCAGTATGATGTCTCCATCCCAGTATGTCTCCATCCCAGTATAATGTCTCCATCCCAGTATAATGTCTCCATCCCAGTATAATGTCTCCATCCCAGTATAATGTCTCCATCCCAGTATAATGTCTCCCTCCCAGTATAATGTCTCCATCCTAGTATAATGTCCTCATCCCAGTATAATGTCCCCACTCCAGTATAATGTCCCCATCCCAGTATAATGTCCCCATCTTCATCTCCGTCCTGTAATAATGTCCCCACCCCAGTATAATGTCCCATCCCAGTATAATGTCTCCATCCCACTATAATGTCCCCACCCCAGTATAATATCTCCATCCCAGTATAATGTCCCACCCCAGTATAATGTCCCCACCCCAGTATAATGTCCCCATCCCAGTATAATGTCCCATCCCAGTATAATGTCTCCATCCCAGTATGATGTCTCCATCCCAGTATGATGTCTCCATCCCAGTATGATGTCTCCATCCCAGTATGATGTCTCCATCCCAGTATAATGTCTCCATCCCAGTATAATGTCTCCATCCCAGTATAATGTCCCCATCTTCATCTCCGTCCTGTAATAATGTCCCCACCCAGTATAATGTCTCCATCCCAGTATAATGTCTCCATCCACTATAATGTCCCACCCCAGTATAATGTCTCCATCCCAGTATAATGTCCCCACCCCAGTATAATGTCTCCACCCAGTATAATGTCCTCATCCCAGTATAATGTCTCCATCCCAGTATGATGTCTCCATCCCAGTATAATGTCTCCATCCCAGTATGATGTCTCCATCCCAGTATAATGTCTCCATCCCAGTATGATGTCTCCATCCCAGTATGTCTCCATCCAGTATAATGTCTCCATCCCAGTATAATGTCTCCATCCCAGTATAATGTCTCCATCCCAGTATAATGTCTCCATCCCAGTATAATGTCTCCCTCCCAGTATAATGTCTCCATCCTAGTATAATGTCCTCATCCCAGTATAATGTCCCCACTCCAGTATAATGTCCCCCATCCCAGTATAATGTCCCATCTTCATCTCCGTCTGTAATAATGTCCCCACCCCAGTATAATGTCTCCATCCCAGTATAATGTCTCCATCCCAGTATAATGTCTCCATCCCAGTATGATGTCTCCATCCCAGTATGATGTCTCCATCCCAGTATAATGTCTCCATCCCAGTATAATGTCTCCATCCCAGTATAATGTCTCCATCCCAGTATAATGTCTCCATCCCACTATAATGTCTCCATCCCAGTATAATGTCTCCATCCCAGTATAATGTCTCATCCCAGTATAATGTCTCCATCCCAGTATGATGTCTCCATCCCAGTATAATGTCTCCATCCCACTATAATGTCTCCATCCCACTATAATGTCTCCATCCCAGTATAATGTCTCCATCCCAGTATGATGTCTCCATCCCAGTATGATGTCTCCATCCCAGTATGATGTCTCCATCCCAGTATAATGTCCTCATCCCAGTATAATGTCTCCATCCCAGTATAATGTCCTCCATCTTCATCTCCGTCCTGTAATAATGTACCCCATCCCTTTATAATGTCCCGCATCCTAATCCCATCCTGGTATAACAGCTGCATCTCAATGAATTAGATCATCATCAAAAAGTTAATTTATTTCAATAATTCATCCAAAGGACCCTGAGACACAGAACCATCAATAGGTTTCATTGAAAAAAGAAAACCCCTATGGCACTTAAAACCAATTTGCATAATAATTTGGAACATGGTTTAGAGTCATCACACACAGAGGGATCTATTTCATGTGTTTATTTATGTAAATGTTGATGATTACTGAAAACCCAAAGGTCATTATCTCAGAAAATTAAAGTAGGGAGGATGAAGAGTTAAACACCACGCCTGCCGTATTCCACAAGACATCAAAGGGTGAATATGATATTGATTTTTAGTCAACGTGTATCAGGGCTCCCTGAAACATGACAATATGATATTGATTTGTCCTGAGGAAAAGGCCAGGGAGCTGTGAAACATGTTGACTAATAAACCAATATTACATTCACCCTTTGATAACTCATGGAATACGGCAGCGCGGTTTTTAACCCTTCACCCTCCCTACTTCCATTTTCTGAGCTAATGACTTTGATGTAATATAGCTGCACCTGTGTGTGGTTCTGGGATTCGCTGTGTGTCGGAGTTTTTGCATCTCCTCAGGTTTTGCTGTCTGTCTCTGGCCATAGAACAAAGCCCTAATCTGCAGCAAAGCCCTGGTGATGACACGTCCTGCAGTGACATAAACCCAATGTGTGAACAGCTAATCCCAGAGCAGATTATAATGCCGGGAAATCCTATATTATCTGTATATGATGATAAATATATAAGAATAAACCCCCTAAAGTCACCGAGGAGCGGCGGCCTGACCTGTCACATGTCCTGCTGCCGTGCAACCGAGCGTCACCCTCCTGACCTGACACAGCCGAACCTGATAGAACGCGAGCACTGAGTCACGTGCCCCGCTACAGCCAAACACCTTCCAGTCAGCGCGGGAGGCGGAGTCAGAGGCGGCCATGTTTAGTGAGGGCACACACGCTCCGCTCTGCGGTTCACGCCTCGTCTTGGCTTCCGGTTGCGGTCATTTCCGGGTCCGGGAGAAATTTTTAAAAAGTGTAACCGCCAAAATGGAGGCGGAGGCCGGTGCTGTATAGAGAGAGACGCGGCGGAGAGAGCGGAGCGCCGCGAGAGCGAGGCGGGAGCCGCCGGCCGCCTTCTATGCTGCAGTAAGGGCCTGACTGACTGTGTGACCCGTATGTAGAGGGGGAGGAGGGAGCTCTGTATCTGTGTGTCAGGGGCAATGCAAATCATTTTTGTAAAAATATATCTATCTATCTCTCCTTTTTGTTTGTCTCCATCTTTGCATTGTGAATGTCCTGCAGATCTTTGTCACATTGTGTCCAGGGCAGATGAGTAATAATGTTTTCCCCATAGCGGCTGATGACAGGACCTATGTTTATATAAAGGGCTTGTAATTATCTTGTTTTTGTTGTCCCCAGACTGACCCTTTATCCACAAGATTGTAGGGGGGTCCAGCCGCTGTGATCCACAGGATTGTAGGGGGGTCCAGCCGCTGTGATCCACAGGATTGTAGGGGGGTCCAGCCGCTGTGATCCACAGGATTGTAGGGGGGTCCAGCCGCTGTGATCCACAGGATTGTAGGGGGGTCCAGCCGCTATGATACACAGGATGGTAGGGGGTCCAGCCGCTGTGATCCACAGGATTGTAGGGGGGTCCAGCCGCTATGATACACAGGATTGTAGGGGGTCCGGCCGTTGTGATCCACAGGATTGTAGGGAGGTCCGGCCGTTGTGATCCACAGGATTGTAGGGGTGAAGCAGATTGTTAAATCGTTCATCGCTAGATATGAGCTCCGGCTCTCATATCTGCGATCAAGCGATTTTACATTGTAAAATCGCTTGATTACACGCAGCGATGCACATACGATATCGCTTAAGCGATCAAAAAGCAGAACACTTAAACGATATCATTCAAGATATTGCACCGTGTGACGGCCGCCTAATGGGGATGTCACACGCGTCAATATCGCGTGCAATATCCCTGCTGCACATGACGTTGCAGCGATATTGATGTGTGTGACAAGGCGATAAATCGCTGGTTGATGGTCACCAGGTTTTAGAACCTGCTCTAAAACCTGACGATGGTCGCCCGGTGGCACGCTGGTATACATGGTAAACAGCGGGTAACGGAAGCGCCACATGGCGCTTAGTTACCCGCTTGTTTACATGGTTACCAGCGATGTCGCTGGTACTGATCGCTGGTGAGTCTGCCTGTGTGACAGCTCACTAACGATCAGCCTTCAATATCGCCAGCGATGAGATCGCTGACGACATTGATGTGTGTGACGTCCCCATACATCTGCCCAGACACGTGTACAATGAGCGGGTATCTTACAAATGTAATTCACAAGATACGATGACACCTGTTGATCGCGCTCGCCTCTCCGCAGGTATGTGGGTTGCTCACTGTTACATGGCGTCCAATAACCCCCCAATGATGGCGGCATGTAACAAATGAGACCACTTAGATGAGTGACTGCAACACGACAGTGCTGTTCCCAACATTTTAAGGTTATTGCTTATCCACTGGACAGGTGATGGCTACCTGGTTAGTTGGTGTCCGACCACTGGCTCTGAAATACCTCATCATAATGGTGCTGTAGCTGAGCATGCAATTTTTTTGGCAATCCCATAGACAGTCACCGTATGGTGAATGTACAGCCACCACTCCATCATGTTTTGGGTATTCTTTTGGGTCCTAGAGGTCTTACCCCATTGATTGGAATGTTATGACCGAATGTTTTCAAGGTTGGGAAGAACCTTTAGGCCACGTGCACACACTTGAGTATTTGAGTTTTTACCTCTGTTTTTGTAGCCAAAATCAGGAGTGGGTGATAAATACAGAAGTGGTGACGTGTTTCTATTATACTTTTCCTATGATTGTTCCACTCCTGGTTTAGCTACAAAGACTGGGGTAAAAAAAACTCTCCAAATACTCAATGTGTGCATGTGGCATAAATGCAATTCACAGTAATGCCATTGAGATCCACAGACTAAACCCGGGTGATTACACAGAGCCGCATTGCAATGTCACATGGTATAGTATCGTCAGGTTCTTTGCAACGATGTTCCCAAAACAGTGCACTTTTAATACAGTTTTGCAAAACCATAGCAAAAAAAAAAATCAAGACTCCCTTAGAATATTATCAGTACAATTTCTACATTATTTACAAAAGTTCTTCGAATGCACCATACAAGTGATTTCTGTATAACCATCAAAAACCTGCCCTGCCATTATCTGATGTCTGTTATCTGAAGCCTGATGACTCCATGCACTCGCTATCGGTGTGTTGTGTTTATTGTTATTTGTTTTTTAATTTTTTTTGCAGGCTATGCAAACGCCTACGTCCGGGGTGTATACCCCCGGGAGTAGGTTAGCCGCACGGAGGAGCAGCCGTTTTCACAGCTCCAGGAACCCCCCTGGAACTTTATCCTCTGCACGTCAACGCGCTGTCTTTCAAAGTTTGTCTAAAAGGAGAATCCCACAGAGCAGTCCATTAGAGGTAAAAATCTGTATATGCACTAGTGCATCTCAATGAATTAGAATATCATCAAAAAGTTAAATTATTTTAGTAATTCAATACATAAAGTAAAACACATATTATATAGAGTCATTACACACAGAGGGATTTCTGTTTATTTCTGTTAATGTTGATGATTATGGCTAACAGCCAATGAAAACCCAAAGGTCATTATCTCAGAAAATTAAAGTAGGGAGGATGAAGGGTTAAAAACTGTGCTGCCTTTTTCCATGAGTGATCAGAGGGTGAATATAATACTGATTTATTAGTCAACGTGTTTCAGGGCTCCCAGAAACGCCCTGAAACATGGCAATACTTTATATTGATTTTTGATGATATTCTAATTCAGGGCAAGGGAACTCCAGGCCTCGAGAGCCGCCAACAGTGTAGGATTTCTTGATTACCTTAGTTTTGCACTGCACAGGGTTTGAAATTCTCACCACTGCATGTGATTATATTATGACCTGTGCAAAAGTAAGCAAATCCTGACAACGTGCCCTGTTGGTGGCTCTCGAGGCCTGGACTTCCCAAGCCCTGTTCTAATTCATTGAGATGCACTAGTATTATATATATTCCTACTTCTTATACTTTAGCCTGAAGCATGGAACAAGCTCTAACAGCAGCATATGGACTCCATTACGGAGCTGTACGCAGTATGATTTTTGTTGGAATGATATGGAGCCTTAATAAGGCTGAAACTATATTCTACCGGGCTATAAATGTCTGTACGATGTGGGCCCCTCCTCTGAGAGTAGAGCCATCTAGAGTAGGGGTCGCCAATCTGTGGCTTGAACGCACGCGTGGCCAGCCTGATGGGTGGCACGTGCATGCGCGTCTTCCAGCTTGGTGCATTAGCACCAGGTCTAAAAAGCATCTATGAAGAGCTGATGATGTGAGTAGCCCCACACAGGAGAGCAGATGTAAATTGGAGGGGTAAGGTAGTATCTCAGTAAGGTGATTTCTGTGGACAAGCTTTGGCTGTCATTATACTTGTAATGGGGGCTCTGGTGTCACTACTGTAAGGGGCGGGAGGTGGATGTGGCTCTCAAGGTGGGAAAACTTGGGGACCTCAGATCTAGAGTATGGAGCCATATGTTCCTCTGCGCTATGCCATTAGGTCTACTGGAATTCTGATAATAAAAGCAAGCGGACTCTCCAAGTTTCAGATCTGCCATTGGAGCGCTCTAAGGCTAATGTGTAAATTGTTTGCAATTTCAGGAGACCCTCGACCCAGCGAAAGCTGCTCTGCTCACCCAAAAACAATGGACTCTGTATAGCGTGACCCCAATGTATAAGTTCTCATACACTCGACTGAGGGAATATTCCAGGCATCTGTCTGCCCACATAGCTGCTGAGAAACAGAAGGGTCTCGCCATTGAAGTAGGCGCAGAGCTGACCCTGAGGGCCACGTTTTCCTGTTTACCTGGACTCAAGGGGAAGGACAGCGATCCACTTGCTTTGTTTATACAGGTGATATTATAGATAGCTCTAAAAAGGGCTTGGATCACTTCTTCATCAGAAGATAAGCAGGGTCGCTGATTTCACATCTGCGGGGACGTGTACACAATCATCAGGTCTTATTCTAATGAATAGGACAGGTGTATTATAGCTGACAATTGTTTAGATGTCCAGGCAAGTGTTTAAATGCAAAATCATTTCCTCCACTCCTCTGATGCGGAAGTGATTAACACCTTTATTTTACTTTATTTTAGTAAGACTGAAAGTTCATTATTGTCACAGATAAATATTGTGTCTCTTGCTTGCCCTCAACTTTCTTGCGTTCCTTAGTTTATGATGTATGTTCTATAAAATCTTTGCTAAAAGACTATTTCCATCCCAGATAATAATGGAATGTCACTTTGGTGTAGGTTTGACTTATCTTATGTCATAAAACCTTGAGGAAAATTGCCAATATACTAGTGCATCTCAATGAATTAGAATATCATCAAAAAGTTCATTTATTTCAGTAATTCAATACATAAAGTGAAGCACATAGAGTCTTTACATTGCGCTCCGAAACATGGCAATATGATATTGATTTGCCCTGAGGAAAGGGCCAGGGAGCCCTGAAACGTGTTAACTAATCAATATTATATTCACCCTTTGATGTCTGGTGGAATACGACAGCGTGGTTTTTAACACTTCATCCTCCCTGGCGACTGCCGCAGCCGTGATCTGCTTTTATAGTGGTTGTGACTCTCACAACCACACAAGGTGAAGCCTCTGATACCTATTTAGGTCATATTTTATCTCTCAGACCCTTCATCCTCCCTAATTTAATTTTCTGAGATAATGACCTTTGGGTTTTCATTGGCTGTAAGCCATAATCATCAACATTTACATAAATAAACACATGAAATAGATCACTCTGTGTGTAATGACTTTATATAATATATATGTTTCACTTTGTTTTGAATTACTGAAATAAAGTAATGTTTTGATTATACTCTATTTCATTGCGATGCACCTGTATGTGCGGTCCTAATTCATTTCCAAAATGATGGCTGTTCAACACCATCCCAATCTGAATGGCTTCCTAGAAAAACTTGAGACCCCAAAGTTTTGTATTATAGTTTTTCTGATCATCATAATGGGAGACCCAGACAATGGGGTTTAGGACACTGCCCTCCGGAGGCCACACTAGGTACTATAAGAACTGTAGACACCGCCCCCTCCGCTTATAAACCCCTACCGCAGGGAACATCCTCAGTTTTAAACTTAGTGTGCTCGGAGGTGTCACACGCTTTGCTTGCACTTCATTGCATTCTCACAGCTTACGTGATGGCGTATGAAGACAAGGTAAAAGAAGGTCCCAGTCAGGGATCTCCGGCAGTCTCCCTGTTAACCCTCGGGGAACACGCAGGTCGAGGTACCGGAGGGCCTAGTGCCTGGGCACACTGTGTCTCCCGGTACGCTGCCGTACTCCTTCCCATCCCCCCATGGGGGCTCTGGGAAGTGGGAGATAGGAGCCTTGCACAGCTCCGCTCCGTCCGAGGCCTCCCTAAATGGTGCTTACAGACCGGACTGGAGTCAGCTCTGTCCGAGGCCTCCCTAAATGGTGCTTACAGACCGGACTAGAGCCAGCCCAGTCCGAGGCCTCCCTAAAATGGTGCTTACAGACCGGACTGGTGCTGAACCCCCCGTCCGAGGCCTCCCATGATATGGTGCTTACAGACCGGACCGGCACTGAGATACTTCGGTGTCTCCGGTGTGCCTGGGGGCAGTGTCTGGCACTAGTGTGTTCATGACACTCAGACCGCGCGTTGCCTTCGGGTCCGCGGTTCTGGCGGTGACCCTGTGCTGGGGTCACCCTGGCTGACCGCCCTGTGTGTCACAGGGGCTGCGGCTGTGGGCTTCAGACTTTTGTCTGTAAGCCTGGGTATTTATGTTTAATACCTCCCGCGCTGCGGGCTCCGGCGCTTACATTATTGTAATGGCGGCCGGGAGAGATGTGGAGCGGCCCATGTGACCTGGATGGGCGTGTGTGTGTGCTTCCCGCGTGTTTCGGCCCCGCCTTCTGTTTCTACAGCGGCGGCCATCTTTTCCCCTCACTTTCCTGCTGGGATCGTTGGAGACTGCTCTGCTGCACTCCAGGGGAGACCAGGTCTTCTTACCTCGCGGAGGCCACACACACACACCGCTCCCTTCACCACCGCTGTGCAGCGGTCGGTAAGCCACCGGTTTCCGGTGAATTTTCTCCTGTTTGATATTCCCCTACCGTGGGTATGTCCTCAGGGAAGAAAGGCGCTGCTAAGGCGGCCAGTACCACCCCTGTCTGCGCTACATGCACAGGAACACTGGTGGATGGGTCCTGCAATAATTGCGGACGTCCAGACGCCCGGGCTGTTTCTGCTGAGTCAGCAGCTCCGGTGCTATACCCTGAGGTTCAGGTGATCCCAGGGCCATGGGAAAAACAAAGCGAGTTTAATGCTTCTATGTTGTCCCAATTATCCTCCATGTCGCAATCCCTGGAGGCACTGACAAGGAGACTGGATGCTCCAGCTACTCCTTCAAACTACCCCCGGGTGTCTCCATCTTCCACCGTGAGACCCCTTAAGCGGGCTCGCCGGGAGGATTCACCCGAACTCCAGATCCTCTCTGAGGAGGAGCGTCACTCTGACGGTGACGAGGATGATGGGGGTTCAACTCTCGGGTCGGTATCTGAACCAGCTGAAGGGGTGGAGGATCTGGTGTCCTCCATCAACGAGACTTTACGCCTCGGACTACCCCCTCAGGAGACAGCCGTTCACCCGAAGGAGGTCTATCAGTGGTTACAACCCGAAGCTAGACCATGTGGTTCCTTTTTGGATCACACTAACTTTGAAAGGGTGGTTAGAGCTCCCAGGGTACACCCTGGACGACGTTATGTCCGCAAATCCAAGGACAACCGTTTTCCCTTTCCTCAGGAGGTGCTTCAGGAGTGGTCGCAGTCCCCAAAAGTGGACGCTTCCATGACCAGGATTGCTGCACGCTCCCTTTTCTCTGCCTCTGATAGCTCCTCACTGAAGGATGCGACAGACAGACAGGTCGAACAACTCGCCAAGTCGTCTTATGAGGCTGTGGGGTCGTCATTTGCCCCGGGTTTTGCTGCGGTCTGGACTCTGCAGGCGATCACATCCTGTCTGGATGGTATTGCTGACCGAGCAGGTGTCAACTCTGAAGTCCTGGCGCTTACAGAGAGGGCAAAAGCCTATGCAGATTACGCTAGGACGGCGTCTCTGGAGACTGCCACTCGCTCAGCTGTGGCTTCGGCCAATGCGATAGCGATCCGCAGGTTGTTGTGGCTACGTCTATGGGACTCAGATGCCACGTCAAAGAAGATTCTGCAGAATCTTCCCTTCTCTGGTGACAGGCTGTTTGGTGCCGAGCTGGACAAGTTGATCAAAGACTCGTCGGAGTCCAAGATTCCACAGAACAGACCTAAGCCTAGGTATACTGTGAAGAGGAACCCTAAACAGTGGTCCTTTCGTCCCAGCGCACAGCCGTCATCCTCCTCCGCTCGCGCGGACCGTGGGGCCAAGACTTCTCAGCAGTGGCGTCCCAAGAGTCGCCAGAAGAAGTCGGCAGGTACAACAGCTGCCGCTCCCAAAACCACTTCCGCATGACTCGCTCTCTCTTCCTGCCTCCCCACAGGTTGGGGGTCGCCTGTCTCTATTTCAAGACGAATGGCGACTCCACATCCAAGATCAGTGGGTCCGAGACGTAGTCTCAAGAGGATACAGGATAGAGCTGTCATCACAACCCTCACACCGATTCCATCGGTCTGTCCCATCTCCAGAAAAGGCTCAGGCTTTTTATCTGGTGTTGGAGGGACTCCGCAGAGACGGAGTGGTGGTCCCAGTGCCCACTGGGGAGAGGTTCAGGGGTTTTTACTCCAACCTCTTTATCGTCCCGAAGAAGGACGGCTCCTTCCGCCGGTTCTGGACCTCAAGCTGTTCAACCGCCACGTGTTGGTTCGGAAGTTCCGCATGGAATCCCTGCGCTCCGTGATCGCGGCTGTGTCGCAGGGCGACTTCCTAGCGTCCATAGACATCCGCGACGCTTACCTTCACGTGCCCATTGCACCGTCTCATCAACGATGGTTGAGATTCGCGGTGGGGGAGGAGCACTTCCAATTCGTGGCGCTGCCTTTCGGGTTGGCCTCGGCCCCCCGGGTGTTCACGAAAGTGATGGCATCAATGATGGCCTTACTGCATGCGCAGGGACACGCCGTTATCCCTTATTTAGACGACCTGCTGGTCAGAGCGCCATCGGAACACCTGTGTCAGCGGAGCCTACAGGCAACCATGCAGTCTCTAGAGCAGTTCGGGTGGCTTCTCAACATCCAGAAATCCACCCTGGTTCCAACCCAGTCACTGACGTATCTGGGCATGGACTTCCATACGAACTCTGCTCTAGTGTCCCTACCACGAGCCAAACAGCTGGCCATCCAGTCAGGAGTGCAAGATCTCCTCAGATCACCTCATTCATCCCTGCGGGTATTGATGAAGCTGGTGGGACGCATGGTGGCAGCAATAGAGGCGGTGCCATTCGCACAGTTTCGCCTCCGTCCTCTGCAACTGGAAATCCTCCAGAGGTGGGACAAGAGGACGTCCTCTCTGAATCAGCTGGTGGTCCTCTCCCAGCCGACCAGGGATGCTCTACAGTGGTGGCTTCAGCCGAATCACTTGTCGAAGGGACGATCCTTCCTGAAGCCATCGTGGTTAGTGGTGACCACCGACGCCAGTCTGAGGGGCTGGGGAGCGGTGTTCTTACACCACAGAGCTCACGGTCTCTGGACACGTTCAGAGGCGGCGTTGCAGATCAACGTACTGGAGCTCAGGGCGGTCTATCTGGCTCTCCTGGCCTTTCGAGTGTTTCTATCCGGACAACCGATTCGGGTTCAGTCCGACAATGCGACGACTGTCGCCTATATAAATCACCAAGGAGGAACCAGGAGTGCACAGGCTCTAGCGGAAGTCCACCGCATTCTATCATGGGTGGAAGCCAACAGCTGCTTGATTTCCGCAGTCTACATCCCAGGTGTCGAGAATTGGGAGGCAGATTACCTGAGCCGACAGGGGATGGACGCCGGAGAATGGTCTCTCCATCTGGACGTCTTCCGGGACATCTGCATCAGATGGGGGACCCCGGATGTGGATCTGATGGCCTCCCGGCTGAATCATCAGGTGCCACGATACATGGCGAGATCGTGGGACCCTCAGTCTCTGGGGGCAGATGCTCTAGTCCTGAGTTGGTCAGATTTTCACCTGCCATATGTTTTCCCGCCCCTGGCACTGATGCCCAAGGTCCTGTGGAAAATCAAAACAGAATGTCACGCAGCCATTCTAGTGGCTCCGGATTGGCCGAGGAGGTCCTGGTATCCGGATCTGTGGCAACTGTCCGGCGGACACCGGTGGGCTCTTCCAGACCGCGCAGATCTTCTCGCGCAGGGCCCCTTCTTCCGCCCCAATTCCAGGGCCCTCAGATTGACTGCATGGCTCTTGAGGCCTGGCTCTTAACATCCAGGGGTTTCTCTCCTGCGGTGGTTTCCACCATGAACAGAGCTAGACGGCCCACGTCACGGAAGATTTACCACAGAACGTGGAAAGTCTTTTTCGCCTGGTGCTCCTCTGGGGGACATGTACCTTGGCCCTTGTCGATCCCGACCCTATTGGCTTTTTTGCAGTCAGGTTTGGAGTTGGGCCTTTCCCTCAGTTCTCTGAAGGGTCAGGTATCAGCGCTGTCTGTATTGTTCGACAGGCGCTTGGCACTCCTCCCAAAGGTTCGTCAATTTCTCCAAGGGGTGTCTCGAGTGGTTCCGCCGTATAGGCGACCTCTGGACCCTTGGGATCTCAACATGGTCTTGGCGGCTTTGCAGAAACCACCTTTTGAGCCATTGAGAGAAGTCTCTCTTTCTTATTTGTCACAGAAAGTGGCCTTTCTGGTGGCTATTACGTCCCTGAGACGGGTCTCTGAACTGGCGGCACTATCGTGCAAGTCACCTTTTCTGGTGGTTCACCAAGACAAAGTGGTGTTGCGCCCGCGGGCGGAATTCCTGCCAAAAGTGGTTTCCACTTTTCATTTGAACCAGGAGATTGTGCTCCCATCATTTTGTCCCGCTCCTGTTCATCAGATTGAGCGCGACCTCCACACTCTGGACCTCGTACGGGCTGTACGCATTTATGTGTCCAGAACTGCCTCCTTCCGGAGTTCGGACTCTTTGTTCGTACTGACGGCAGGTCGCTGTAAGGGGTCAGCGGCGTCAAAATCAACCTTGGCCAGATGGATCAAGGCACCCATTCAAGAGGCTTACCGGTTTTCTGGTTTGCCTCTTCCGGTAGGCTTGAAGGCACACTCGACAAGAGCTGTCGGTGCCTCCTGGGCCTTGCGACATCGCGCCTCTGCTCTGCAGGTGTGTCAGGCGGCCACTTGGTCTAGCCTGCACACCTTCTCTAAGCACTATATGGTGCATGCCCATGCCTCTGCGGATGCAAGTTTGGGCAGGCGGGTCCTCCAGGCGGCGGTTGCCCACCTTTGACGGGGACCGCGTATGCAAACGTCTTTTGAGGAACTTTTTCCCGCCCTGGGGTATTGCTTTAGGACATCCCCATTGTCTGGGTCTCCCATTATGATGATCAGAAAAAAGAGAATTTTGTTTACGTACCGTAAATTCTTTTTTCTTGAATCATCAATGGGAGACCCAGCACCCACCCAGTGTTCCGTTGTATGTTACGGTTGATCTGTCCCCTGTTGGGGCAGTTTATCCGGGTTGTTGAACCGTCTGTTCACGGTGTCTTCCCGAGGTTTCGGGTGTGGTTTTTCTGTTGTCTCCTCGCAGCTTATGGACCAAACTGAGGATATTCCCTGCGGTAGGGGTTTATAAGCGGAGGGGGCGGTGTCTACAGTTCTTGTAGTACCTAGTGTGGCCTCCGGAGGGCAGTGCCCTAAACCCCATTGTCTGGGTCTCCCATTGATGATTCAAGAAAAAAGAATTTACGGTACGTAAACAAAATTCTCTTTTTTCCCACCCAGGTTTTATCAGGCAGCACCCATTAGGATAGATGTGTGATTATTGCTTACACACAGATGTTCTAAAATTTTCCCTTCTAACAAACAACATGATTCTCTATAAATCAGAGTAGCCAGATCATAGTTGAAACTATATTGCATGTATAAGCACAAAGAGTAAAAAAGCAATCTGCATAACTATTTTTATTTATTTATTTTTTTTGCTCTTACCAAAGATTTCATCCAAGCCACCAATCACCAAGAAGCCAACCACAGGGGACCGGATAGTGTGGACAGGTTGGTTTTGCGGGACGTACGCAGAAGATGATGTATTGGAGGAGATACCAGACACGTTTACTTGCCTGCCGCTCTTCCTATATAATGGCGCAGAGGCCCTCACCACCATAGTGGGGACCTGGTTCCAAAGAAACTTTGACTGTTGCTTTGGTAGACTGGCGATCAGTTCTCAGGACCTTAAGTGGTTTGCAGCGATGTGGACTGGGTGTGAAGTGCACGGACGTAGGAGGACCACGGAGCTCATGTTTTCTTTGCCAGTCGAGCCTCGCATGGACATTACTTACACCATCGACACGGAAGATTTGAAAACTATATGGAACAATATTCACAAATCGAAGGACGAGGTCACGCTGGAGGAAGTGGAACGTTTATTTCATGGTCTATGTTCACATTTCTTCAAACACTTTAAATTCCACTTATCAGCCACACAGCTTGTGAAGGTGACGGCATCTGTGGCATCAGCACATCAGGAAGGAAAAGTGAAGGTGAGTGTGTCATGTGGCCTGCAGCTAGCCAAAACACTGCACAAAGGAAAAGATGCCCCGGTATTCTAGATGGACAGAATTGGGCACGATACAGAAAAGTTTTATTTTATGATAAATACGTGGATTTTTTTTCTTAAACCAGGTTAGTAATGCACAATGCATGCTCTAAATAACATTGGGCAAGACACAGTGCCAGCACCCGGCATACCCGGGCAGATGCCGGGCCCCTGAGGCAGTGAGAGGGCCTACAGCTATCTGTGAGCAGAAGCAGAGGAGAACCGCTCACAGATAGTGGCCCTCTCTTCTCTCCTGTTCTGTACTGATCTAGGTGATTGGTACACAGCAGAAGAAGAAGCTTACCGGGAGCTAAATGGAGGCTGAAGGACCTTCCACTTAGTCATCGCAGGTCGAGCAGCGGGCATTGGAAAGCGAGATCGCTTGTCTGGTAGACAGGTCGGTCCTGGTTCGGGTGCCGACCCAGGAGGAGGGAAGGGGGTATTACTCTCCCCTCATCCTGGTATCCAAACCCGACGGTTCTTTTCGAACAATTCTCAATTTGAAAAATCTGAACGGTTTCCTGGAGATGGACTCAAGATGGAGTCAATAGGATCGGCAGTCAGACTGCTCTTTCCAGGTAGCCACATGCCAGTCCTAGATCTGAAGGACGCATATTATCATGTTCCCATCTGTCCTCAGTCCCAACAGTACCTCAGGGTGGCGGTTCAGATGCATTCCAAAGTCCTTCATTTTCAATACCGTGCCCTGCCGTTCGGCTTAGCAATCACTCCTCGGGTGTTTACCAAAATTGTCTCGGAAGTCTCGGCCCATCTCAGAGAGCAGAGTGTCCTGATTGTACCGTACCTGGACGATTTTTTGATCATGGGGTCCTCAGCTCAACAGTGTGCGGACCAAGTCCATCGGGTGCTCTGCAGGTTGATCGATCTGGGGTGGCTCATCAACATGGCCAAATCCAAACTGACTCCAGCCACGTCCCAGATTTTTCTAGGCATCCTGTTGGACTCCACCATGCAAGAGTGTCGTCTCCCGCCAGACAAGGTTGTGCACATTCTGGGCCTGGTTCGGCAGGCACTCAATTCTCCGACCATGACTCTACAATGAGCAATGTCCTTACTGGGCTCTCTCACGGCGTGTATTCCGGGAGTCTGTTGGGCCCAGGCTCATACCAGGACTCTGCAGTGGGACATTCTCAAACATCAGGAAGTCCTGGGTCAGAATCCAGAAGCCAGTCTGACTTTGCAACCAGCTACCCTCCAGTCTCTTCAGTGGTGATTGAACGAGGCAGTGTTGTCCACAGGGGTTCCCTGGTGCTCCCCTGCCACCAAAGTGGTCACGACCGATGCCAGTCCCTCGGGGGAGTGCCCATATGGACCGGGAGGTCCTTCAGGGGGATTGGCCAGTAACTATAGCAGGTTGTTCCTCCAAAATGAGAGTTGGTTGCGGTGGAACGAGCCTTAACGGGCTTCCTACCGGCCTTGCAGGGTCATCATGTAAAAGTCTTGTCCGACAATCAAGTGGCGGTTGCCTATGTCAACCACCAAGGGGGGGACAAAGTCGGAAGCTCTGATGGGGGTGGCAGACCATATCCTCGGGCTGGTGGAATCGCATCTAGCCTCCATATCGGCTGTCCATATCAGGGGAAGGACAACGGCAAGGCGAATTTCTCCATTCGCCTTCCACGACAGCATTGGAGGATGTCGTCCACGCCCTATTGGGGGACAGGAACACAGAGAGGTTAAAAGCCCCTCCCCTTCCTCAGTACTCCAGTGTCTTCCTGTCCCCCTTGGGGCATGGAGAGGTTCCAGTGCTGTCAGGCCGGCAGAGGCAGCATTGGGGTGTACTTACAGCCGGGCCAGGGATGGACGTCGGGGGCGGCCTCCTCCTCCTTCTCGGGGCTCCCGTGGTGGGACCATCCGGCCTTCCTGCGTCCTACGGGGCAAAGCAGGCCGTGTATTGCAACGCCGGAGGCCTGTTCAGCTCTCCGGCGTCTCCCTCCTCCAGCTGCGGTCCCTGGGGCATGCATCAGAGGTGCCGCGGAGGCACTTCCGGTTCCGGGGGTGGTACTTCCGGTTTCGGGTGTGGCACTTCCGGTTCCGGGATGGCACTTCCGGTTTCGGGCGGCGGCTCCTGTAAGGGCTGTGGCAGGCTGGGCGCGGCTCCAGGGAACCCAGCAGGACTTTCGCGCGCTACTGCCCGCGGCCGGTGACCAGGAGGAGGGAGGGAACAGGTGTTCCTCGTTGGGGGCACGGTACTTCTGGATAAGTACCCGCCGGAAGCTACACCCAGGTAAGGCTGATCCCTGAAACATGGAGGGTGATAGGCTTCCACCTCTGCTTCTGCAGAGCCCAGCGTTCCCCCAGCTCATGTAAGTGTTTCTGGGGGTGGTCACAAGGGGTCGAGTTATTTAGGCCCTGCACTCACACTGGGACCCCCTTCTCTTCCCTTTTTGTCTATAGGGAGACAAGGGCCGTCTGTGAAAGGGAGCAATAATGTGGCTGCGGCACAAAATTTCCCTCTTCCTACAACAAGGTGTCGGCCATGACTGACAGGGTTGTCAGGATGGACTCCCCATCCTTGCTTGAGGAGCTCCAATCCGTTAGGGAAGAGGTGCAGGCTTCTATCTCGGCACTGCGGGGGTTTGCTGCAGCGTCCGGGCCTTCCCCTCCGTAAGAGAGGAAGCTCCAGGATTGTGACTCTGTGGATCTCATGGAGGCTGGCCAGAGCTCAGCGTTAGAGGACGGCGAGGATATTGCCGCTGTTGCCTCTGTCCAGACACGAGAATCTGGACACTACTATTTTTCCACGGAGTCCATGGGTGCATTGGTGGACACTGTCCATTGTACCATGGGAGTAGAGGTGGTGGAATCCCCTTCTTCTGTGCAGGACTAAATGTTCAGAGGCCTGACGGCTAAGCGGCTCACCCCATCCGAGTGGATTGGAGGGTGGTGACTTTGTCTGGGAGGTCCCGAAGGTGGACATCCAGGTGGCCAGGGTAGCAATCAGCTGCTATTGTAAACCCATTGTGCATGCCCTTGACACACTGTTGAAGCTAAGCAGCAGGAGCCTCAGTCACAGGCTGGATGGGAGACCTCATGAGAGACCCAATGGGAATCTCTATGGAAGTCTCTATAAAGTCAATGGGACTTCTAACATGAAGGTCTATGGCAGTATTCCATTTGGGAAGCTTAGCCTATAAGACCGCGTTGCCTTTTGAAGATTCCTCCCGGTTGAAGGACCCCCTCGTTCGTAAAATGGAGAGTGTCCTCAAAAAATCCTGGGAGGCGGCAGCTATGTCTTTAACGGTGTACATTTCCTCTACATGTGAGCAGGTCTCTCTTTAAGTGGCTCACCCAGCTGGGAGAATTCATCCTGCAGGGTACTCCCAGGGAGGAGCTTTGGACTCCATTCCACTTCTGAGACGTGCTACGGGCTTCCTGGCCGATGCCTCTGCTGAGTCGTTCCGCGTTGGCGCCAGGTGCGCAGTGTTGGCTAACACAGCTCACAGGGCAGTGTGGCTTACAAGGTGGAATGGGGAGGTCACGTCTAAGCTCCAGCTGTGTGGCCTCCCCTTGCAAAGGGCATTGGATGACATCCTGGAAAAGGTGTCAGACCGGAAAAGGTGTCTCCCGGAACAGGAGCCCTTTAGGAGGCAGTCCTTTTGGCCTGAGCGCAGCCAACCCTCCCAGTCTAAAGGGAAGGGTAAGTCTGGTCGCTGGGCATTCCAGTACGGGAACAAGACCCGTAATATCTTGCTCCCCCAGCAGCGGCATCACCAGCCGCCCCTAAACAAGGTCGCCTTCCCCATTGCGGGGCAGCTCCTGCGGTTTCTGCCACAGTGGCAAGCAATCTCCTTGTGCCCTTGGATCCTCTCGACCAATTGGGAGAGTCTCCGCTTGGCATTCGAGAGCCAGCCCCTCCGTGTCTTCGAGTCCTCTCCCTTCCTCAGGGGGACTCTCGCACGGTTTTTCTTGTTGGGTCTGCGACACCTGTTGGATTCGGGTGTGGGGTCCCCGGTTCCTCCTGGAGAGGAGGGCCAGGGGCGCTACTCCAGGTTGTTGTGGACCTCCAGAACGCGTATTCTCATGTCCCCATTCACCCGTCCCACAAGCGCTTTCTGCGATTCACGATCTCCGGGGCAGGCGGGACGGTCCATTCACGGCTTAATGTGCTGCCCTTTGGGATTTCGTCGGCCCCAGAGGTTACCAAACTCATGGGGGAAGCGATCACATTCATCCAGACCCAGGGGATATGTATGCTTCCCTATTTAGACGACATGTTGGTGGTGGCTCCTTCGGCAGTGCTTCTGCGCACAAAGGACTCCCAACACATTGGAGATTCTTCAGTTCCTGGGATGGGTACCCAATCTTCGGGAATCGGAACGGGTGCTTGCAACCCGACGTCAATTTTTGGGAGTCTTGCTGGCCTCCTCCAGACAGACCTCGTTCCTTCCTGCGGCATATCAGCTTTTGCGCCGCGTGAATCTGACCTGCTTCCGGGCAGGGAGGTCGCCCTCCTTGCGGGAAGCAATGTCCCTGTTAGGGGCCATGATTGCCTGCATTCAGTCAGTAACATGGGCTCAGGCTCCTTCCCGACTGCTCCAGGAACACATACTGAGTTCCTGGGACAGACGTCAGGATTCCTTAAACTCGCGGGTCCGGACCCCGGGGTGGGTGGTAACCTCGCTTTCCTGGGGATGAATCCCAGACACCTTCCTGTGACCTCCGTTCCCACTGATGCCAGCGGTTTCGGTTGGGGCACGATGGTAGTTCGCACACCGTTCCAGGGGATTTGGAGTCGCTCGGTCAGTCGCCAGTCTTCAAACTTCTGGCAGTGGAGGAAGCGCTTCTTGCTGCAGCTCACGTTCTCCGGGGTCATCATGTCAAGGTACTGTCAGACAATGTGACTACGGTTGCTTTCTTGCGGTACCAAGGCGGTACTCGTGGCTTACACTTGCAGGGGCTGGCAAGACTGTTCTTTTTGTGGGCAGTACGCCATCTTCTCTCCTCCTCGGCAGTACATCTGAAGAGAATGGCCAATGTACAGGCAGATTCTTGAGCCGCACGGAGGTCCACCCAGGAGAATGGTGCTTCCATCCGGAAGTATTTCGCTCTCTTACGGACAGGTGGGGTGTCCTTTCGATCGACCTGTTCGCTTCGGGCTCGAAAACAAAGGTGCCAACCTTTTTCTCCCTGACGCGGTTGGACCATCCTCGGGGGCTGGACGCTTTTGCCCATCCCTGGGACTTCCGGTTGGTGTATGCATTTCCTCCAATCCCGCCACTTCCCAAGACGTTGCAACGGATTCGGGCGGAGGGGGTGACACTATCCTGGTGGCTCCCCTGGGGCCCAAACTGGCGTGGTACGACGCCATCCGAGACCTGGTCCTGGAGGGACCGATTATGTTAGCCCAGTCTCAACCTACTGTCCCAGGGTCCTCTGTTTCACCCGGGCCCTCAGTGGCTCATTCGGGCGGCCTGGCTGTTGCGGCCGGGATCCTGAGGACCAAGGGTCTCTCCCAGGCAGTGATCCGCACGCTTCAGCAGAGCAGGAAGCCTGTGACAAACGCTATTTACGGGAGGGCTGGAATCGGTTCCTGTCCTGGTGTGCTCCTTCCATCCCGACCATGCATCATCCTAATGTGGCCCAACTCTTGGATTTTTGCAGCGTAGCTTGGATTTGGGGCTTCGGCCGAGCAGTCTTTATGTCCAGAGGTCGGCACTTGGGGCGGTTTTTGCCCAGGATCTTGCTTCCCATCCATGGCTCAAGCAGTTTTTTACTTCTGCTTGGGGGTGGCGTCCCCGGATTCGGCCTTCTGTCCCTCCCTGGGATTTGATGCTTGTTCTCCAAGGGCTTGCTCGAAGTCCCTTTGCACCCTTGTCTGCTGCATCCCTTACGTCTCTCTCTCACAAGGTGGCGTTTTTGGTGGCCATCACTTCTGCTCCCAGAGTTGGAGAACTGCAGGCACTCTCTGTCCGGGCTCCGTGCCTCATGTTGTCCGTTGTTCGCATTACGCTTCGGTTGCATTCATCTTTTCGTTCGAAAGTTGTCGGATTTCCATCGGTCCCAAGGAAGTGGTTCTGCCTTCGTTTTGTCAATCTCCTGCTAATGCGGCTGAGGCCGTGTTTCACTCCTTGGATGTTCGTCGGACTGTCCTCCTCTATCTCCGAGAGTCTGCTTCCTGGAGGTTAGATCAGAACCTGTTTGTTCGGCTTTTGGGAATAATACAGGGAAGAAGACTTCCCAGGCTACCATCATTTCCTGGATCAAGGAGGCGATCTGTGAGGTCTACGTCGCTCCGGTCCTTGCTCCTCCGGTGGGGTTGAAGGCTCCTTCAACTCGGGCTGCTGCTACTCCCTGGACGGAGCAGGCTGGAGCTTCATCGGAGCTGATATGCAGAGCTGCTACGCGGTCGTCCCTCCACACTTCTTCTCACCACTATAGGTTAGATCTGTCCTTCAGTCGGGATCTGTCCTTTGGTAGGAGAGTCCTACAGGCAATAGTCCCACCCTGAGGAGTATCGGTGGTATTCCTCCAATGCTGTCGTGGAAGGCGAATGGAGAAAACTGAATTAGTCCTTACCGGTAATTCCTTTTCTTGGAGCCTTCCACGACAGCATCAGTTCCCCCCCTTGTTGGTGTTTGGTTCCGGTTTGTATCAGATAATCCATGGCTAAGGGTGATCTTGGTAAACACTGGAGTACTGAGGAAGGGGAGGGGCTTTTAACCTCTCTGTGTTCCTGTCCCCCAATAGGGCGTGGACGACATCCTCCAATGCTGTCGTGGAAGGCTCCAAGAAAAGGAATTACCGGTAAGGACTAATTCAGTTTTCCTCAGCCAGGTGCACCTTCGCCAGAGCGAGTGGGTTCAGAATCCATCTGTCTTTCCCCAGATCACGGACGTGGGGTGTTCCCACCTTAGATTTGTTTGCAACTCGAGACAACCGGCAGGTGGATCGGTTTTGCTCCCTGGATCCCAGGGATCATTCAGTGGCTGGTAGATGCTCTACTGATTCCCTGGGATTTCGGGTTGGCCTATGCCTTTCCTCCTCTGATCTTGCTGCTGATTGTCCTCCGCAAAATTCGGGAGGATCAGGCCTGCGTGATCTTGATGGCCCCCTTCTGGCCGAGGAGGCCGTGCTTTTTTTTTTTTCTGGCTCCGCCAGCTGTCTGTGTCAGATGTTTGGGTCCTTCCGGATCTTCCAGACCTCCTCTCCCAGGGGCCGGTTCATCACTCACGTTCGGACCAGTTACACTTCACTGCCTGGAACTTGAAAGACTGATTTTGAGTAATAAGGGGTTTACAGCTGCAGTTTCTGACATTCTGCTTAATTCTAGAAAACCGGTGACTTCCCGTATTTACCATAGGACTTGGGCAAAATTCTTATCAGTCACGGGTGCGGATCCGGAAGGGGAGGCTCCTATTCCCTTAGTTTTAGCTTTTCTTCTAAACGGGGTGGAGATGGAACTCTCCGTGAGCACTCTTAAGGTAGTGTCACACGTAGCGATGTCGCCCGCGACATCGCCGAAAAGTGACGTAACGGCGATGTCGTGGGCGATATTGCAAGTGCGTCGCACTGTGTGACAGCGCGACGCAACTGCAAATTATCGCTGGTCGCAGGTTGACAGGTTTATGAACATGTTCATAAACCTGTCAACCGGCGACCTGCGGTAAGGCTGGATCGCGCCGTGTGACATCGCCAGAGCGATGTCGGCGGCGATCCAGCCTATACCGCAGCGTTGCTGCGGATCGCTCGCTGAGCTGAGCCCAGCCCAGCAAGCGATGTCACCGCCCGCATCGCTGCGGTGTCGCCGGCCGCAGCGATGCTGTGTGACAGCTGGCCAGCGATGTCGGAAGCGAGCGGGCACCCGCGCATCGCTTACGACATCGCTGGCCAGATCGTGCTGTGACAGCACCTTTAAGGTCCAGATTTCAGCCCCGGGGGCTTTGTATAATTTCAACCTTGCAGGGGACCCTTGGGTATCTCGGTTCATCAAAGCCTGCACCAGGTCAACCCCGGTTAGGTCTGTTAGCTCCGCTCCTTGGGATCTCAACCTTGTACTCACTGCATTGACAGCCCATCCATTTGAGCCCCTGTCAGATGTCTCTATTAAAGTCCTTTTCCTTAAAACAGGCCTGTTGGTAGCACTGACGTCAGCCCGACGGATAGGGGACATTCAGGCCCTCTCAGTTGACCCTCCTTTTACCGTATTTCGTGACGATAGTGGTTTTACGGCCTGACCCTGCCTACCTTCCTAAGGTGGTTACCGCTTTTCACCGATCTCAGGAGATTGTGTTACCTTCCTTTTGCAGTAATCCCAAAAATGTCAAAGAACAAACGTTGCACTCTCTAGATGTCAAACTGTGTTTGGAACGATACTTAGAGGTCATGAGTCCTTGGAGGCAGGATAGGTCTTTGTTTGTTTTCAGGGCCAGATGAAGGGTTGCAGAGCCTCCAAAGCCACATTGGCTCGTTGGGTTAGGGACACTATTAGCATGGCCTACGCTGCAAGTGGGAAGGCAGTAGAGGGTGTCTTGCTAATTTCCCATCATTTCTACCTGTTGTCTCTTCCATTTGCACAACAGCAGGAGATAGTGATTCACAATCAGTGCTGCTTCATAACTGGAGATATGATTTCACAGAAGTGTGATTGACTTGGAGCTACATTGTGTTGGTTAAAGGGTTAGCCAGCAACTTTATTCTTAACTTCCTATCTTATTTATTCCTATAATCTAAACTATTTTCTCATATACCTACTTTATTAATTCCCTATGGTTCCCTCTACACTAACAGCTGTTGTTTTTTCTTAATCGCTTCATTGGGGGACACAGGAAGACCTTGGGTGTATGCTTGCTGCCATCAGGAGGCTGACACTAAGCTAAAACGTTTTCTATTTCTTCTTGATGGTGTAGCCTGCGAGTGTCCCAGTGCATGCTGGGATACTCGCACATAACATCATATAGCATGGAGAGAGGCCGCAGGCACTGCCTCAGCCCCTCCTTGACCAAAGCGTCACTGCGGTGCTTGTTTCAGGGGTGGCGCTGTGAGTTGCTTTTATAAGGGTCTCCGGCCCCCTCTCACTCCCCTCCCTGCAGAAAATAGTTGCTGGTCTCATACTAACACTTTGTTTCCCTTATTTTTTTTTTTTTAAACGGAGAGTGTGTGTTATATAATGTGTGTGTGTATGGATAGTATCAATGTATGAATAGTGTGTGTATGTATAGATATAGATATATATCTGTACAAACATTTTAAACGTGTTCCTTTGTTATAAAGTGTTTTTTTCTTGTTCTCCCATCAGTCACATCATGGTTTTCCTTTTCTTTCTCTATAGTTTCTCAGTAAGGATTTCCTTGTACGAGTGCTGGGATTTATCACTGAGCTGGCGATGAATAATATCCAATATTAAACTCTCGGACTCCCATCAGAAACTTTATCCACGATGTACAGAGCTCTCCTCCTCACCGGACTTGTGTTATGTGTATATAGAACGGATCCTTGCAGCACTTGCTGTGTCTCGTCACCGCTTCCTAACGTCTCTTACAGGGACTGTGGAACTCGGTCAACAGCTTATTTATAGCAATTTCAGGTGCTGCTTTTAGCAGATACATCCCAGACTTATTACAGTTGGTTGCAGAACATAAGAATGAGATGAATACTGGATTTTTTAGTGCTCGTTCAGAAGAGCATATTTTTGGGCTGTTTGGAGCCTGTGTACCACACAACACGTAAACCTATGGGTGGGTTAAAAATGGCCCAATTTTAATAGATCTTAAATGGGTAAAAAAAAGTGCTTGTAAAAAAAAAAAAAAATGTTTTAATTTATATCTTAGAGACAATCCTCTGTTCTCAGGAAATGTGAGAATTAAATTTTAGTATCTTTGGCTTCTTGCCTAGGTTAATACCATCTACAGTCTGTAAGCATTGACCTATTTTGTAGACAAGAAGTGCAGCGCTGGCAAGGTGCTTACTTTAGATCTTGTAAGCGCTGCTCTGAAGCCTTTCAGACTGCTGGATCCAGCCTTCAAGTCCCTATACTCCAATGCGAAGCTGCCTCTGCTGGATGCATTACAGGGCACACAGTTAGGTGCAGTGGCTTAAGCATGCTTCTGGCCTTAAAACACCACTCCAGAGCTTTGTAGGGTGTTTTCAGTGCTGCAGTAGCCCTTTTAAATGTCAGCACCCTGACCCCAGTCATATAATCGCCTTCTGGCATCTTCACCTCTTGCTTACACCACTCCAGTCCCGCAGTGCAATCTTTTGCCTGTAACTTCTGATGGGCCAGAAGTTACGTCACAAGCGCTCAATGCATCCCTATGTGAGCCAGAACGAGGCTCTCATAGAGATGAATTGAAAAACTGACCTCCATGAAACATGAGCTCCCGGTAGGTCACTTTTCACCACTGACCGACCGGAGCGGCGCTGGAAACGGATGAAGGTGGCGAAAGTTGAGTATCAGACAGGGCTCAGGGGACGTAGAATGAAAGCACTACTCCAGCTTTGCAATAAAAGTAAACACAGCTGGATTGGTGCTTTAGTCTTCACTGATTGCCCTGTCCCTCTGGTAAACAGACAGCCAGGAGGCTATGGGCGCTCCTAAACATTGAGTGAGACATGTACTATAAAATGGTAAAAATGCATTTGGTCCTAGAAATTTTTTTAATTGGTAATCTGTATAAATGGATTGTAATGCGGATGAAATAGGTTTGTGTTTTTATGATAAACTGACAATTTTATTAGATGGCCATCTAATCCTGGCACTACTTTGCTCCAGCTTTTCACATATAAGCCCTATAACAGACACTGTGGATATCATTCTGGCCATGAATCCATTGCTAATCGACAAAGCACCTTTAAATCTGTTTTTTTAAAACTATTCTTGTTCTTTCCTATTGTATATATGTTAATGTACCGTCTAAGAAATAAAATGTATATTTCCTTTTTCACGCGAATAACATATTAAGTTTCACCATCGTTACCAAAAGTACATTGTCCCAGTCTCAGAATGAAGTAGATGTTGCACAAGTGCCATCACCCCTTTAAATATCTGATCGGCAGTGTTCCTAAGACTAGCATATTGTGTTGCTTTTTTTCACAAGGACAAAATATACTATAATTGTGGAGCAGGCGATCATTCATTCACAACCTTTGTAAGTTCTAGAATTGCGGTCATGATTTTTTTTATCCTCTCCTTGGCTCTGTCCTAATAAACTTTTACATATTTACATCTTCGGAGGGTCTTTTTCTGCATAAATTCACGTTCTGCAGCTCTCCAGTTCATTGCTGGTTTGTTGAAGTTGCAAATCTCTCAGCAGCAAGTGCATGAAATATCAGGTTTTCACAATGCTGCTTATATAAGGCTATGTCCACACAGGCGTTTTTTTACCTTAGTTTTATGCAAATTCATGCTAACCTAAACTTGTGTTTCTCATTCCCAGCAAAACCTACAGTTGAAACCAGAAATTTACTGTATATTTAGAATTATAAAACGCAGTTTTGTTCTCCCAAATTTTTTGGGGAAAGCGTAGGTGCGTCTTATAATCCGAATCTACTGCTGTGCTGTAGGGGAGGACAAAAGGGCTTTGGAGCGGTGTCTGTGGACTGGAGGAGGCTGGGGCAGTCCGTGGTCATGTTGGGCGACTCATTAGGCTAATGTAATATGCACTGCATCCCCCTGTCCATCACCGGCAGGGAAAGTGGCGCATATTACAGTAACCTAATGAGCGGACCCATAGGATCAGCAGCTGCGGCCCTGTGCAATCCTGTGTGGATAATCACTGCCTCCCATGCTTTCATTGCGTAGGAAGCAGTGACTATCCCAGCGATGGATAAGCATACTCACCTCTTCATATTGCTCCCTACAGCCTGCGCCATCTGTCTGTCTGTGGCGGCAACCAGTCGTGAGTGGCACAATGACATCATCATAGCACGCGCTGCTCTTATGACTGGATGCCATTACGAGCAGATGGCGCGGACTGCAGGGAGAGACGTGAGTATGCTCGTTTTATTTTAAGTGTTGTGTACCAGCATGGGGGCCATGTACACCAGGATGAGGGATATATATATATTGATGTAAGACGGACATTGGCATTATAAGACTGAGCCCCTTCTAACATTAAAAATTATTTCCTTTTTTTTTTCTTCACCAAATTTGGGGTGCATCTTATAAAGTGAAAAATATGGTACATACACTATATAAAAAGACACACGTGCATGTTTTTCTCACTTGAAATCACAATAAACCTTCCCAGTTTTAAGTCAATTAGGGTTACCATAATTATTTGCCAAATGCCAGAATAATTAGAGAGAGAATGTTTAAGGCATTTTTATTACTTTGCAAAGTCGCAAGTTTACATACATTTAATTTATTATTTGGTACCATTGCCCTTAAATTGTGAGACTTGGATCAAACATTTTGGATATCCTTCCACAAGCTTCTCACGAAAGTTGGTAGGAATTTGGGCCCATTCCTCCTAACAGAACTGGTGTAACTGAGCCATGTTTGTAGGTCTCGTTGCTCACAGCCTTTTCAGCTTTGCCATAAATTTTTAATATGATTGAGGTAAAGGCTTTGTGATGGCCACTCCACAACATTGACTTTGTTATCCTTAAACCACTTTGTCAGCATGTTTTGTCCATTTGGAAGACCCATTTTAGCTCAAGCTTTAACTCCCCGGCTGATGTCTTGAGATGTTGCTTCAGTATTGCCAAATAATCTTCTTTTCTGATGATGCCATATATTTTATGAAGTTCACCAGTCCCTCCTGCAGCAAAACAATCACACAACATGATGCCGCCAACCCCATGTTTCACAGTTGGGATGGTGTTGCAGGCTTCCGAGCTTCTCCTTTTTTTTTTTTCCAAACGTAACGATGGCCATTATGGCCAAACAGTTAAATTTTAGTTGTGTCAAACCACAGGACATTTCTCCAAAAATGTAGGGTTTTGTTCATGTTCATTTGTTCAAGCCATTGATCTGGCTTTGTTTCTTTAGGAGTAATGGCTTCTTCCGGGCAGAGTGGCCTTTTAGCCCATGTTGATACAGTACTTCTTTCACTGTGGATAATGACACAACCTTACCAGCTTCCACCATCATCTTCACAAGGTCTTTTGCTTTTTTTTTTTTTTCTTTGGCTGATATCCAAAGAATGCTCATCTCTGGGACACAGACCCAGTCTCCTTCCTGAGCGGTATGATGGCTAGACATTCCTATCTTGTTTGTACAGATGATTAAGGCACCTTCAGGTATCTGGAAATTGCACCCAAGGATATACCAGACTTGTGCAAGTCCATAATTCTCTTCCTTACTGATTTCCTTAGACCGTAGTCCCCAACTCCAGACCTCAAGAGCTGCACACAGTTCAGGCTTTCAGGATTTCCTTCGTATTGCTCAGGTGATAATTGAATCATTTGCACTGGTGATGATTCGATCCACTGTGCAATACTAAGGAAACCCTGCACTATGTGCGGCCCTTGCGGCCTGGAGTTGGGGACCCCTGCTTTAGACTTTCCCATGATGCTACACAAAGAAACAGTGTCTTTCAGGTGAACATTAAAATTCATCCACAGGTGTGTCTTATTAACGCAGATGTTGCCAATCAACCTATCAGAAGTTTAAACACATATGACATTATATGGGCTGTCCCTAATTATGTTAAGGCATAGTAATGTTAGAGTACGCAAACTTGTGACTTTGCAGAAAGTAATAAAAATGCCTTAAATCATTCTCTATCTCTCATTATTTTGGTATTTGGCAATTAATAATGATGGTATATATATATATAGGTTTTTAAAGGGGAACTCCGGGGAGATAAACATTTTTTTCTTAGTGTCTCTGCCCTCCTACATGATGGAGCAGAGCTGGACACTACAGTTCTAGGATCTATAGATCACTTATAAATCCATAAAATCATAACTGCTCCTCTGCTCTCAGCCCTCCCTCAGGGGACAGAGAAATTCGGCGTCATGCTGCAGCAGTGACTGGAGGTATGTAGGGGGTGTGGATCCTGGTGGCTCCAGCATCATCTTACATTCCTGCCCCCTCATACTTCTGTATAAACAGGGGGTGTGGTTTCAGGCCCCATGGTCCACTACAATCCTGCCCCTAATGTACCATCCTATGTAATGTATGAACAGGGGTGTTCTCCCTTCAAATAGCAATCATGTCACCAAGCAGATATAAATAAATGCTGTGTTCTTCTGCTGTCAAATGATATGATGGTGCATAATGTGTACTGCCATGTATCAGGCAGAGCACTGCATTGATTGAGTCAGCACTGCCATGGTCTGCCCTCCCCATATCAACATGGTAGCTTCCTGTTCCCTGAAGCTTTAACACTATGCATGACTGAATTTCCCTGTCCCCTGAGGGTGGGGGGTGAGAGCTGAGGAGCAGATATTATTTTATTGATTTATAAGAGATCTATAGATCCTAGAACTGCAGTGCCCAGCTCTGCTTCATCATGTAGGAGGGCAGGGACAGTACAAAAGTTTTCTCTCTCCAGAGAGAATAAAAAAACAGCATTAAAATGTTGCATCTCAACATAGCCTAGCTAACAATGAAAAATAACATCTGTAAAATGAAAAATTATACTCTGCCACATCGGTATCTTTAAACCAGGCTCAATTCACCTGAATCAGAAATAACCCATATGGAATTGAAGGCAGGATAAAACATTTACGGGAGTTTTTCTAATTTGGCAGCGTATTAGATGTTGCAAATGTCAAAGACAAATGTCTTGGATATGCAAAAAGTTAAGACTAAAATCTGCTTGAAGAGTTTTTTTTCCCCTGTATTACACCACAATTACTGATGCAAAATGTGAACGTGGCATTTGCTAGTGGGAACCCTGTAGCAAAGTAACACTTTACATCTGCCGCTCTCTGTTGTCTGCCCTCTCAATGTCTCTCCTATACATGTTATTTCTAATAAAATAGTTTTCCTCTTACTGTGTGTGAAGAGTTCCAGTATTCACGTTTGATATATGATGTGTAATACATCCAAACGGGGTTTGTTTTTATTGAAAATCTGAATTTACATACAAATTTACTGCAAATAAATATATAACGTACAAAACAGTCTTGATAGATACTACATAAAAAGATGACATAAAATACAGTACATGCTTCTGTAGACAATGCAGGCAGATAATTATTGCAACAGATGGAGTCATCGCTTTTCGTGTATATTGTATGTAAAAGTGTAATGTGACATTCTCAGTATGTGCCGTCCCTCACCCTGTACCTAAAGGATTTGTCCTAAGTCATTATTATTTAATTTATTATTGTTTACCGGCCTTCACCTTGATCTCTAACATTGGCGAATTCATGGAGGAACGCTCTGTAGCAAGATCAGATTTTTGCAAGTGTTGATAGGTCCACCAGGGTCTTCTCCACAAATATTTTGATTGTATCAAGCCATCGAGTTGCTGGTCTTACTCTTTGCCTTGTTCCTTCTATTCTTCCAAGTCATCAGATTGCTGGTCTTCCTCTTCGCCTTGTTCCTTTTAATCTTCCGAGCTGTCGGGTTGCTGGTCTTCCTCTTCGTCTTGATCCTTCTATTCTTCTGAGCCATCAGGTTGCTGGTCTTCCTCTTCGCCTTGTTCCTTCTATTCTGCTGAGCCATCGGGTTGCTGGTCTTTCTCTTCGCCTTGATCCTTCTATTCTTCTGAGCCACGGGTTACTGGTCTTTCTCTTCACCTTGTTCCTTCTATTCTGAGCCATCGGGTTGCTGGTCTTCCTCTTGCCTTGCTCCTTCTATTCTTCCAAGCCATCGGGTTGCTAGTCTTCCTGTTCGCCTTGTTCCTTCTACTCTTCTGAGCCATCGGGTTGCTGGTCTTCCTCTTTGCCTGGTTCCTTCTATTCTTCTCACCATGTCCTCCTCAAGTGACTGCCTGCTTTGTATGATGTGTCTAAAATAGGAAAGTTGTAGCTTGGTAATCCAAACTCTCCTAACTCTATCAGGATAGGTGATAACTTTCTGATCGCTAGGGGTCTCACAAACTGACCCCCACTGTGACAGGGCTCTGAAATGCATCTTTTATATTGAAGCTATGGACCCGTGTGTGCCACCTCTTTGGATGTTCTCTTTGGGGCTGCTGGAGATGGCAGAGTACATTGCTCTCCAACAGCCCCGTGAATGATAAAGCATTTTATGGCCCCGGTTTTGTAACTAGTAGAGTCTATACCCTAGTAATCTGTACGGTAAATTATCACCTATCCAATTTAGGACAACTTTAAGCAACAGGGGTCATGAGTTCAACAAAGAGCTTCCTGCATTATTTTAAAGGTTCCAAATGGTGACACTAACAATTTCTATTTAAAGGATATCTCCACTTTTGCACTATTCTCAATGTTCATTACAATGCTCCAACTCGTTTAATTTGTAAGCGTGGCGTTATGTACAATGCTGTCCTGTGGCGTTCATGTAATAGTTAATTCTGCAACATATTGTTTGACTTTGTAGTGTTGTTACTTGACATGACATTCACGCAGCCTGAATGTTGCAGCATTGTAGGGAAAGATAATATATACTCTTGCAGGACTTAGTGCATCTTAGATGACCAGACCCAAGGCAGGTGCTGATAGCTTCTTCTTGCCCTGCTCCTCTATACTGATATGTCTCTCTTTGTGTGTGTGTGTATAGGGAGAGACCTGGCGGTCTAGGGGACCATCCTTGGACTAATCATCTGAGAGGCATGGTCCTCAGTCGGCTTCACAAAGTATGTTTCCTCTCGAAGACCGCAGCCTTTCAGAGTAAAGCATACAGGTCAGTGTGTACATTATGCTGCTTGTGTTTCATGCAGTATAGATCTACTGTCAGGTTCTCTTTAAAGAAAGTATTGAATTATGTTGATAATTAAATATTCTATGTACTACTTTGCATTTGGAAACATCGGAAATATTAAAAACTGGTCGCTCCACCAAAAAAATAGTACTGTAACCACGGTTAACCAGTTAGATGCTGCAATAAATTTTCAAGCCTCGTCTTTTACAATAAACATGCAATCCGATTGCTTTAGGCAAAGTTCTCAACAAGCAAAAAAAAAAAATACAAACATTCGTTACCAATATAAATGAAAAAATATATCCTAACAAACGATTGTATAGCAAGTCTTGGCCAACCCCTTATTTCAGTCTACTGTAACAAATTGGACACTGAAATATATATATATATAGTATTAAAAAAATATGCGGTACCTAAGTAGCTGTCAGTATGCTGGACATGACATGACTACCTATAGTTAGAGTTTTGACTGTTTTCTGTATTTGCATTCTTGCAGCATATCGCAATGGCTGCTGCCCCTTTACCACCTTTTGGATTTAAAACAACACAAGTATTATCAACGGGATAAGCTCCTAAAGTGTTCGATCCACGGGAATACGCGTTACAGCCAGTCAGAGTCCAGCCATCGTCACATGACACGGTCACCTAAAATGACAAAAAGGAAGAGGTTTATTATAAATGTATAGTGTAAAAGCAATTTAAGACTACAATGAGACTTGTGCCATGAAAAGCTTTTTACATAGGCCAATAATCATCCTAGAAACATTTGTTCCCGATTATTTCCCTACATAACTATGACTTTGTTCAGTGGACAAACGGGCATGAGCATGTTTGCAAGGCAATTACCTCTTTTATGCTGCTTAAAAATACTGTAATTGTAAGTACCGTATATACTCGTGTATAAGCAGACCCGTGTATAAGCCGACCCCCCTACTTTTGCCCCAAAAATCTGGAAAAACCAATTGGCTCGTGTATAAGCCGAGGGTGGACCCCAGCACAGGTATACAGCCCCCAGCAGTGTGGTATACAGGCCTCCCCAGTGGTTGTATACAGGCCCCAGCAGTATATACAGCAGCCCCAGTGGTATACAGCAGCCTCCCCAGTGGTATATACAGGCCCCAGCAGTATATACAGCAGCCTCCCCAGTGGTATATACAGGCCCCAGCAGTATATACAGCCCCCAGCAGTGTGGCATACAGGCCCCCCCCAGTGATATACAGCCTCCCCAGTGGTAGTATACAGCAGCCCCAGTGGTAGTATATAGAAGCCCCAGTGGTAGTATATAGAAGCCCAAGCAGCCCCAGTGGTAGTATATAGAAGCCCCAGTGGTAGTATACAGCAGCCCCAGCGGTAGTATACAGCAGCCCCAGTGGTAGTATATAGGAGCCCCAGCAGCCCCAGTGGTAGTATACAGCAGCCCCGGCAGCCCCAGCGGTAGTATACAGCAGCCCCAGGAATCCAGGGCCCCCCCAGCCTTGCTCCAGTAACCTGTAAAGGAAAATATACTTATCACTGTTCCGCTGCCCTCGCCGCTGCCGTCCGCGATCCTCCATCTTCATGCGTCTTCTTCCGGTTTCCTGTGTTCGTCGCCGGCAATGACGTCATTGCCGGCGACGAACACAGGAAGCCGAAGAAGACGCATGAAGATGGAGGATCGCGGACGGCAGCGGCGAGCGGGGACGGCAGCGGGACAGTGATAAGTATATTTTCCTTTACAGGTTACCGGAGCAAGGCTGGGGGGGCCCTGGATTACTAAGGCTGCTATGTACACTGGGGCCGTATTGACTCGCGTATAAGCCGAGGGGCCTACTTTTCAGCCCAATTTTTGGGCTGAAAAACTCGGCTTATACGCGAGTATATACGGTAACATATCCTGAAATAGGGGATGCACTGTAGTTAATATTCAAATTGCATGGGGATGATCCTGAACAATTGGGGTAAACAGCTCCTGAATCATTAAGTACAGTGGTGCCCTTATGGGCAGTCTCTTAAAATATAAATCTTAGGATATAGTTATCACTGAGATAATTGAGATGGTGAATGACAACCTTGCCAAAGTAGCATATTGTTAGTATGGGGTTTAAAATATTTTCTTTGTATTTTCAGTTTACCATCAATCATGATTTTAAAATCCCAAACCATGTTATCTTCTTTCTGTATTTCAAAGATCAATCTAACCATTTTAATAGTACAATTGAATAATTGGGGGTGTACGCCGTTCCCATGGCGGTGCCACAAGTTAAATAAAAGATATCATAAATAAAACTATTTAAAGGAGTTTACCAAGATGCTTGAAAAATATATTTTTTTCCTTCTTAAAAACTTCTATAAAGAGGACTTGACACTTCCCATCATTTTTTTTTTCACTCTAATTTTCAATCTAATCCCGCTGTTGATCTAAATCGAGTGTTTATATTTTTATTCCTGTGCCTTAGATATCAGAAAAAGGATATATGATCCAGTGAACAGAGATTTCTGACATCTTGAGGTTGAGTAAAATTTCACTTTTATTTGTTACATTAAAAAAATGCCATTGCAGCTAGTGGTCAGACCAGTCCATGACAGTCATAGGTAATAAAATATTATGCAACGCAGCGGCCTGGCTGTAATCCGAGCTTAAACTAGGAGACTACAAGAGTGGTGCTACATGTAAGCTGACAATTTTGAATTGTATAATGTGCCTTAAGGCCCCGTTACACGGTAAGAGATCGTGAACGATATCGCTCAAATATCATGGGTTTGGAGTCGGTCAAACGACATCGTTAGGATGTCGTTTCGTGTGACACCGAGATACGACTACGATGAATTGTTGGATCATTGATTGCAGATTTGAGAACATGTTCTCAAATCAAACGATCCTCGATCAGTCAACCTGCTGCATCGTTGTGTGTGACACCGCGATAACCATGTAGTTAACAACTTCGCCTATTCACAACAGTGAACAAGTATCATTCTCTGGGTCGTGTGAACAATAGCTGCTCACCACATCGTTGGTGCGTCGTCCATGATATCTAGACGTGTCACATCTCCCCAACGATCTCAAAAAGATGTCCTAACAACCGCGCTCCCGTGAGATCGTTGGTGATATCTTACCGACATTGAAGCGTGTAACGGTACCTTTAGAAATGGGGTGCAGTCAGACGGCCTTATAACGGATGAACACATTGCAATGCAACTGTCACGTTTGGGTCAAGAGAGCCGCCAGCCCGTCCGAGCATTGTCATGCAATCATCATCTGTGCTATATGGCCGTCTAATCTTCCCTGTGCATAAATCCAGTCTACTCAACTGGAGTTGAGTACTCAAAAAGAAGCCCACAGAGAAGAGTTGATGACCACTCCCAGTTGCTAACTACACAGGTTTTATATACAGGGAAAATAAGTCCATATCTGAGGAGCAGAAAGTATCCATGGAAAGTGACAGGTCCTCTGTAACTAATTGGAGAATGATAAGCAAATTTATGATGTGCCTTATGTTAAGTACTCTGCATCCAGTTGTGTTCATTCTGCTTACTTGGGTTGTATGTTACGGTGCCGAAATTCTACATCTAAACTTGCAATTTTGAAGCACATGCACGACAAGTGTGATCTCATAAATTGTATCCTGCAAAGGCCATTCTCTGCATATATATATATAATATATATATGTCCACAATATAAGATATGCTGGGCACTAACGCACAGAATGCCAATGTCACTATGTGACTTAGGGCTGCGGGACAGTCGTGTGGTGCTGGCTAACAAGCAAATGTCCAGTAACAAATTTTGAGAACAAAAAAGCCGCACTCACCGACAACTGGATCTCTTTGTTCTTTTATTCATAGTCCATCTTTACAATGTAAGACCATGTCCAGCAGGGAGGGGAGTGCACGGGGGGTCCGCCCCCCCGTGCACTCCCCTCCCTGCTGGACATGGTCTTACATTGTAAAGATGGACTATGAATAAAAGAACAAAGAGATCCAGTTGTCGGTGAGTGCGGCTTTTTTGTTCTCAAAATTTGTTACTATAATATATATATATATATATAATATACTGTAGTACCCGGCTACGACCAGGTTAATAAATAACTGCTGTTAGCTATAACAAAACAGAATTTGAATATGTCATATTAATGACCTGTAGGAAAATAGAAGCTGAGCTGTGATTCGTTGCTATAGGCAGCCTAATAAATCTCCAGTTATATAGCAGGTTATGGGTTCTCCCCAGTGACTTTTTAAATCACATCTAGGGAGATAGTTTCATCAAATAACTAAAGCAGTATAAGGAAGTTAAGAAGTTAAAACTTAACATTTAATTGATTACTCTAAAAGACAAGGTGGTCCCACAAACTATACACATAAATTATAACAGTGCCCAAGTGTCACACTATTAAAAAAGCTCCGTTACCATACTAGGAGCTGTTCCTCATTCGAAGGTGTTACCCACGGGGCTCAGTCTGCCCCTTCATCATAATCCACCTTCAAATCTTTATGCTAGTTATAAATGGACTGGTGTTATCCCTTACACCCCACAATAACTTGCATTATTCCTGCATATGAAAAATCCTGTAAGCCCACTTCCCCTCTGTATAGGAAAGATCTCACCGGCTTCTTCTCATCAGGGCAGGTTTCATTTAGAGTCGCTTCCTTCCAGGGGGTCCTTCTGCTAGTGACAGCCTGGTTTGGAACTCTCAAAATATTCTATATGTCACCACCATGTTCCACTCCCTACGCGTTTCGGACTTATGATCCTCATCAGGGGATGTGTGGTTTTGGTTTTCAGTGGGGTCCTAAGTATAGGTGCCCCCTATGATGGTACATGCCTCTGTGAAGTAAGACATTAAATATCATTCCCTCTTAGTTATGTCATTTGGTGCAAAGCACCACAATCTACATATATAGTTTCAGTCCCCCTTTGGTGCCATCGCCCCTGGGTACTTACCCAGCACAGCTTGGTGGTCTGAGTGTGGAGGACGCCGCCGCGGCCATGCCGCAGCTTTTATGGCCGTATTTCCCGGTCATGCGGCGTCCCCCGCCCCCGGAAATGACGTGCGTATCCTCCCGCAACGTCACTTCCGGTCCGGCGCTTATGTGGAACGCAAGCATGCGTTCCACACCTCGTTCCCGGTCTGTTTCCAGTGATGGGTGGTATCTAGGGCTTATTGATTCCTCCCCGGGCTATGAGGTCATCAGAAGGGGCAGGTTCTTTGTCAGATCCTATTTCCCCTTGTAAAGGGGCGTTTATCTCCATACAAACGCTCCCTTTTTACCAAAGTAAGGCAAAAGTCTTAGTTTCCTACCATTTATGTTCTATCTACAACTTTTGGAACAACAATTAGTTACTTTGACATTTATTTAGAGTCCCCTCATAAGCCCTAGATACCACCCATCACTGGAAACAGACCGGGAACGAGGTGTGGAACGCATGCTTGCGTTCCACCTAAGCGCCGGACCGGAAGTGACGTTGCGGGAGGATACGCACGTCATTTCCGGGGGCGGGGGACGCCGCATGACCGGGAAATACGGCCATAAAAGCTGCGGCATGGCCGCGGCGGCGTCCTCCACACTCAGACCACCAAGCTGTGCTGGGTAAGTACCCAGGGGGCGATGGCACCAAAGGGGGACTGAAACTATATATGTAGATTGTGGTGCTTTGCACCAAATGACATAACTAAGAGGGAATGATATTTAATGTCTTACTTCACAGAGGCATGTACCATCATAGGGGGCACCTATACTTAGGACCCCACTGAAAACCAAAACCACACATCCCCTGATGAGGATCATAAGTCCGAAACGCGTAGGGAGTGGAACATGGTGGTGACATATAGAATATTTTGAGAGTTCCAAACCAGGCTGTCACTAGCAGAAGGACCCCCTGGAAGGAAGCGACTCTAAATGAAACCTGCCCTGATGAGAAGAAGCCGGTGAGATCTTTCCTATACAGAGGGGAAGTGGGCTTACAGGATTTTTCATATGCAGGAATAATGCAAGTTATTGTGGGGTGTAAGGGATAACACCAGTCCATTTATAACTAGCATAAAGATTTGAAGGTGGATTATGATGAAGGGGCAGACTGAGCCCCGTGGGTAACACCTTCGAATGAGGAACAGCTCCTAGTATGGTAACGGAGCTTTTTTAATAGTGTGACACTTGGGCACTGTTATAATTTATGTGTATAGTTTGTGGGACCACCTTGTCTTTTAGAGTAATCAATTAAATGTTAAGTTTTAACTTCTTAACTTCCTTATACTGCTTTAGTTATCTAATAAATCTCCAGCCAACAGTAAACCCTCCCCCCAGCCGGGCAGTATATGTTACCTCACACATACACATAATAGACAGCTCATGTGACTGACATCTGCCTTAATTCCCTATATGGCACATGTGTTGCACATTGGCTGTTTTTAATCAGATGTTTATTTTTGGAAATTAAAGATATCAGACGTATGAGGCGAGTTGTGTGAGGCGATTTGTGCACATCTGTGTCTGTCTGTGTGGTGTGTGTGTGTCCCTGTGGGGGGGGGTCCCTGTGGTGTGTGTCCTTTTGGGGGGGAGGGGTGTCCCTGTCGTGTGGGTGCCCTTGTGTGGGGGAGGGGGGTCTCTGTGGCGTGTGTCCATCCCTATGGGGTCTGTGTGTTCCTGTGGGGTGTGTGTGTCTGAGTGCATGTGTACCTATAAGGTGTGTATGTGTGTGTCCCTGTGGGGGGGGGGGGTCTCTTTGTGGTGTTTGTGTTCGGATGTGTGGTGAGTATCCAATGTTGGGGCTCCACCTTAGCTGTTACTCTTTGTGTGCATGTGGTGTGTATACATGTCCCCGTGCGTGGTGAATATTCCATGTCAGGGCCCCACCTTAGTGACTATATGCTGTTAGTCTTTGGTGCTGTCATTAGGCCCCTCTCATTCACAATTATGTATTCTGTAGGTAGGGCCAAAATTGTTTGGTGAATTGGAAGGCGCGGGGTTAAAATTTCGCCTCACAACATAGCCTATGACGCTCTCGGGGTCCAGACGTGTGACTGTGCAAAATTTTGTGGCTGTAGTTGTGACAATGTAGATGCAAATCCCGGGCTCCCAAGTTAAGATGATGACAAGATGTGCTTGAGCCTGTACCTTGTCTGTGAAGCCCACAGGAGCATGTTCCTTAAGTTTGCAGGAGATGCTTGGAGCGTGACAACACAAGGCATGAGATGCGATCTCACTCTTTCCGGTGCACATAGGATCCCTGTCCCCTCTGCTGTGTACAGGCCTCACGTGATCACTGAAATGGCCACTTAAAGAATGGGAGCTGCAACCTGAGAAATAGAAGAGTAAAGAGTCACTTGTAATGCATAACACAACTGATATATATGACAGCAGAACAATGATAAGAGTAGATACCGGTCAGAACATGGTCCTCCTGCGAGCAGCTGGCAGTGGACATGGTGTTGGCATCGTCAGTGGTACTTGCATTAACGCTGCAGCTCACTTTAGGCCAAACACAGCATCTGGCAATTGCATACACCCCATCTCCACCAAAGGCATTGTGTGCAGTGCAGATATTCTTACCATCTTTATCCTGGATAATTGAATAAAGATTATTATGAATGCACCATTTTAATTTGGTTGCACGCTAGTATCTATACCATTCAGAAGTAACACACGGTCCATAGGGTCATGAGGGAATCTACTGTAAGTTTGGTTCAGTTGTACAAGAAGATAGGGGAGATCTGGGCTTTATGGAGAACTTGTCATTACTCCTAATTTCTCTAGGTTAGAAAATACTGTAAGATACACTATAAATTAACAATTCTGCATTGTACTGTTCCTCTGTTATTCCTCCCACAAATACAGGTGCAGTTTAGTGAATTAGAATATCATCAAAAAGTTCATTTATTTCAGTAATTCAATACATAAAGTGACACACGTATATTATATAGAGTCATTACACACAGAGGGATCTATTTCATGTGTTTATTTCTGTAAATGTTGATGATTATGGTTTACAGCCAATGAAAACCCAAAGGTCATTATATCAGAAAATTTAAGTAGAGAGGATGAAGGGTTAAAAACCGCGCTGCCGTATTCCACGAGACATCAAAAGGTGAATATATTGTTTTTTTTTTTAGTCCACACATTCTCTGAATGGGAGCATGGAGCTGATTATGTTTCTATAGAGCTCTAGGCTCTCATTCAGGGTGACTCATGTGAGATGCATGCGCAATAGGGTGTCTCAGCCCTAATTGCAGAACACATAGTAAAGATGTTTCAGAATTGTTAGATGACCGGGAAGACAATTATGTACTAACACCGACAAGTCACGAGAGCTGGCAGGTTCCTGTTAATTAAAATGCAACTGTATGAAACATCCTTAACAAATTCCAGGCCTAACCTGTACTTCATTGTGTGGATTTTTATCACCTACCTCCACTTGTTCACCTTTTCTTTTACCATTTCTAGAAAAACTGGAGCAGCTGAACATCTCCTCACTTCCGGAGCACCGCACCGATGTAGTAGCTGTACGAGCGAAGCCTGATGGTTTTGACCACACTGTTCGACATAAAAGCTGCTCATCTAAGAGAAGGAATAGGAACATGTTGGGATATAGCGCCAGACGGGACCCTCTCTTTGTAGCACATGGGTGGGTAGAGGGGTGCGTGGCAAAGGGGGAGGAGCCAGCAGGACTTCGGGCCCCCTGGGGGATCTCCCAATCTCCCGGTGGGCCAGTCCGACCTTGGATATGCTCATAAAGTTGGAATAAAATGACTATCCTCTTGGATAAACACTTGTCCATGGGCTATGGCTGATGTTGCACCTTATCCCAATCATAAGGTTGAGTTGTAATATCAGACTTCGCCATAGGCAAGAGAGGGCGCTGCTTTGTGAAAGACAGCAGCAATTTTCTTATATTGTCATAGAACAATTTTTATCGACATTTTACAAAAGCAATATCCAGTGGCCATGGTAGAGAAATCTAATGTGAAGATGACAGGCCCTTACTGTACCATTTATACTACTGGTGTCTTATGTGGCATAGGTCCCATTGACTTTGTCAGGGTCTATGCTGAGAGTTGGGCTGTTGCCCACGTTGAGGTCTTGGTGCTTTTTTAATGCGTTTTTGCTTGTAAAATTTCTAAAATCCTTATGCCAGCAAAGTCAATGAGAATCCTGAAGTGTTGGGGTTTTTTCCTTGCAGATTTTGGTGCAGAAAAACCTACAACCTGTCAATTTTTTCTGCGTGTTTCTCATTGACCTCAAAAAAATGCACCAAAAAACACATGAAATTGTGGCAAAAACATTCTTTTTATTACGTAGCATTTTTCCTGCCAGAAGGTGCAGATTTGGTGCAGATATTTCTTCAACCAAATCTACAACGTGGTTGCAGTCTACCTAACTGTTGCCTCTGTTGTTAGATGCTAACAATATACATTAGAAATGACCTTAGTAGTCCAGGACTATGACACTGATGACTTATCTTTGGGTCATCAATATGGCTGCCTTCACACTTGAGGCAGGCACCGCAAGTCCCTATGTTTAACATGGGGACGCGGGTGCCTGCACTCGGGTGCAGATTGGCATGTGCACCCATTCACTGCAATGTATGATTTGTACGCATGCGGATGCATGCGCACAAATCATACATTCTCGTCCGCACCAGGAACGCGACATGTCGCTGTGGAGGGAACCGTAAGTGTGAAGCCAGCCTATCAGATCGATGCGCCCTGACACCTGGCACCTCCACCGATCAGATGTTCTCAGCTCCAGGGGCAGCCGGATGTAAATACAGGAGCATCTCAATGAATTATAATATCATCAAAGAGTTAATTTATTTCAGTAATTCAACACATAAAGTGAACTGCATATAGAGTCATTACACACAGAGGGATCTATTTCATGTGTTTAATTATGTTAATGTTGATGATTATGGCTTACCGCCAATGACAACCCAAAGATCATTATCTCAGAAAATTAAAGTAGGGAGGATGAAGGGTCTGAGAGATAAAATATGACCTAAATAGGTATCAGAGGCTTCACCTTGTGTGGTTGTGAGAGTCACAACCACTATAAAAGCAGATCACGGCTGCTGCAGTCCCCAGCGTGGTGCATATAGAGTAGGGAGAATGAAGGGTATAAAACCATGCTGCTGTATTCCACCAGACATCAAAGGGTGAATATAATATTGATTTATTAGTCAACGTGTTTCAGGGCTCCCTGGCCCTTCCTCAGGACAATCAACATCATATTGCCATGTTTCAGGGAGACCTAAAACATGTTGACTAATAAATCATATTATATTATATTATATTATTATATTCACCCTTTGATGTCTCGGGAATACGGAAGCACGGGTTTTAACCCTTCATCCTCCCTACTTTAATTTCTTATGACCTTTGGGTTATCATTGGCTGTAGGCCATAATCATCAACATTAACAGAGATAAACACATGAAATAGATCACTCTGTGTGTAATGACTCTATATTAAATATGCATTTCACTTTATATATTGAATTACTGAAAAAAAACTTACTTTTTGATGATATTCTAATTCATTGAGGCGCACCTGTATGTATTGACTAATAAGTCAAAACACTCTCACTTATGTGTTCTAGCGTTTTGACCTAGGTTATATAATGAAGAACATTTATCTCTGAAGGCCCCGTCTCACGCTTCAGTGGTCGAACGATCCGATCAACGATCCGACTTGACCTAGATCGCTAGAACAACGTTCAATGATCGCTAGTGAAACATCACACATACAGATATCGTTAACGATGCAGCAACGATTCCACGACAAGCAAACGATACTTGTGGTCGTTAGCTCGCCTACGTCCTTCACTTCTCAATAGGCGAGGTCGTTAACGACATCGTTATCGAGGTGTCACACACACCCATGCTGCAGGTTGAACGGACGCTCATTGTTTGGTTTAAGGTTCGGTTCACAAACCTCCCATCAACGATCTGCCCGATTATCATTGATCGGATATACATGTCACACTGAACGACGTCGTTAGAACGACTGAAAACCTGTGACGTTTCAACGATATCATTGTGTGTGACGGGGCCTTTAACCACATTTTGATAAACATATGATCATTGGTATCCAACCAATGGGATCCACATTGATCCAGAAGACAGGAGTCCTGTGTGAATGGTGCCATAGAGAGCATATATATCCTCCGCTCAATTCACATCGGTGGGATTAACCCATAAATCTGTTGATCCCATGTGGCCGAGTAGAGAAACTAATAGCAGCTTCATGGCAATACCTGGTCTGAATAATGGTAATACACTGATTTTATTGCAGTGTCTGATCTACAGCAGACTGGATTAAAAAAGCTAATAAACTAGTAAATGTAGTAATTAACTTGCCATTATTGAGTTGAGCAGGTAACCCAGCCACCCGGTTAGGAGTGATGAGCCGCTGATCATCCGGAAACCAGGCTTCATTAATGGCGTTCTTAGTGGAAAAGTTTATGAGTCTCTGCCTCAGATCCGTCACCGTCAGATCGGGTTTACCGTTAAGTATCATTGCTGCAATACCTAAAACAGAATGATCGATACCCTGGTCAGCAACATCCAAAGTCTACTACAAAAGGACACGGCTGGTCAGTGCCTAGTAGGAAGGTGTAAGGTGCAAAACATAGGTGAAAAAGGGCAATCTGGAGATGAGTCTTAAAAGGAATCTGTCAGCACCAAATCACAGTTAAAACCAAAACTCGTTTCTTTGCTGAAGAGGTTGGAACACTTGGACACATGCAATAAGCCACTATACATCTTGTCCATGTATCCTGGTCTCTTCTTATGTTGGCAGCGGATTATTCACGATACTCTCCAAGCGAGCAACAATAACAGTTGGTTTATTCAGGAATGATCAGGAACAAAATAATAAGCTTAATAGATCAGCATGAAATCATTTCTGTGTGTCTCGATCTGCAGCGTCTGCAAGCAGCTTCCTTGCATATAGACACAGGGATCTGACTGCAGTCACATGCTCTTCCAGTGACCTTCTGGTGTTTGCTTTTTTTTGTTCTAACTTTATTAACAGCATACAGACCTAGCAACTAAACACTCATTGAAAGAAAGGAATGGAGTTGTTGCACTAAACATATTCCAACATCTTATGACACCAACAGTAGTGCGTGGAAGCCACATTTTCCCCTTCCATCTTGTGTAGAGTAAACACAGGCACTTGGTGTACCCTTGGTGTGGCCGAGCAGCTCAGTGCACCTTCCCAGCTATTTGTTTTACAGTTATACCCGACTTTGACTCCTTCAAAACCAGAGCTGTCAATCAAGGTGGAAAAGGGTGGAGATAGATGGAAAACAAGGGTGCACTTGGTTTGAACGGTCATTGTGTGCTGAAAAATTGCCCTTAAAGAAGAGTCATTAGGAAGCAGTGAGAGAAGTGTAAAGCTATGATAATTCTTATTCCCAAAATTAACCAAACCAGTTTATTACTTCCAACCCCTTATCTTTTGTAAATGTCGATCTCCATACCTGCCACGTGGGCGGCTGCTTGAGATGTTCCACTCTTAGATGTAAAACACGTACTGCAGTCACTGGATGCACCGATGATATCATCTCCAGGAGCAAACATGTCAACACAATTGCCAAAATTAGTGCCAAGTGCTCCCATTGTGACTGGTTGGTCTTCATAGTTGGTGGCTCCAACTGTAATCACCTGTAAATGGAACAGATCCATATTATCATGGTATTCTCTAATTGTAGGGTTAAGGACTTTGTAATATATTCATCAGAGAAATCTAGAAATCTGATTCTTTCTCCTCCTTGGCTGATCTTTTATTCCTAATTCATGGGTAAAATCTGTAAATTGTGTCAGTGAATACTAATTTTCCCATTAGATAGATAGGAAATGACAGTTGGTGCTCATAAGATTCTATGGAGACCGGCCAAGGAGGAGCTAGGGGCAGATACAGACATTCTGCTGCAAGTTCTCCTGTAATGAGAATGATACAATTCTGTCTGCCTGCAGCTGCTGCTAGGTTCCACAGCTCCCCCTAGTGGTTGCTCAAGGCGGCCAGAAGGTTATCATTTAACTTTTTGTCTACACGGGGGCTCAGTACCAAGGTAATAGGGGTCTGACCCCCCCAAAACTGGTATACTAACCTCTGGTTCTGAAGCTGGTGAGTACAGACAAGCATCATCCTTGTAATTCCCAGCAGCGGCAATGATGATGACCCCAGAATTAATCAGCATCCGACTGGCCATATTGAGTGTTTGACTATACCCTCCAACAAAGGGAATGAGAATAATCAGGGGGCTGTTTGGCTGCTCAGTCACAGCTTTCTTTATATATTCCAGACCTGCAACAAAGGATATATCCATGAAAGCTTTTGAGGGTTACGCTGAGCCTATCCATAGGATCCAGCTAGTCCAGTGCATGCCAAAATTGTGTTATTTTAGCTTATTAGGCTACTTTATTCCATGCAAAAGTATCTAAAAGAACTTATAGTACATTTAGATGAGTATATTAGTAAATGAGCATTTGTTCTTAATTATTTCAGCAAAGGACTCATTCGATGGGTGATCAAATTGGTGAAGTATGAAAAAACAAAATCATTACCTACACAGCCCAACCCCCGGTTTATACAGGATATATACTGCCAATAAAAGTTACTATATGGGGAGAGATCAATCATATTTGTCATCGGTCTGTTTCCATCATTGTTCATTGCCCTGTGTAAATAGGTTGGTAAATGAGCGGCAATCGACTGGTCAAATAGACGACCTGTGGTGGTTATGGTGCATTGGTGTGCCAAAATCTGCACATATAAATGCACCATTATCTAATAATATAAAGTTGAGTGTATGTATGTGTTTGTATCATAGTCCTGCCCACTCCACATTGCCATGCCCACTTCACACATCCCCACCATGCCCACTCCACATAGCCATGCCCACCTGCATAGTCCCACTCATACCACATAGCCCCATCAACTCCACAGTCACGCCCACTCCACGTAGCTCCGCACACTTTGCAGCCTGCATGTCTTCATAGACCTGCCCCCTCCACATAGCCCCATCCCCTTTAGGGGTTGGACTATCTATATAGTATGATGCAGACTTATAGTCCTTCATATAATATAATGCAGCCTTATAGACCTCCATATAGCATAATGCAGCCTCATAGCCCTCCATATAGCATAATGCAGCCTCATAGCCCTCCATATAGCATAATGCAGCCTCATAGCCATCCATATAGTATAATGCAGCCTTATAGCCCTCCATATAGTATAATGCCCCTCATTGTCCTCCAGATAGGATAATACAGCCTCATAGCCCTCCATATAGTATAATGCAGCCTCATAGCCCTTCATATAGCATAATGCAGCCTCATATCCTTCCGTATGTAATATATAAAGCTGAGTATGTATGTGTGTATGTCACAATAGAATGAATTAAATGCAAATCCACAAGTAGATCTCAGGAGACATAAATACCTCACAAATACAGTGACATGAATCCGAAGGTTATAGGCTAGCATACTATTGTCTCCCAGGACACAGTACCTCGAGGTCCGCGCTGCCACTTCAGAAAAGGAACAAAAGAAGCCAGTACAAGGGAATGTCTGGATCAACGATTCTTCTTTATTATCCTACGCGTTTCAGAGTTATTTCCCAACTCCTTCATCAGGGAATGTCATGATGACCTCGAGGTACTGTGTCCTGGGAGCTGATTAAACCACAGGGATCTGTGGAGAGTACGGTCCTGCAGCAGCTACTTGTATTTGAGCGATCATTACCAGTTGTGGGTTTTCACAACTACATCAGGTGAGCAGCCTCTTTGTATAAACATTTTTTGCCTTTTTTAAAGAAGATATCACCCTATGTGCGCATTCTTGAATTTATAGCATACTATTGTGACATCGCTGTTTTGTTCCATAACTAAGAACAGTTAGTTACTATATCCGGGCAATGCCGGGATCTACAGCCAGTATTGTATATTTTTTTACATACGAAGTAAAACTTGGGAAAAAGTCCCAAACATCACACTAGAGGACGTACCCATCAGACTTCCGCTCACTGTCCCTTTACCCTGACAGTTCAATACTCGTAAGCTGCGTAGATTTACACCTTTGGCAACACCGGCATCTCTTCCATTCAGCACACCGGCCAAGTGGGTCCCATGGCTCTCACATTTACTGGCCTACAAGAAAAAGTGGGAAAAAAATCAAAATTTCATATATTTTATATGAAAAGTCCCCTTCATCTGAGAAATGGTGGAGCCAAGCAGTCATTATGCATCACCATCGCCATGTTCACCATCAGGCTGTAACCGACCTGTCGGTAGAATCTGGTCCCATCTTCCTCAGGAACATTCTCAAATTCCGTGACGAGAACCTTTCCGTCGATTTCCCTGTGGTTGCTCTGAATGCTGGTGTCTAACAGATACACGTTCACTGACTCCCCTGTGTCTGAGAAGATAGGAAGCAGACTTTACACAATATAAAGGGATGGTAACTGGATAAAAAATACAGATAATGGCGTTCTGAATTGATGTATGCAGCTTATTTATACCCAGAGCTAGTTGCTATTCTAGGAGAGCTCGGAATGGCAGTGAATACAATGTAGACAGGCATCATAACGCCTTTAGGCAATTGTTGTAGCTGAAGAGGTCAATTTTGGCACAAATACCCAACTATCTTATATGGGTGGATTGAAGACTTCTCAACTTTCACTATGTGAATGATTTTGTAGGCCTATCCTTATGTTGTAGCCTATGCTTATTTTCTATATTCTAGCCTAGAGGTCCCCAACCTTTTTGATCCTGAGAGCCATATTCAGCTCCGAAAGAAGGTTGCAAGCCACATTCATCTCCCACCCTCCTCATCAAGATCCAGGAGTTTCTACCTTACCTCCATTCAGATCTGCTGTATGTGGAGCTATTCATAAAAGTCACCATGTGGAGACCTGATCTTCATAGCTGTTTGCTAGACCTGATGTTAAGGCACCGGGCTGCAAGACAGCCACAAGCCCATGAGCCCACAAGTGGCTCCCAAGCTACAGGTTGGGGACCCCTGTTCTAGCCTATCTTTATATTCTAGCCCAGAGGTCCCCAAACTTTCTGATCCTGAGAGCCTCACTCAGCTCGGAGAGAGGGTCGCGAGCCACATTCAGCTTCCACCTTCCTCAAGACCCAAGGGTTCCTACCTTACCCCTATCCCGGATCTGCTCTTCTATGTGGGACTACTCACAAAAGCCACCAGCTGGAGACCTGATCTTCATAGCAGTTTGGTGCTAATGGACCAAGATGGAATACTGGCACAAGCAGCACAACATGGGCCCTCAAGCCACATATGGCTCCCGAGCTACAGGTTTGGGACCCATGTTCAAGCCTATCCTTATGTTCTAGCCTATCCTGACAACAGAGTCTTTTCATACCATGAAAGTGCAAGAAAGATACCAAATGTAAGGTAGAAGGCTGTTATCTGGCACCGTTCACTCCATAAGGTGGATCCTTTGAACTGTTGGTCTTTATGAGTCTCCTTTAGGCCTTACTCTGATGTTGCTTTTTTCTTCTACATTAACAAACGGACCATTTTCTCCATTCGCCTTCCACGACAGCATTGGAGGATGTCGTCCACGCCCTATTGGGGGACAGGAACACAGAGAGGTTAAAAGCCCCTCCCCTTCCTCAGTACTCCAGTGTCTTCCTGTCCCCCTTGGGGCATGGAGAGGTTCCAGTGCTGTCAGGCCGGCAGAGGCAGCATTGGGGTGTACTTACAGCCGGGCCAGGGATGGACGTCGGGGGCGGCCTCCTCCTCCTTCTCGGGGCTCCCGTGGTGGGACCATCCGGCCTTCCTGCGTCCTACGGGGCAAAGCAGGCCGTGTATTGCAACGCCGGAGGCCTGTTCAGCTCTCCGGCGACTCCCTCCTCCAGCTGCGGTCCCTGGGGCATGCATCAGAGGTGCCGTGGAGGCACTTCCGGTTTCGGGTGTGGCACTTCCGGTTCCGGGATGGCACTTCCGGTTTCGGGTGGCGGCTCCTGTAAGGGCTGTGGCAAGCTGGGCGCGGCTCCAGGGAACCCAGCAGGACTTTCGCGCGCTACTGCCCGCGGCCGGTGACCAGGAGGAGGGAGGGAACAGGTGTTCCTCGTTGGGGGCACGGTACTTCTGGATAAGTACCCGCCGGAAGCTACACCCAGGTAAGGCTGATCCCTGAAACATGGAGGGTGATAGGCTTCCACCTCTGCTTCTGCAGAGCCCAGCGTTCCCCCAGCTCATGTAAGTGTTTCTGGGGGTGGTCACAAGGGGTAGAGTTATTTAAGCCCTGCACTCACACTGGGACCCCCTTCTCTTCCCTTTTTGTCTATAGGGAGACGAGGGCCGTCTGTGAAAGGGAGCAACTGCTGCAGGAGCAACTGCTGCACAAAATTTCCCTCTTCCTACAACAAGGTGTCGGCCATGACTGACAGGGTTGTCAGGATGGACTCCCCATCCTTGCTTGAGGAGCTCCAATCCATTAGGGAAGAGGTGCAGGCTTCTATCTCGGCACTGCGGGGTTTTGCTGCAGCTTCCGGGCCTTCCCCTCCGTAAGAGGGGAAGCTCCAGGATTGTGACTCTGTGGATCTCATGGAGGCTGGCCAGAGCTCAGCGTTAGAGGACGGCGAGGATCTTGCCGCTGTTGCCTCTGTCCAGACACGAGAATCTGGACACTACTATTTTTCCACGGAGTCCATGGGTGCATTGGTGGACACTGTCCATTGTACCATGGGAGTAGAGGTGGTGGAATCCCCTTCTTCTGTACAGGACTAAATGTTCAGAGGCCTGAAGGCTAAGCGGCTCACCCCATCCGAGTGGATTGGAGGGTGATGACTTTGTCTGGGAGGTCCCGAAGGTGGACATCCAGGTGGCCAGGGTAGCAATCAGCTGCTATTGTAAACCCATTGTGCATGCCCTTGACACACTGTTGAAGCTAAGCAGCAGGAGCCTCAGTCACGGGCTGGATGGGAGACCTCATGAGAGACCCAATGGGAATCTCTATGGAAGTCTCTATAAAGTCAATGGGACTTCTAACATGAAGGTCTATGGCAGTATTCCATTTGGGAAGCTTAGCATATAAGACCACGTTGCCTTTTTGAAGATTCCTCCCGGTTGAAGGACCCCCTCGTTCGTAAAATGGAGGGTGTCCTCAAACAATCCTGGGAGGCGGCAGCTATGTCTTTAAAGGTGTACATTTCCTCTACATGTGAGCAGGTCTCTCTTTAAGTGGCTCACCCAGCTGGGAGAATTTATCCTGCAGGGTACTCCCAGGGAGGAGCTTTGGACTCCATTCCACTTCTGAGACGTGCTACGGGCTTCCTGGCCGATGCCTCTGCTGAGTCGTTCCGCGTTGGCGCCAGGTCCGCAGTGTTGGCTAACACAGCTCGCAGGGCAGTGTGGCTTACAAGGTGGAATGGGGAGGTCACGTCTAAGCTCCAGCTGTGTGGCCTCCCCTTGCAAAGGGCATTGGATGACATCATGAAAAAGGTGTCAGACCGGAAAAGGTGTCTCCCGGAGCAGGAGCCCTTTCGAAGGCAGTCCTTTTGGCCTGAGCGCAGCCTTCCCTCCCAGTCTAAAGGGAAGGGTAAGTCTGGTCGCTGGGCATTCAAAAACGGGGACAAGACCCGTAATATCTTGCTCCCCCAGCAGCGGCATCACCAGCCGCCCCTAAACAAGGCCGCCTTCCCCATTGCGGGGCGGCTCCTGCGGTTTCTGCCACAGTGGCAAGCAATCTCCTTGTGCCCTTGGATCCTCTCGACCATTTGGGAGGGTCTACGCTTGGAATTCGAGAGCCAGCCCCTCCGTGTCTTCGAGTCCTCTCCCTTCCTCAGGGAGACTCTCGCACGGTTTTTCTTGTCGGGTCTGCGACACCTGTTGGATTCGGGTGTGGGGTCCCTGGTTCCTCCTGGTGAGGAGAGCCAGGGGCACTACTCCAGGTTGTTGTGGACCTCCAGAACGCGTATTCTCATGTCCCCATTCACCCGTCCCACAAGCGCTTTCTGCGATTCACGATCTCCGGGGCAGGCGGGACGGTCCATTCTCAGCTTAATGTGCTGCCCTTTGGGATTTCGTCGGCCCCAGAGGTTACCAAACTCATGGGGGAAGCGATCACATTCATCCAGACCCAGGGGATATGTGTGCTTCCCTATTTAGACGACATGTTGGTGGTGGCTCCTTCGGCAGGGCTTCTGCGCACAAAGGTCTCCAACACATTGGAGATTCTTCAGTCCCTGGGATGGGTCCCAATCTTCGTTAATCGGAACGGGTGCCTGCAACCCGACGTCAATTTTTGGGAGTCTTGCTGGCCTCCTCCAGACAGACCTCGTTCCTTCCTGCTGCATATAAGCTTTTGCGCCGCGTGCATCTGACCCACTTCCGGGCAAGGGGGTCGCCCTCCTTGCGGGAAGCAACGTCCCTGTTAGGGGCCATGACGGCCTGCATTCAGTCAGTAACATGGGCTCAGGCTCCTTCCCGACTGCTCCAGGAACACATACTGAGTTCCTGGGACAGACGTCAGGATTCCTTAAACTCGCGGGTCCGGACCCCGGGGCGGGTGGTATCCTCTCTTTCCTGGGGATGAATCCCAGACACCTTCCTGTGACCTCCGTTCCCACTGATGCCAGCGGTTCCGGTTGGGGCACGATGGTAGTTCGCCCACCGTTCCAGGGGATTTGGAGTCGCTCGGTCAGTCGCCAGTCTTCAAACTTCTGGCAGTGGAGGAAGCGCTTCTTGCTGCAGCTCACGTTCTCCGGGGTCATCATGTCAAGGTCCTGTCAGACAACGTGACTACGGTTGCTTTCTTGAGGTACCAAGGCGGTACTATTGGCTTACACTTGCAGGGGCTGGCAAGACTGTTCTTTTTGTGGGCAGTACGCCATCTTCTCTCCTCCTCGGCAGTACATCTGAAGGGAATGGCCAATGTACAGGCAGATTCTTGAGCCGCACGGAGGTCCACCCAGGAGAATGGTGCTTCCATCCGGAAGTATTTTGCTCTCTTACGGACAGGTGGGGTGTCCTTTCGATCGACCTGTTCGCTTCGGGCTCGAATACAAAGGTGCCAACCTTTTTTTCTCCCTGACGAGGTTGGACCATCCTCGGGGGCTGGACGCTTTTGCCCATCCCTGGGACTTCCGGTTGGTGTATGCATTTCCTCCAATCCCGCCACTTCCCAAGACGTTGCAACGGATTCGGGTGGAGGGGGTGACACTATCCTGGTGGCTCCCCTGGGGCCCAAACTGGCGTGGTACGACGCCATCTGAGACCTGGGCCTGGAGGGACCGATTATGTTAGCCCAGTCTCAACCTACTGTCCCAGGGTCCTCTGTTTCACCCGGGCCCTCAGTGGCTCATCCGGGCGGCCTGGCTGTTGCGGCCGGGATCCTGAGGACCAAGGTCTCTCCCAGGCAGTGATCCGCACGCTTCAGCAGAGCAGGAAGCCTGTGACAAACGCTATTTACGGGAGGGCTGGAATCGGTTCCTGTCCTGGTGTGCTCCTTCCATCCCGACCATGCATCATCCTAATGTGGCCCAACTCTTGGATTTTTGCAGCATGGCTTGGATTTGGGGCTTCGGCCGAGCACTCTTTAAGTCCAGAGGTCGGCACTTGGGGCGGTTTTTGCCCAGGATCTTGCTTCCCATCCATGGCTCAAGCAGTTTTTTACTTCTGCTTGGGGGTGGCGTCCCGGATTCGGCCTTCTGTCCCTCCCTGGGATTTGATGCTTGTTCTCCAAGGGCTTGCTCGAAGTCCCTTTGCACCCTTGTCTGCTGCATCCCTTACGTCTCTCTCTCACAAGGTGGCGTTTTTGGTGGCCATCACTTCTGCTCCCAGAGTTGGAGTACTGCAGGCACTCTCTGTCCGGGCTCCGGGCCTCGTGGTGTCCGTTGTTCGCATTACGCTTCGGTTGCATTCATCTTTTCTTCTGTAAGTTGTCGGCTTTCCATCGGTCCCAGAATGTGGTTCTGCCTTCAATTTGTCAATCTCCCGCTAATGCGGCTGAGGCCGTGTTTCACTCCTTGGATGTTCGTCGGACTGTCCTCCTCTATCTCCGAGAGTCTGCTTCCTGGAGGTTAGATCAGAACCTGTTTGTTCGGCTTTTGGGAATAATACAGGGAAGACGACTTCCCAGGCTACCATCACTTCCTGGATCACGAAGGTGATCTGGGAGGTCTACGTTGCTCCGGTCCTTGCTCCTCCGGTGGGGTTGAAGGCTCCTTCAACTCGGGCTGCTGCTACTTCCTGGACGGAGCAGGCTGGAGCTTCATCGGAGCTGATTTGCAGAGCAGCTACGTGGTAGCCTCTCCTCACTTTTTCTCGCCTCTATAGGTTAGATCTGTCCTTCAGTCGGGATCTGTCCTTTTGTAGGAGAGTCCTACAGGCAATAGTCCCACCCTGAGGAGTATCGGTGGTATTCCTCCAATGCTGTCGTGGAAGGCGAATGGAGAAAACTGAATTAGTCCTTACCGGTAATTCCTTTTCTTGGAGCCTTCCACGACAGCATCAGTTCCCCCCTTGTTGGTGTTTGGTTCCGGTTTGTATCAGATAATCCATGGCTAAGGGTAATCTTGGTAAACACTGGAGTACTGAGGAAGGGGAGGGGCTTTTAACCTCTCTGTGTTCCTGTCCCCCAATAGGGCGTGGACGACATCCTCCAATGCTGTCGTGGAAGGCTCCAAGAAAAGGAATTACCGGTAAGGACTAATTCAGTTTTTTCATCAATGTCCGGAATCTCAACTTAATCCACTTTTTCTCATATGCAGATAAAATATGCCAAAGCATCTCCTACCCACCAAACAGAAGGGAACGGACACCACTGGATGATACACGGATGGTATCTGTGTGCTACAATTTTTTCTCACGGGCCCATTGATTAGAGTAGGAGAGCTTGATCCGTTGCTCTAATCAAAGATGGACATGTCTTTGTTTTTCAATGTGTTTTTTGAGATACTGAGTGCAAAATAAATGCGGGTGAACAACCCTAGAGACTATAGACATAGTAGTATGTGTCCTGTCCATGGAAGACACAGATATAACACATATGTGAAAAACAGATGATTGAATGAGGCATACTTATATCATGTATTCAATGTTGGCTTGCATTGTATAAAAAAATTAATTTTCTCAATAACACAAACATAAATGATAAGAAATATCATATCCTACTTGGAGGGTTGAAGTGGTTGGCGACATGCGGAGCGGGCACAATCCTGTCCAGGTTCCATGGCACAGTCTGGCCAAACACATAGGAATCCTCCTCTATGTAGTCGACATGTGGCAGCTTCAGGGACTAAGGAAAATAAGGGTAAGTGGTAATATTCAGGATTTGCTGCAGATCTAATGAATGGATTCTGCACAGCAAATCCACAGCAATTTGCCATACAATACAAGTCAATGCCGATTTCAGAATTCCATCACATTTTGCGGGCGAAAATGAAATTATGGTGCGGATTTCAATTCATTCTTGAGCAGATTTTCTTATGTAAACGCTGTGTGTGGATCTGGGACCAAATCCAATGCAAACATTTTCTGCACCATATGAACATAGCCTAAATCTTCCCATTAAAATGAACTGGAATTGAGTACAATAGGGGCATAAAATGAATCTTAACTGATATTATATGGCCAAACATACACCTTAAAAGCTTTTAAATTAACCTGTCGCCCCATTTTTGCTTTTTAGGCTAAAGGTGCCCCCCTTCAGCAGCATTTTATGAATAAGCAACTTTCCAGGCCTGAATGCTAAATCATACTCACGGGTCAGATGGGTCTTCATTCATTCTGTCCGGTCCTCACCACCTCTGTGGTCTTCCTCCACCTCTTCATTTTCTCCAGCGCCGCCTTGTTCTCCAGTCCCAGTCTTCTTCCTTGCGCCTGCGCAGATCCCTCTCCGGCCTGCGCAGGCGTCCTGTGCGCCATCACTGTGCTCGCGCAGGCGTAATGCAGTCAGACGCTCTGCCCACGGTAGGGCAGAGCACAGGGCACCTGCGTAGGCCAGAGAGGGATCTGTGCAGGCGCCGGAAAGAAGACTGGGACCTGAGAAGAGGCGGCACTGAGAAGAATGAAGAGGCGGAGGAAGACCAGCGAGGTGGTGTGGACCGGATGGAATGAAAACCCATCTGACCCTGTAAGTATGAATTTGCATACAGGGCGGGAAAGTTTATAAAGTTGTTTATTCAGTGTATTGGGAGGTAGGGGGATAAGAGCCACTTTCGTAGAATGCAGCAATGCTGAAGGTGGCAATTTTAGTTTAATAGGCCCAAGAGGGTTGACAGGTTCCCTTTAAGAACTATTTAAAAGGGTTTATTAAAAATGTTGTGCTCTTTCTTTTACGGGCACATTCAAGTTTAATGTGGTCTGTGGTCCTAAAACAAAGTGACTGTTTCTCATGTAAAGGGGTTGCCCACTACTCGGACATCCCCTTTGTTTGACTCCGGTAAAATACCAACACTTATACTCACCTCTAGTGAGGAACAGGAGCGACCAGCCAAAACTCTTACTTCCTCTTGATGCTCGATTGATCCGAAGGTGGAGAGAGTGAAGCCGACGCTGACTTGGCACCAGACTCGCGTGACGTTATAATATCACTTGAGCCCCAAGAGAGCGAGTGCCGACACCGCTGGAACTGCGCCGGCACTGGAGGTGAATGGCCATTTTGACGGCTAAAGTTCTACCTACGGTAACTCCCCTGCCTCTATGTGCCATGAATTGTGCAGAATTTTATTATTTTAGTAAAAGGTTTAGAATTTTTTTAACCGTTTTTCCAAAATTCACATCATTACATCAACTTCCCACTTACCATCTCCAGGAGATCACTGCTCATCCTTACCACAAACCCTGCAAAGAGTTCATGGAAAGTGTAGATAATTTTGGTCAGGTAGCCATGTTTTGCCGCTCTGGTCTGCAGACGACGGATTACTCTTTCTGTCTGGAACTTGTGAACGTTTTCTTTTAAGACCACCACATACTGGCCGGACAGTCTCCAGGCATCCTAAAAACAAGAGTCTATGTTCAATGAATAAGAAAATGTAAAGTAAAACAAGTAGGGACAAGAAGACTTTTATTAATTCAATCTTTGTATGTAAAGTGTGACAGAATACAGACCTACCAAAATTTGCTCCAAATATGAAAGAATTTATTGAATTTGAAAACTGACAAAAAATGGGCACAGCCTCCAAAGATACATTAATATATATTTGGTAAACTGAGTGAAAAGGTGGGGTATTTCTATGTAAGCCCATCACAAGAGTGCATTGGATTTTCTACATTCCTGCGTGGCACCCAAGAGTCCGGATGCCACAATGTCATTGCCGCCCTCGGGGGGTAGTGTCATACCTGAGAGCAACAGAGAGTATACACACCAGGTGAACCAAGCAAACAACACCTTTCTGCCTCCAGGCCTGAAGGGGGAGCTCTAAAACCCAGGTTCAGGGCAGCTCCCTATAAATTCTGGTCTGGGGCGGAGTTAGTCAGTTCAGTACGGAGCAGTACTGAGGAAGACATCCTGTGGACTGGAGCAGTGCTAAGCTCGTCCCAGGATATCTGAAGCCTAGCTTGAGGGACCTGTAGATAAGGGTCTGAGGAAGTCGAGGAGAGCCTGGGGAGTGGAGCAGTGTTGAGCTCACCCCAGCGCAGAGCACCAGAACCGGACACTGGAGTCCAAAGCTGTGCAGTGCCTAACGTCCCGGCAGCCAACACCGGAGGGTGGGAGATTCCAAGTCCCCTAGCCACACACAGTGTCTGCAGGCAAAGCAGCATAGAGAGTCCAGGGGAAGCCGCCAGTGAAGTGGGGCTGGAAAAGGGCTCAAGCTGCCTGCCATAACCGGCAAAATGCAGGTGTGGCGCCCCGCAACGAGTGCGTCACAAGGGAGTATTGCAGCCGCAATATTCTCTGACAAAGCAGTGCAATAGTTAACTCTGAGATCCAACCCAACATACAACACCTAGAACAGAGGACCAATCCTAGGTCCTGGTGGGTGGAGTGTTAGGGTAGTGAAGTAGAACACACAGTAGTCTAGAGCAGTCAAGTCAAGAATCTAGAACCTGAAGAGAGCAGACTAGAGCTTGGAGAGGAGCGGGGGCTCCGCACCTCGTGCGGGCCCCTGGGCCGTCACCGGTCGGGTGTCCGCACCTGAGGCCTTAACTACCGGGATTGGGCATATCTACACGGGTTCCCAAAAGACTCCCGTGCCCACAACTCACAGCCGGTTCACTGGTACCGAAGCTGGCAGCAGTTCATCTCTGCCACGCGAACCAGCCCCGTGGAGGATCAGCTTTATAGGAGCACCCCACCACCAGCCAGTTTCCAGTCGTCTAACCAGCGGTGTACCCAATGAGGGATCCAAGGCTCCCCAAAGCATCCAGAACGTACATCATGGATAGGGCATTGAAGCAGCCTCCCCGTACCCGACCTGGTATTCCTGGGCGACGCTGGCAAGAGAAACTAAGTAGGTAGAATGGAGGAACACTGCGGATCTCTGAGGAGCACTATCACTGCTGAGTCCACCCGGTCTTCTACTCAACCACTGTAAGCCATGTACTGCCTGCTGGTTACAGTAAAGACCCGTTGCAGAGACTATCTGTGTCCGTGTTTCCTTATGAACTGTCCGTCATTAACTAAAGGTAACCGCAGCTGCCGCACAACATCTTGAGCAGCTCCAGCCTCCGGGGCTCACCGCTCAGCCTGTGGGGAGCGTAACATCTTGCTGCTGTCCATCACCCCGGAGGTTCCGCAGCGTCGGTAGCCCTTACCGAACTACTCATAGGTGGCGTCACGAAGAAAACAAATTAAATCCCCTTTAATCTGTTCCCACTATGACGTCTTCAATGTTGATCTGCACTACACCGGGCCCCACTACCGGCAGGCGCGGTCCACCCGTGACAAGGAAGGAGAAGAATCGCCTGTATCAACCGGAGTCAGCCGGCTACGGTGAGTCAGAAAATGGCGTCACGAACAGGATACGAGCAGGCCCGTTATCCAACGGGTATATTGTGCTTAAACTGGACTTTATTGTCTACAATTGGACTTTGTTCGTCCTAAAAAGAACTTTCCCGCCTTTACACCATTGGGTCAAGATGGCGCCCAAGATGGCGTTCCCGCCACAAGAAGCCGCCACGTGAAGCCCAGGAGTGAGTCAACCCCCCCCCCTCATCGTGGGAGGGCTAAAGACAAAAGGCGCCAAACTCTTTGTCCGCCCTGATTGCTCGAATCAACCATGGGGGCGGACCCCAAAGACTTTTCCCACGATTGGACTACAAAAGCCCAGAGGAAATGGGAGTGTCATAGACACACCGACAGAAAGAGAAGACTTCTTCACCAGCTCTACCAGAACGTCTTACCGGTTCTACGGGTGTGGTTTCCCTCCGAGAAGAATGGCCAGCATGAGACTCCAAGACCTGATGCGGGAGGTGAGGCGGAGGCCAGAGCAGCCGTCAGCCAACCGGGTCCGGATCCTGCCCTTACTATAGACGGCAGCCCCGACTTCTGGCTGGAAGCTCTACAAGACCTCCGGGTGCAGTTACTAGAGACAGTGGAATGGACGATCCGTAGCTGGAGCGCGACCCTAGGCAGACGACTACACCATGCGATGCAGCAGAGCCGACCGGGTACAGCTTCTCCAAGCCCAGACGACGTCACCAGCTTCTCGACCGCCTCACTGTCGCCTACCACCTGTCCTGCTCCGTCACCTGAGCCAATAGACTGTGTCATTCCGGTGGAGGCCGCAACTCGACCCGTTCCAGCGACCAACATCGCAACCGATCCCGTTCTTGAGCCGGAGCTCATAACACGCTCCATTGAAGAACTTGATCTTTACCAGGTTCCCACTGAGGAACCCGCGACATGTTTCACCACTACAGAGACAGTCGCCTGTTTTATCCCCGTACCGGAGGCTTCCCTTGCCATTGCCGAGGCCTACCGGGTAACCGGGATTGAAACACCTTTACCTGCGGAAACAGATGAAGAAGCAGGCAGCCTGGAAGCCCTGCAGGACGTCCCTACGGAAGGAACCGCAGCACCACCGCTCTGTTGTACAACGGAACAAGCTTCAATATCTCTCATCATTGAGCAGCCTGATGTGGTCATCGAGGAAGAGGTCGGAGAGGATGACGACGAGACCCACAGCACCGCTGAGGATTTCGACACCGGGTTCGCTTGGGGAGACAACAAGGAACTTCCTTCCGGGCACACAGCTCGGGTACACTGGTCGGGTGCACTGCCGACACCTTCCCCTGTGCCGTTCCACCGGGTTCCGATACAGACAGCCCGCCAAGTTCAAGCTTCCCGCCAAACCACCAGCTCCGTTACTCATCTTTACACCCCGAGCCGTAACGACGGGGATGTACGCCAGAGACGACGAGAGGAGTGGCAAGCCCGAGAACGCGCCAACATGCAGGCCCGTGCCGAGGCTCGCCGCCAGCCGCCGCTGCCTGATGAACTCCGCCGTGAAGGTAGAATTTCCACCTTTAATTTAAATACCGGGTGGGGGTTCGCTTGGGAGGTGGGTTTGAATGAGGAGGTGTTTGTGGGGCGCCGGGACGTTGAGTCAAACTTGCCAAGAGGACATCCCGATCGCGACCTATACCGGGGCGATATTATCACCTACGAGCGCTATGCTTGTGCAGATGGGTGGTTTGCTATCCGGGTGCGCCATCGTTCCCAGAGCCAGTGACTTTAAAACTTGAACTTCATCAATGACTCTGTTCCCGTTAATCACTAACCGTGTGATCTCGCAGCTACAGCCTGGACTCTAGTTAAAGTACAGCCGACCGCCCGCCGGGTCCGCACAAAGTGATTACCTGTTTCTTTGCTTATATCACCAAAGCATACCTTTACCTGTTTTTCTATTTTAATAAAAGTGTGTCATATATATGTATAAAAATGCAAAAACCTCTGTAATGTGAGTAGTTTGACGCTTGGGGACAAGCTGATTTAACCAAGGGGGAGTGTGGCGCCCCGCAACGAGTGCGTCACAAGGGAGTATTGCAGCCGCAATATTCTCTGACAAAGCAGTGCAATAGTTAACTCTGAGATCCAACCCAACATACAACACCTAGAACAGAGGACCAATCCTAGGTCCTGGTGGGTGGAGTGTTAGGGTAGTGAAGTAGAACACACAGTAGTCTAGAGCAGTCAAGTCAAGAATCTAGAACCTGAAGAGAGCAGACTAGAGCTTGGAGAGGAGCGGGGGCTCCGCACCTCGTGCGGGCCCCTGGGCCGTCACCGGTCGGGTGTCCGCACCTGAGGCCTTAACTACCGGGATTGGGCATATCTACACGGGTTCCCAAAAGACTCCCGTGCCCACAACTCACAGCCGGTTCACTGGTACCGAAGCTGGCAGCAGTTCATCTCTGCCACGCGAACCAGCCCCGTGGAGGATCAGCTTTATAGGAGCACCCCACCACCAGCCAGTTTCCAGTCGTCTAACCAGCGGTGTACCCACTGAGGGATCCAAGGCTCCCCAAAGCATCCAGAACGTACATCATGGATAGGGCATTGAAGCAGCCTCCCCGTACCCGACCTGGTATTCCTGGGCGACGCTGGCAAGAGAAACTAAGTAGGTAGAATGGAGGAACACTGCGGATCTCTGAGGAGCACTATCACTGCTGTGTCCACCCGGTCTTCTACTCAACCACTGTAAGCCATGTACTGCCTGCTGGTTACAGTAAAGACCCGTTGCAGAGACTATCTGTGTCCGTGTTTCCTTATGAACTGTCCGTCATTAACTAAAGGTAACCGCAGCTGCCGCACAACATCTTGAGCAGCTCCAGCCTCCGGGGCTCACCGCTCAGCCTGTGGGGAGCGTAACATCTTGCTGCTGTCCATCACCCCGGAGGTTCCGCAGCGTCGGTAGCCCTTAGCGAACTACTCATAGGTGGCGTCACGAAGAAAACAAATTAAATCCCCTTTAATCTGTTCCCACTATGACGTCTTCAATGTTGATCTGCACTACACCGGGCCCCACTACCGGCAGGCGCGGTCCACCCGTGACAAGGAAGGAGAAGAATCGCCTGTATCAACCGGAGTCAGCCGGCCACGGTGAGTCACAGGAAGAGAGAGAGGGCCGCAGCTCAGCTTTAGCAGCAGCAGGGACCCGCAGAGAGAGCGCAGCAGGGAGGCCTCAGAACTTGCCGGGTGAGGAGAGCCTCAAGTCGCTCACAGGTTGCACGGACTCCAAGTAACATCACCTGTCAGTGTCCTGGCTTGCACCAGTACCACCAGTAAAGGACCTGAGGAACCAACAACCGTGAGTCTGTCTGTTACTTTGCGCCCTCTGTCTTGCACCCCAACAACCTTCCAAAATCCACTGCCCTGGGGATCCGCTCCACATGTGTGGGAGCCACTTCATCCCAGCTGCCTGTCCATCGTCCCTAGAAGTTCTGCAGGAGCAGCAGCTATCCATAGCCGCAAACCATGGGTGGCGTCACGATACATTATCCCTAAACATTTCCCCCACATTTTTAGCGACTCCGCAGGGCCACAGAGCCGGGTCTCAGCCCCTGTGCGTCTTCCAAGAGACCGAACTAGCCCAGTTCCAAGTACCCCACGCCCCTGGGGGCGAGTCACCTGAAAAGTCAAATTGTGCAAAATTTGTTGAAGGGTGTGTGACTTTTACTGTGTGATAATCTCGTTCAGCAGCAAAAGATGTCTATAAGGATGGTGAACTTTGAGACCCCCATTTATTTTCGGCCTATAGCATGTTGCACTATATATATTTATCCTCTTGGTGAAGGACGAGCCACCTTGTCATGTGGCACCATTCAATGTGAATGTTCTGACTGAGTGAGAAGTCATCTGGGTGACAGTGTCCAGACAGATTAGCAAGGCTGAGGAAGGGCTGGCAAAGAAAGAGCAAGGTGTCATGGAAATGCTTCCCAGAAAACCATGATGAGATGGTTTGGAGATCAGGGTCAGTGTGAAGGAGACGGAGCCCTAGAGGGCAGGGTATGGTGAAAGAGCCAGAGCCCTAGAGGACTGGGTATGTGTGAAGGAGACAGAGCCCTAGAGAGTAGTGTCTGTGTGGAGACTGTTGTAGAGAGTGGGGTCTGCGTGAAGGAGACAGAACCCTAGAAAGTAGAGTCTGTATGAAGAAGACAGAGCCCTAAAGACTAAGGTCTGTGTGAATAAGACAGAGCCTAGAGAACAATGTCTGTGTGAAGGGAGATAGAGCCCTAGAGAGCAGAGACTGTGTAGAGATAAAGCAATAGAGAGCAGGGACTGTATAGAGATAGAGCCCTAGAGAGCAGGGACTGTGTAGAGATAAAGCAATAGAGAGCAGGGAGTGTGTAGAGATAAAGCAATAGAGAGCAGGGACTGTATAAAGATAGAGCAATAGAGAGCAGGGACTGTATAGAGATAGAGCCCTAGAGAGCAGGGACTGTATAGAGATAGAGCCCTAGAGAGCAGGGACTGTGTAGAGATAAAGCAATAGAGAGCAGGGACTGTATAGAGATAGAGCAATAGAGAGCAGGGACTGTATAGAGATAGAGCCCTAGAGAGCAGGGACTGTATAGAGATAGAGCCCTAGAGAGCAGGGACTGTGTAGAGATAAAGCAATAGAGAGCAGGGAGTGTGTAGAGATAAAGCAATAGAGAGCAGGGACTGTATAGAGATAGAGCCCTAGAGAGCAGGGACTGTATAGAGATAGAGCCCTAGAGAGCAGGGACTGTGTAGAGATAGAGCCCTAGAGAGCAGGGACAGTATAGAGATAGAGCCCTAGAGAGCAGGGACTGTGTAGAGATAGAACCCTAGAGAGCAGGGAGTGTGTAGAGATAGAGCCCTAGAGAACAGGGTCTGTATAAAAGAGATAGAGCCTAGAGAAAAGGGACAGTGTAAAGCAGATGTCTACAGAGAGTAGTAGGGTCTGTGTGAGGGAATGAGAGCGTTTCTGGGCCCACAAAGGTGGTTGAGATTTTGACGTGAGATGTGTGAAGTATCAGGGTACCTTTACACGCCGCTACGGCAGGATGGATGCATCCCGCTACAGGCTACAAATGTAGCTTGTAGCGCCAATATAGCCCGTCGTAGCGGCGTCTGAAGACGTGACGATACAGCCGGCAACAGATACATCTGTTTACGACCTCTGCTCGAAAACAGAGAGCTACAAAGCCGATGGTAGCAAGATGCATCGGCGTGTAAAGAAGTTACGGAAGGGAACTCTGGACACCCTGCGATGTAGCTGCAATGTAGCTAAGGCGTGACCCAGGCTCCGTGTTACCGCGCCCCATGTGCAATCATTGGTGGAAGCTGCTACGTTGCGATTGTTTCTCGCTGCACAGGGCGGCATATTTAAGGAGCTGACGAGTCACACTACACAATCGCTCGAGCGTCATGTATTAATCAGCCTCCTGCGATGCCTGGCCGATCATGATGTCCTTGCTTTGTCCTATCAGCGTACGGACGTCTCGTAATCCTCAATTGTGGCACGCCTATGTGCTGTCCCTGCTGCACCAGGTCCGCCCATATTAGCTTGTTGTAGCGGTGTGTAAATGAGGTACGATGAGCTACAGATGGCTACTTGAGACACCCGGCGATGCAGCTAGTTACAGATGTCACGTTGCGTAGCGCACCTTATGACGGCGTGTAAAGGTGATGCGTTGAGCGTTTGTAACCGTTTGAGCGTGCTCGTGCACGTGAAGTAGCGGGATGCATCCATCCTGCCGTAGCGGCGTGTAAAGGTACCCTCAGTGTTGTTCTGGTCCATATGACAAAAACAAAGACCTGAGAAGGAAGGTTGTACAAATTGTTCTGTTTTCAGTTTGGTTATTTAGCAATGTTTGTCCCTCGTGATTGTTGAAACCACTTGCTCTCTTTAGAGTGGCTGTAGCTAATATACACTGTATCTGCCATCGTGTTGAGTGAAGCCGACCTGATCAAATTATGGTGCTATGCAACTATTCTAGCTTTGAAGGGGAACCCACCCGTCACCCCAACTCTACCTTAGTGTCTTAGTGTTCTAGAACTAGATGTGGCAACTACAGATATCATTAAAATGGTGAATAGGAGAGAACTGGTGGAGGAGGCTTCAATACATATAGTCAAAGGCAGTTATGGAAAATATCTATCAGTTCTGAGCAGTTCTGAGTTTGTGCTGGAACAAGTGGATGGAATACAGAACAGTGGAAAATACGGTAATGATCAGAGAGCAAGTGGCTGTGTGTGACTGTGGAAGTAACTTTGTTAAATTAAACTTTAAAGGGGAATGTTTTTATATATATATATATATATATATATATATATATATATATATATATATATATATTATTGCCCTTGTTCAGTTGTGATGAACGGTGGGGATCCATGTCCTGAACCCCCCCCCCTCCCCATTCAAACCAAGGAACTGAAGTGTTCAGATTATCCTAGAGCATTATATGGGGGCGATAGAAAATATTAGGGTTTGCACACATTCTATTTTGTGCTTCTGTCCTTCAATTTAAGCAAGAGAACCCATCATCCTCTAATACCTATTTAGGTCATATTTTATCTCTCAGACCCTTCATCCTACTTTAATTTTCTGAGATAACGACCTTTGGGGTTTCATAATCATCAACATTAACAGAAATAAACACATGAAAAAGATCCCTCTGTGTGTAATGACTCTATAAAATATATATACATTTCACTTTATATACTGAATTACTGAAATATTCTAATTCATTGAAACACACCTGTATATCCTCAGGCTTTCCAATATCGCCACCCCACTAATAAACTGAGTAACATGTTTTTCTAACAGGCGAGTGAACATGCAGTTTTCACATCTGAACCCTAGGATGGAAATGGTCCAGTTGGTCAAGAATCAAACCTACCTAAAAATATAGATATTTCAATGTATTAAATATCTACATAATTAATTGCCTAAACTCCAGGTTCTTATAGGCTTAATTTCCGTTTTTGCATTTCTGCCTCCAGTGAATATACACTTAAGTTTAATCTATATGTGGGTGGAAGGGTATGGGGGTGATGATTTATTTATGATTTATGGAAGGGTATGGGGGTGATGATTTATTTATGATTTATGGAAGGGTATGGGGGTGATGATTTATTTTATGATTTATGGAAGGGTATGGGGGTGATGATTTATTAAGATCATTTCCATTGGGATTATTACGGAAATAACCTCAAATATTGAATTTTGAACTTACCCTATTGCTCCAGAGGAAAACCCCTGGAGTTGTCTTCTTCTCTGTCTCCACATTGGCCTCTTCTTCCCGGGCAAGTGTGAGAACAATTTCTTCTCCATAGTCGCCTTCGTCTGCAGCAATCTTGACCGGTCCGAGCAGCAGACAGCATGCCCAAAGGAGGACGGAGGCACTTAGGATCATGGTGTCACCCTGGACAAGAACAATGGATCCAAATATGAGATATCCAAAACTTTGCAGGTGGAAGAAACAGAGGCTACAACACAACGTGTTATTGGAATCAAACCAACACCAAGATAGTAAATAGTGAAAAGTACTCACTAAGTTCTCAGTCTTCAGCCTGGTTTTGGGAGGGGAGAAGTAGAATCACACCACCTCTTGTCTCATCGGATGATCCACTCTCGTTACTGATTACCTGGTTTCGCTAAACCTCATTCGCAGAGTCGAGTTACAAAAGAGAAAGGTTGTATGTTTAGGGTTTAATGCCACCCCCTCATAGGCACAGGACTGAGCATGCAGTGCCCCTCCACTCCCACCAAAATTCATGTTCAAACACAAGCCGGATGCATCTACTGTATGTGACAGCTCCCTCCCACACACACAACATCTGCCCTCTGGTCCTATAGATCTTCGCCCTTCGCATTTTGGATTTTGGACAGTGCAAGCAAAAATGTCTTCGTTCCCTGCCCCCTTTTTTAATTCAATCTCCAATTATCGTCCTTGCCCGCTGCTTATCGTTTGTGCTATTTTGGGAATCATTTTGCATATCCTCCGCAGCTAATTTTTTAAAGCTTTTTTTGCCTTTGATCTCTAAATCTCTGCAAATGTTAATTTTGCAGCTCTAGATGATGCACGAACCGCACTAAATTCTTGCTTTGTCCTTTCCCCTGAACACTTGTGCCGCCAGCTGTGCCTCCTAAAGACGTTGGACTGACAAATGATGTAACTGAAAGGGAGAAATGATTAGTCTTGATTTATTTTGTGCAGGTGGTCGGATGCAACGACGCCAACAATGAGGAGGCAAAGACGACTGAATCAACAAGAGTTTATTAACTAGCACCTTAAATATGAGATATTGGTATTGCACAAGTGACATTAGTAAATTAGATTATTTCACAGTGGATTGATTAATCAGCAGCCCAAGTATTTAGAATGCAATCACAGTATTCTTTACACAGTATTATTCTTACCACTAATGGTCACCGTCAGTGTTATTGTACTCTAGATAGTTCAAGCAGGGAAAGGTCAAGGTCACTCCATTTGCTACTGTTGTATACTGTTCTAAACAACGCTATACAGTGTACAGCCCCAGTGGGGTCAGAGATGCTACTCACCTAGGCCACAAGTCCAAATGGGGGGATCTCTGCAGTGCACACCCACCGCTGGCTGGCCGCCTTTGTGCTCTGAAGCATGGCTTAAGTCCCCACTCAATATCTTATCTCTGTGCAGGAAGGAACAACGTATGGAAACTGTACTGTGCTACTGCTGGGTTGTCTCTTGGACCTAGTTCGGACTGGGTCCTCTTCTGGCGCTGATCATGGAGCTTCCACTGGCATAGATAACGATTGTCTAAGTGTGCTGTTACAGTCTTCTACTGGCGCAGATCAGGGTCTTCTACTTAGCTCAGGTCACCGATCTTCCTCTCAGCTCAGGTCACGGATCTTCCTCTCAGCTCAGGTCACCGATCTTCCTCTCAGCTCAGGTCAACGATCTTCCTCTCAGCTCAGGTCACGGATCTTCCTCTCAGCTCAGGTCACTGATCTTCCTCTCTGCTCATGTCACTGATCTTCCTCTCAGCTCAGGTCACTGATCTTCCTCTCAGCTCAGGTCACTTATCTTCCTCTCTGCTCAGGTCACCGATCTTCCTCTCAGCTCAGGTCACTGATCTTCCTCTCAGCTCAGGTCACTGATCTTCCTCTCTGCTCAGGTCATGGATCTTCCTCTCTGCTCAGGTCACCGATCTTCCTCTCAGCTCAGGTCACTGATCTTCCTCTCAGCTCAGGTCACTGATCTTCCTCTCTGCTCAGGTCACCGATCTTCCTCTCAGCTCAGGTCACTGATCTTCCTCTCAGCTCAGGTCACAGATCTTCCTCTCAGCTCAGGTCATGTATCTTCCTCTCAGCTCAGGTCACAGATCTTCCTCTCAGCTCAGGTCACAGATCTTCCTCTCAGCTCAGGTCATGGATCTTCCTCTCTGCTCAGGTCACCGATCTTCCTCTCAGCTCAGGTCACAGATCTTCCTCTCAGCTCAGGTCATGTATCTTCCTCTCAACTCAGGTCACTGATCTTCCTCTCAGCTCAGGTCACTGATCTTCCTCTCAGCTCAGGTCATGGATCTTCCTCTCTGCTCAGGTCACCGATCTTCCTCTCAGCTCAGGTCACTGATCTTCCTCTCAGCTCAGGTCACTGATCTTCCTCTCTGCTCAGGTCACCGATCTTCCTCTCAGCTCAGGTCACTGATCTTCCTCTCAGCTCAGGTCACAGATCTTCCTCTCAGCTCAGGTCATGTATCTTCCTCTCAGCTCAGGTCACAGATCTTCCTCTCAGCTCAGGTCACAGATCTTCCTCTCAGCTCAGGTCACTGATCTTCCTCTCAGCTCAGGTCACGGATCTTCCTCTCAGCTCAGGTCACCGATCTTCCTCTCAGCTCAGGTCACTGATCTTCCTCTCAGCTCAGGTCACTGATCTTTCTCTCAGCTCAGGTCACTGATCTTCCTCTCAGCTCAGGTCACCGATCTTCCTCTCAGCTCAGGTCACTGATCTTCCTCTCAGCTCAGGTCACTGATCTTCCTCTCACCTCAGGTCACTGATCTTCCTCTCAGCTCAGGTCACTGATCTTCCTCTCAGCTCAGGTCACGGATCTTCCTCTCAGCTCAGGTCATGTATCTTCCTCTCAGCTCAGGTCACCGATATAGTCCCCCACAGAATCTAGTGTCCATAAACTGTGATATTATTTTTTTAAGGAAGGTACCTAGGACCTCCTTGAACTTTTTTTTGTGAATCAACCATTACAACATCATATGGCAAAGAGTTCCATAATCTCACTACTCTTCTGTCACGGAGGTGGTAGTGGATGAGGGAATGCACAGCAAAATGATGGAAAAAAGGGCAGGGGCACCTGAGAAACTAGTCTGGCCCTGGACTTGGGGGTCCCTTACTAACCCTGCTCCCGAAGGTACCTCTGATGGTGAGGAGGTTCATGCCACCATCCTCGTCCTCAACTCCTCAACCAGCCCTATGCTACTCCCTTTCACCTCCCTAAACATATAAAATGTAACCCTTTTAGGATATATGTGCTTGTTACCTCAAGATAGCCCCACTTTAGCCAACAGGGGCTATTTCATGATATGGGGTAAAGATGATGAGTTCAGTTTTGTCTACGTTGAGTTTTAGGAAGCGAGAGGAGAAGAAGGAGGATATGGCTGATAGACACTCCAGGATCCTGGACAGCAGAGAGGTGACATCTGGGCCAGAGAGATAGATCTGAGTGTCGTCAGTGTACAGGTGGTACTGGAATCCATGGGACTTTATGAGTTGTCCTAGGCAGGGTAAGGATGGAGAAAAGTAGGGGCCCCAGGATAGAGCCTTGAGGGACTCCAACAGAGAGAGGGCGGGATGAGGATGAGGAGGTAATGTGGGAGTGAGAGACTCTAAATGTGGGGTTTTAAAGGTAGGAGGAGATCTAGGACAGGGCAAGGTCTTTGATGCCAAGGGCAGAGAGGATCTGTAATAGGAGACAGTGGTCGACTGTGTCGAAGACAGAGGACAGGTCAAGAAGGAGGAGGCTGAAGTAATGTCTATTAGGTTTGGCTGTAAGTCGTTAGTAATTTTGGTCAGGGCAGTTTTGGAGGAGTTGTGGGGGTGGAAGCCGGATTGGAGATTGTCAAAGAGAGAGACGAGAGATGGGAGGAAAGTTGAGCATGGACATGCTACTCAAGGAGTTTTGAAGCAAATGGGAGCAGCGATATGGGGCAATAGCTGGGCATGGCAATTGGGTCAAAGTTTGTCTTTTTGAGGATGGGTGTGATTGTGGCATGCTTGAAAGCAGTAGGGAAAGTACCAGAAGTTAGCGATAGATTGAAGAGTTGGGTTAGGGCTGGGATAAGCGTGTTAGTGAGGTTGGAGAGGATGTGAGAAGGGATGGGGTCAAGTGCACAGGTGGTGAGGTGTGATTTGGAGAGATGAATAAGCTGTCCTTCATGATGTTGGAGAGGGAGGTTATGAGGGAAGGGCAGAGATCTGGTATATGGAGGGGGGTTGGGGTGGTGGAACAGAAAAGGTTTGCCTTGTTTGGTCGATCTTATTTTTGAAGTATGTAGCGAAGTCCTCAGCAAAAATGAGGGAGGTCAGAGGGCGCAGTGGTGGGCGGAGGAGAGAGTTGAATGTACTGAACAGTTGTTTGGGATTGTGGGTAAGTGAAGATACAAGGTTTTTGAAGTAGGTCTGTTTAGCAGAGGTGAGGGCTGATTTGAAGGCGAGTGTAGCTTGTTTTGAAGGCAGTGAAGTCGTCTGGCAGGTCCGTTTTCTTCCAGTGCCACTCAGCAACCCTGGGCACTTGTCGAAGTTTTTGGGTGAGATTGGTGTGCCAGGTTTGCCTATTGATTTGTCGCACTTTGCCATGCACGAGAGGGGCGACTGAGTCTATGGCTGGTGTGAGGGTGGCGTTGTAGGAAGCGGTGGCACTGTCAGTGTCATGGAGTGAAGATATGGAGGATAGAGGTAAGAGAGAGTCTGAGAGTCTGTGAATGTCTAGGTGTGCGAGATTTCTGCGAGGGTGTGCTAGTGGCTGGACATAGGGGGCAGGTGAGGAGGACAAGAATGAGAAGGTGAGTAGATGGTGGTCAGATAGGAGGAGAGGAGAGGTTGTGAGATTAGATAGGGAACAGAAGCAAGTGAAGATAAGATCTAATGTGTCCATCTGTGTGGGTGACTGTGGAGGACCATTGAGAGAGGCCAAAGAATGAGGTAAGTGAAAGATGTTTGGAGGCTGCTGGCTGGCGGGTGTCAGTAGGGATATTAAAGTCACCCATGATGATGGTGGGAATGTCAGCAGAGAGAAAGTGAAGAAGCCTAACGGAAAATTGGTCAATGAAGGCAGTTTATAATCTCACCGCTATTAAACTATAGAATCCATAGTTTACTGCTTGCATTGCAATGAATCGCCATGAGGGATTATAATTAAACCTTCTTTTCTCTAGACGTAGAGGATGCCCCCTTACCTATGTTGTGAGTCTAGGGGTAAACACATAATTATACAGATCTCTGCGCTGTCCCATCATATATTTGTACATTGTAATAAGATCACCCCTAAGGCCCCTTTCACATCAGCGGTTTTCGCTGATCGCAGCAGTTGCTGTGAAAAAAACGCAACTGTCGCGATTACCGCATAATGGCCGCACTTGCGGCAAGCCCCATGCAATGTCTATGGGGCTTGCGGTAAGTGTGCGGCAGGTGTGGCAAGTTTCAGCACTAGCGGCAGATGCGGCCGCGAGAAAACCGTTTTTTTCGCGGCCGCATCTGCCGAAACTGCAACTGTACCGCACTTGCCGCACACTTACCGCAAACCCCATAGACATTGCATGGGGCTTGCCGCAAGTGAACAGCAAGTGCGGCCTTTATGTGGTAATCGCGGCAGTTGCGGTTTATTCACCGCAACTGCCGCGATCAGCGATTACCGCTGATGTGAAAGGGGCCTAAGCCATTGTTTATCCAAACTGAATAGCCACAACTTTGATCACCTGTCTTGGTATTGTAGACCACCCAGTCCCTTAATAACTTGGTCGCTCTTCTCTGCAGCTGCTCTAGTTCAGCTATGTCTTTCTTATACACCGGAGACCAGAATTGTACACAGTATTTTTAATGTGATTCCACCACTGATTACTAGAGAGACAAAACCATGCTCTTCTCATGAGCATCTATGCCTCTTTTAATGCGTCCTATGATTTTATTTTCCTTGGCTGCAGCTGCCTGACACTGGCCACTAAAGTTGAGTTTATTGCCCACCCATTACTCCCAATTCCAGTGTTTTGCTATTTAACATATAATTGTACATTTTGTTTCCTCAGCCCAAGAGCATGATCTTACAGTTATCTACATTAAACTTCAATTGCTCTTTCATGTTTCAAGCCATCAGATTTCCTAAATACCTATGTCATATGAAATTTTCCTCCTCAGTGTTGATTATCTTGGAAAGTTTAATGTTTGACAAAATCATGAAAAAAAAAATAAAAATATTAAAAAGAAGAGGGCCCAATACTGACCCCTGGGTAACCCACTGTTACAAAAGTCCAAATAGACCACATCCACAACGTTACCTTGTAACAATGCAGCCTTCAGCACACTTCTTTGGTCGCAGTGATTATTTGACCACTGGGTGGCACTGCTTCCATAATACATTTTTCTTTCTATTTAAAATGTACAAAAAAGATGAGTATCTAAAGGGATCACAGCGATTAACTCTAAAAATACTATGCAAAATTATATGGGATATATCTAGTTGCATAAAAAAATCTTTGGGCCCCAGTAAGTGAATTAAATATGTCGATTTTCACATTTATATTCATTGTGAGCAACACACAGTCTACATAAGTATATAAGTACAGTGAATTGTCTATATAATTATGCTTATATAAGCAGGTAATGCACTTCATTAGCTTTGTTTGTTGCAGTTGCTGCAGCACAATATGCCTCGTCTTAATGATATGTGTACCACCATTCATTCTATATGGGACTGCCAGAAAGCAGAGTACAGTGCTCCGCATTTTCTAGCAGTCCCATAGTGAAGGAATGGAGAGGTGCTGCACATTGATGGACTAACACTCAATTCAGACGGGCATTTGGGAGCCTCACTCTCAGGATCAGTTGGGCATCCTATCAGTTCAACCACCAATCACTGTGGATATTTATAGCGTCTATAGATTGGAATAACCCTCAATAGGGATAAAAGGGTAAAACAAACAGAAGGCCCTTTTTGGGTTGCTTGGCAAGACCTGATGCAATAAAGCACTGCTGGACACAAACAGAAAATGGCCCCTATGCTTGTGATGTATTTCATGTGTTTATTTCTGTTAATGTTGATGATTATGGCTTACAGCCAATGAAAACCCAATGGTCATTATCTCAGAATATTTAATTAGGGCGGATGAAGAGTTAAAAACCATGCTAACGTATTCCACGAGACATCAAAGGGGGAATATAATTAGTCAACGTGTTTCAGGCCTTCCTGAAACATTGCAATATGATATTGATTTGTCCTGAGGAAGGGGCCAGGGAGCCCTAAAATGCGTTGACTAATAAATCAATATTATATTCACCCCTTGATGTCTCATGGAATACGGCAGCGTGGTTTTTAACCCTTCATCCTCCCTACTCTATATGCACCACGCTGGGGACTGCAGCAGCCGTGATCTGCTTTTATAGTGGTTGTGACTCTCACAACCACACAAGGTGAAGCCTCTGATACCTATTTAGGTCATATTTTATCTCTCAGACCCTTCATCCTCCCTACTTTAATTTTCTGAGATAATGACCTTTGGGTTTTCAATGGCTGTAAGCCATAATCATCAACATTAACATAAATAAACACATGAAATAGATCCCTCTGTGTGTAATGACTCTATATAATATATGTGTTTCACTTTATGTATTAAATTACTGAAATAAATGAACTTTTTGATGATATTCTAATTCATTGAGATGCTCCTGTATATGATACTGATGCCGATACATATTGAAATACAATGTGTACACTACTTATATACTTATAACTATTTTTTCACTTAATTATGTTATATACGGTACTATATATACCTTACATGACTTCTCGTATTTCTTTCCAACACTCCCCTTAACCCCCATCCCCAATCTTTACCTAATGTGTCTTCCATATAAAATGAATGTCGATTTATATGTCAATGTTTATTTTTGTCTGTTATTATTTGTTGAACATTCTAAAATAAAAAATTTACAAAAAATTAAATAAATAAATGGACCCCTTACCTCTTGACTTGAGCCTGTGTACAGGTTGCACGGATGGTATGTCCGACCCTACAATAAGGGTAGCAGTTTAATCTTTCCTATGGGACCTTCTCCTTACTGTATAACCCTGAACGACAGATTGGATATTGGATTAATAATTGGTATAAACTGGCATGTTACCTTTTCATTGGGTCAAGTTATTTCTATGTATACACGGGTACACGTCTAGAGGCGTCCTTTTGCTCCACATTATATTGCAGTGTTTTCCATTCAGACCTTGTTTTGCAGAAAACACCATACAGATTCCATCATGTAATAGAAATGTTTATACTGAAATCATAGCCATGTTATTCAGTTTTGTCATCATTCTATCATGTTTATAATGCAGCCTCATAGCCATCCATATATGGTAGCATAATGCAGCCTCATAGCCCTCCATATAGCATAATACAGCCTCATAGCCCTCCATATAATATAATGCAGCCTCATAGCCTTCCATATAGCATAATACATCCTCATAGCCCTCCATATAGTATATACTGCAGCCTCATAGCCCTCCATACATCATAATACATCCTCATAGCCCTCCATATAGCATAATACATCCTCATAGCCCTCCAAATAGTATAATGCAGCCTCATAGCGCTCCATACAAAATCCACAACGCAAATCTACAAGTAGAACTCAGGAGACACAAGTACTGTACAAATACAGTGACATGACTCGTAATTTTATAGGCTAACATTCTATTTTGACATCGCTGTTTTGTTCTGTACCTAAGAACAGTTAGTTACAATGCCCGGACAACGCCGGGCTCTACAGCTAGTTTTAAATAAATTTAAAAAGCTGTGGTCATTGCTCCCCAGAGATTATTGTCCAACAGCACACAACTCATACTCTAAGGCTAGAGATTGGCATTGACCTGGATTCAAACCCGGGGGTTGGCAGACGGAGGCTCTACAGCTGAGATCCTTTGAGAAAGGTTCTGGGAACTACACTGGGGAAGCCAACTACTTGAGCGGTCAGGCGGCACTGATCCACCAGGATCGGACAGCGGTGGTGCTCCCTCTGGAGAGCGGCACAAAGGATATCCAGGTAATGTAGAAGAGAAATAGAGGGGCACTCACCAGATTGGTTCAACTTCTTTATTGCAGCATATAATTAAAAGATTCCGGAGACATATAGTGTCGGTGGTGCAGGAGGCACAGGACTACAGCGCCATTTTGCACCTGTCTGGTGCTTCTATGGGTCCACCTCTACAGCTGAGCTATACTCACACTGCTGTGATCAGTGGAGAATTTGCTATCTTATGTGTTTTTATATAACCCCTTCACCCCTGGGTGATTTTCATTATTAATTTGTCCCTTACCTTCTTTCAGGACCCATAACTAAAATCATAGCCATGTTCTATAGTTTTCTCATCATTCTACCATCTTTATACGGATACCATTGCTTACCGCCACAGCATGGATTTTAGACAGTATAATGCAGTCATCAATCACAGAGACTTGACTTTACGCCATTCTCCCTGTAATACCTTCTCCCCACCGACTCGATTAACAAGTCCAAGGTCTCTCCTTATACACAAATAGTGAGGGACCTGTCAATCTAGACAAGGTAGGAGGGAGAAATCATCAACTTCCCACTGTTCTTAAGGTTCCTGGGTAGCGTTTGTCTCACAAATCAAAAGTACACATGAAAAATAAGAAATTATGTAAAATATCTTATTAGAGATATGCACTTCTTTCTCCTCCTGGACTGATCATTTTGTAATGATTATAATGGATAACTCAGGAGTCTTTTTGCGTGGAGCAAAGACACAACAGAACACAGTTTATAGTTGAAAACGTCTATATTATAACACACAGTGATAAAATGACAAAGTGCAGAGGAAAACAAGTCCATAAGCACACAGTGTAGAATTGAATGACACCTTAACTAAAATCTGTTGAAAAACCTCAGAAAAAAATGCAATCAGCGGAGCAGTCTATAAAGCGCAGTTTACACTTGGAGTTGTAGTAAAAGTCTATGGCATGTCCAAACAAGGAGATGTTTTAAGCAAGTCTACTGTATATATTACCTTAAATCAACAGGGAGGCCTGGGAAGGAAGTCTTTTAGGCTGGCTTCACACCACGGCACAGTCCGGTCTGGTGCTGTCCGGTGTAAACCAGACAGCCCCGGACCGTTTTTTGGCCCCATAGTAGCCTATGGGCCGGATGGTTTCATCTCTGCAGTGGAATCCGGAGAATTCAGATTATTCTCACCGGACACAAAAACGTTGCGTGCAACGTTTTTGTGTCCGGGGAGAAAAATCACCCCAAAAAGCCGGATCCCGGATTTGGCTGGATTGTCCCGGGGCAATCCGGTTCTCCCTAACATAGGAGCCTATGGGGCCGGCCAAATCCGGGAACTGGATACCGGCGGTTGCACGCCGCTGTTGTTTCAGGACCGCGGGCTAGCTCCATGCTAGCCGTGGTCTTGAAAATCAGCAGCTTGCGGCTGCAATTACAGCCATCGTCTGTACACAGGACCGGAGGGCACATTTGGCACTCAGTTCTGTGTGCTGATCAGTCTGGGGCTGTCAGGTTCATGCCTGACAGCCCCGGACCAGACCTTGCCGTGGTGTGAAGCCATCTTTAGAAGTCCTGACCAGATACAGAGCAATTACAAAGTCTGAACAGATGCTCGACATCTATTTGAATGTAGAAGCAACGGAGCACTTAAAGTAACAGCTGACGTGTCAGCAAATGCAGGTGAAGCAAGAGCCGCAGCAGAGGGAAGTAGCACGTGTAGCCAAAATAGAAGGAACACTAGCACAGGTGTAGGTAGCAGAACCTCCGAAGGGCAGCAGCAAGATTCACACAGGATTTGCAGGAGCATCAGAGAACTTGAGACGTCACTAGGAACAGGAATCCAGGCACAGGAAACCAAAGCAGAAACTTTAGATATGCCTAGAGGCCGGGGTGGGTTTATGAAGGCAGAAAGACAAAAGACCATTAAGCAAAGGACTCCATCATGGAAGATAGCAAGAAAAGGGTCAAAAGGTATAAAAATATTGGAATCCTGACATAGTTATTCCAAATTATCAATTCATGGCTAAAATCTTTCTTCAATGAAAACAAATTTCCCATCAATGATATAAAAGATGGAAGTTGGTGCTCATAAAGTTCAACAGAGAACTAGTCCTTCCAAGAGAACATACAGCTGAATGTAGTAGCTCTTACAATAATAATAATAATCTTTATTTATATAATATGTACAAAATGTTTGTGTGGGGTCCATCATACTGTGTGGAGGGCTGTGTGGGGCCATTATACAGTGTGAAGAGGTGTGGGGGCCATTATACTGTGCGGAGGGCTGTGTGGGGCCATTATACAGTGTGAAGAGGTGTGGGGGCCATTATACTGTGTGGAGGGCTGTGTGGGGCCATTATACAGTGTGAAGAGGTGTGGGGGCCATTATACTGTGCGGAGGGCTATGTGGGGCCATTATACAGTGTGAAGAGGTGTGGGGGCCATTATACTGTGTGGAGGGCTGTGTGGGGCCATTATACAGTGTGAAGAGGTGTGGGGGCCATTATACTGTATGGAGGGCTGTGTGGGGCCATTATACAGTGTGAAGAGGTGTGGGGGCCATTATACTGTATGGAGGGTGTGTGGGGCCATTATACAGTGTGGAGAGGTGTGGGGGCCATTATACTGTATGGAGGGCTGTGTGGGGCCATTATACAGTGTGAGGAGGTTGTGGGGCCATTATACTGCATGGAGGGCTGTGTGGGGCTCAAAGTTGGGAATCATACTGTGTTGCTGGGGTGGTTGAGGAGGGGTACAGTAGGGTCATGGTACTGTCTCTATGGAAAGTACTGTGAAGGAGTTCACTTTGGGGGGATCATACATTGTTTGGGGGACACTTTTATAGACATTGTAATTTATGGATACAATGAAGGGGGGATGCAGGGGCTTCAATAGGAGGAAAAATTTTTGCTGCAAAATTTTGAGATATGTTCTTATGTGACCCAGCCAAATATTTATTTTTAGGGGGGCCCATTTCGAAATTCTACCATGGGGTCCCATTATTCCTATATACGCCCCTGGCTGCCAGAGACACGGAGGTGACAAAAACATCGCCACATTCAGGAGAACGGGTAAAACAATATGAATTTATGGTAAGTGGCTGTTCCTCTATGAGTGACCGAGGGGGCACAGGACCCCCGTGACATCAGGTACTGCAACCTCTGCACCTCCTATAGCTACACGACAGTGGCCGATGATATAACTACATCATGATGGACGTATTTTGTACGGATTTTATATCATCTAACCTGCCATTTTTGTTGCGGTTTACAACATTCACATCTTCTCCAGCCCCGGTCACATCACCTTCACCGTCCCATCCACCCAGCATGAAGGGCACAGCTTGGTCAGTGTTTATTATGAACACACTTTTAATGAAGTGCTGTATGGAGGTTATCTCACATCAGACCTCTCCCATGTGAGCGGTGCCGCCTGTTATTCCTGCAGAGATGTTCAGTCAACCGGAGAAGCCTCCACAATTGAATTTATCTACATTACAGGTGGATAAATCTCAGCTGATAATAGTGACTGGTCATTGTGCCACAATACCATATGGATTACTAAATTTAGATGTGTTTGTGCTCATAAATATGCCATGATCAAGATAGAACCCCAACCCTAGCCATAAAGCAGGCTGACAACGACCCACGCGTTTCTCCATAAACTGGGAGCATCTCAATGAATTAGAATATCATCAATAAGTTTATTTATTTCTGTAATTCAATACATAAAGTGACACACATATATTATATAGAGTCATTACACACAGAGGGATCTATTTCATGTGTTTATTTCTGTTAATGTTGATGATTACGGCTTACAGCCAATGAAATCCCAAAGGTCATTATCTCAGAAAGTTAAAGTAGGGAGGATGGAGGGTTAAACACTGCACTGCTGTATTCCACCAGACATCAAAAGGTGAATATAATATTGATTTATTAGTCAACGCGTTTCAGGACTCCCTGAAACATGGCAATATGATATTGATTTGTCCTGAGGAAGGGGCCAGGGAGCCCTGAAATGAGTTGACTAATAAATCGATATTATATTCACCCCTTGATGTCCATGAATATGGCAGAGCAGTGTTTAACCCTTCATCCTCCCTACTCTATATGCACCACGCTGGGGACTGCAGCAGCCGTGATCTGCTTTTATAGTGGTTGTGACTCTCACAACCACACAAGGTGAAGCCTCTGATACTGCGCCGTGGTGTGAAGCCAGCCTAAGAAAATTGAAAAAGCAAAGGAGCTCAAAATCTTTTACAACAGCCTGTTACATGTGCACTCTGATTACTTTCTATAAAACCAATTTGGTATGATTGCCATCAGTGGCATAACTTGAAGCGCATAGGCCCTGGATGCAAAAGCTCCAATGGGGTCCCCAATTATTGCAAGTCTTTAATAGTATTGGTTATTTCATATAGACAAAGGGGCTTTTGGGGCCCCCTGTGGCTCCAGGGCCAGGTGTGATCGCAACCCCTGCACCTCTTGTAGTTATTGCCATGCAGCTCCCCAAGTTACTGTTTCCATATTTTTTTTTTACATTGTATCACATTGCACTAGCACGCAACATAGCATCAGTTTTGCTGCGAAAATCAAAGTAAGGCCCCCTTCACACCACAATTTTTTGGGATCCGTGGCTATCCGTTGTAAAATAGACAGCCACGGATCCAACTTGGCCCCCATGTATCCCCTATGTGCACGGATTGGTCCTTACTAGCCATCCGTGTGTGCAGGGATCCGATTATGTCCGCTGTTTTCACGTCCTTAAAATCGGAGACTGCTCCGACTGTGGTCACAGCGGACACAACCGGACAGAATCGGGCAGCATCGGATCTGACGCTGTCCGATTCAAATAACATGGTGGTCTATAGACCTCGGATCCAGGAAAAAACAGGATCGTTTCCCAGATCTGATTTTAGTGTACTGAGCATGCTCAGTACACTAAAACTGCTCTGCTCAGTGTAATTTCACTTTAGCTGTGTATCTACATACACTATCTACATACACTGCTAAAGTGAAATTAAATAAAGCAATGTGTTAAAAAAAAAAAAATACTTACCTTTTCGCCGGCTGTTCGGGACCTGAGAAGACGTCCGGATGCTGCCAGGACCTTAGTTAAAATGTGATTGGCCGGTAGCGATCAGGTGGTATGTCACGTCACATATCACATGATCGCTACCAGCCAATCACAGGTCTGGCAGTGTGGCGCCCCGCAACGAGTGTGTCACAGGAGTGTATTGCAGCCCAGACTGCAGCTGTAATATTCTCTGACTAAGCAATCACATGGTTAAAACTCAGAGCTCCATACCCTACATGCATCACCAGCATAGAGGGCCAATAAGGTCCTGGTGGGCGGAGTGTAGGAGTAGTGTGTTAAAGGAGAATGTAGGAGAAGAAGAGAGAAGAAGACGTGGCCGGAGAGGAACGGAGGAGAGGGGGCTCTGCACAGTTCCGTGCAGCCCCCGAGCCACCACTGGTTGGGCGCCATTACCCGGTACCTCAACAACCGGATCTTGGGCGACCATCCACGGGTCAAAATATACCCGCGCCCATCTACAACCGGATCACTGGTTCCGAAGCTAGGAGTCGTTTATCACTTCTATGCAATCCAGGAGTGGAGGGACCGCTCTACAGGAGTACCCCACCGCTGCCGCAAACAGAGCCGTCTTGCCAGTGGAGTACCCACCAAAAGGACCCAGGTTACCCCTCACACCGGAACGTACACACCGGCAGGGAAATTTAAGTAACCCCTTGTACCCGACCTTGGCACTCAAAGGCGACATCAGCAACTCAACCAAACTAGTTTAGAATGGAGGAACACCGCGGAGCTCTGAGAAACACCGGTCATTGCTGAGTCCACCCGGTCCGTTACCCGTTAACTGTATACCATGTATCACCTGCTGGTTACAGTAAAATACCCGTTACAGAGACTATCAGTGTCCGTGCCTTTTTCAGAACTGTCCATCTCCGCATGCTGGAAGTACTGCAGCTGCCTCACAACATCTTGTGCAGTAGGTTCCGGTGATAGCACCGGCGCTGCGGGAACCTCCGGGGAGATGGGCAGCAGCTGGATGGTATGGCTCCCTACAGGAGAAGCGAGATCCCTGGGGTGTTGGAAGTAGGAACGGAGGAATACAGCAGCGCAGTCACTGTGAAGCAATGCAGATGAAGAACAGTTCATGGTATAAGGCTCGGACACGATGCTCACTCTGAACGGGTATTTACTCTGGTATTCTGATGCATACAAAGTAATGCAGTTCTTATTGCCAGTTAGTGGACCGGGTGGTTCTTGTAATGAGTAGTGTCCCTCTGAAGCTCCTTTGGTGTCCTTCTCTATCACTATCTGTCCCCTTGCTTCGCTGCTCTGCTATACCCAAATGGGAACACTGAGGACCTTCGGTTGGGTCACCGCTGCAGACGTCCCTCTCTTGGCGGGCCCTGGCCCTCTTAGGTGGGTGCTCCTGGTATAAGCTGCGGTAGTTGTTTGGTTGGTGGGTTGTGCTCCTGTAAAGCCTGCGACCACTCCGGGTTTGGTGATTCAGGGTTGTAACCTGCTGGACCATGTCGGAGCTGGTACTCCGGGTTTGGACTGGGCCAGGGTATTGAATTACCCGTTCTACTCTTGGCCCCTTTCGCTTCTGGGTCACCGGGTTGAGGTGCCCTCCCAGTTAGCTGTCTCTTTACTTTGCTGTTCTTTTTTCGCTCTGCTACATCTGCTGCGCAGCTCTGTGCAGCTCCTCCTTGCTTCTCAGCTTCTGTCCTGTAGCTTTCCCCTTGTCTCGACTTAACTTCACTTCTCACTCGTCTGTACTCTCCTGATCTAACTCCTTGCTACTTTTTCCTGCTATATAACTTAGCTCCTCCCACCAGGACCGGTTACCCTAGTGACAGGGTGTCTAATTGGTCCTCTAACAATAGGTGTTGCATGCGGTGGATGGAGCTTTCGACTTATCCTACTCATTACTAAAACAAAAAATATGACACCTTCATTCAGGGGTGTAGTACCCTTTTGTGACGCACTATTAGTGGGGCGCCACAGATACGTCCTTAAAGGGAACCTTTCAGTTAGTGTATGCCCCTCCCCAGCTATATCTGTCTGCACCTGCAGCTTCATAGTACTATTCTAATCATCCCTGTCTGAGCTCATAGTGTAATGTTAAAGGTGAAAAAAAAAGCATTTATACACTTACATTTTCTTATGTAAATGAGGCAGTCAGTCTCCAGCTTGGAGACTGTAGTCTATCTGGCAGGTTAATAGCTAACATTTCAACCCTATGTCAGAACATGCTGGGACACCTGTGTGATGTCACAACCATGTGACTGCAATAGGCGGAGCTAAGTCCTCATAGCACAATATGAGTTTGCTTGCTTAGCTCCACCCACTATGGTCACATGATCGGGACATCACACAGGTCCTTTAGACATGCAAGTTAATGGTGCGTTAACTACTAACCTGCCAAACGGTCTTACCTCCTCCAAGATGTAGACTGACTGCCTCATTCACATAAGAAATTGTAAGTGTATAAAGGCTTTTTTCACCTTTCACATTACATTATGAGCTCAGACAGGGATGATTAGAATAGTATTATGAAGCTGCAGGTGCAGACAGATATAGCTGGGGAGGGGCATAAACTAACTGAAAGGTTCCCTTTAAGGACGTATCTGTGGCGCCCCACTAAGAGTGCGTCACAAAAGGGTACTACACCCCTGAATGAAGGTGTGATATTTTTTGTTTTAGTAATGAGTAGGATAAGTCGAAAGCTCCACACTAGTATTATAAAGCTACAGGTACAGACAGTGATAGTTGGGGAGCCATAAACCACCTGACAGGTTCACTTTAATACACAAAAAACACAACCAGGTAAATATTTGATGGCGTTAAAGGGAACCTGTCACCTCGTTTTAGCCCCCTGATCAACCGGAGCCGGAACATCCTATTAGGTCCAGTGCATTGTGGGGGCTCACCGACATCACGTGTGCGGCCCTGCTCCGGAGCCTGCACAGTGCGCATATTGAAGCCGAGCCGCACACGTCATAAGCCCCCACAATGCACCAGTCCGGATATGACATTACGGCCACCGCATCATACTACGAGGGAGGCGGGAATTTCAAAAAGAGGAGGATCGGCAAAAGGAGTGATGATGCCCAGCGGGGCATGCTGAGAGCCAGCGAGGAGGGGAGAATGGAGCCCACCTTTCCAGTCTATGCTGCAGGCTACATTTAGGTTATAAAATCATTTTTCCCAAGCTTTATAGGGCTCTTTTAGCTCACACAGGGATGGTTAGGGATCAGCTAGCCAGGTGCAGGGACAGATAGTGATAACATAGGGGGCTAAAACGAGGTGACAGGTTAATTTTAATGTAGTTGTCAGTGTGTGCACTAACCTCCTGCAGCCCAGTGGCGTAACGATCGTGGTCGTAGGGGTCGCGGGTTCAACGGGGCTCGGACCTATAAGGGTCCAGGCTGCCCGAAGCCCCCTGCGACCGCCGATCCCAGTGCCGGGTGCCCTCTTCACGTGGATGTGCATCTCCACAGATGCACATCCATGTGACTGGGCGGCCAGTGTGTCAGGGAGGAGAGGGAAGGCAGCGGTGCTGACCTGCGTTCCACTACGGAACGCATATAAACCAGGCTAGTGCCGCCTCCACCACACTAGGAGAAGGCGTCACTTCTTGCTTTGCCGGCATTGCCGCCACCTCCTCCTCCTACTGAGTCTGAGATCGGAGCAGTGGGGAAACCGGGAGAGGTAGGTAAGATTTTTTATTTTTTAAATTTTTTTATAAATCAGTGCAAGGTGGCTGGAGGATTATGGGGGAGGATGGGGGAGCATTTACTATATGGAGATTGGAGAGACTATGAGGCTGCAATATATGGAGAGGTTATGAGGCTGCACTATATGGAGGGGCTATGAGGCTGCACTATATGGAGGGGCTATGAGACTGCTCTATATGGGGTGGCTATGAGGCTGCACTATATGGAGAGGCTGTGAGGCTGCACTATATGGAGGAGCTATGAGGCTGCACTATATAAAGGGGCTATGAGGCGCTGCACTATATGGAGGGGCTATGAGGCTGCACTATATGGAAGGGCTATAAGGCTGCACTATATATGAAGGGGCAATGAGGCTGCACTATAAGGAGAGTTTTGAATCTGCACTATATGCATTATTCTATATGAAGTTCTATGAGGCTCCCTTATACTATATGGAGGGCTGTAAGGTTGCATTATGCTATATGGAGGGATATGAATCTGCATTATGCTATATGGAGGGATATAAGACTACACTATACTATATGGAGGGATGTGAGGCTGCATTATACTATATGGAGAGATGTGAGGCTGCATTATACTATATAGAGGTATGTGAGGCTGCATTATACTGCATGGAGGGATGTGAGGCTGCATTATACTGTATGGAGAGCTATGAGGCTACATTATACTATATGGAGAGATATGAGGCTGCATTATACTATATGGATGGCTGTGAGGCTGCATTATACTATATGGATGGCTATGAGGCTGCATAATACTATATGGAGGGATGTGAGGCTGCATTATACTATATAGAGGACTATGAGGCTGCATTATACTATATGGAGGATAATGGAGGTGCATTATAATAATTGAATGACTATAGTGGCTACCGTATTAATGGGGGACATTGGGCTGCATTATAATACATAGACGACTATGGGGTACATTGTAATGTACGGAGGAATGTGGGGATGCATTATAACAATTGAAGGACTATGGTGCCGGGAGGAGGAAGACCATATAAACCATGATGAGGGACATATATACCACAATAAGGGCCATATTCCAGGAGGGGGACCATATATAGCAGGATGACGGACATTAATACATAATGAAGGGGGAGAGGGGTCAATCTGTGAGTCTTTAAAGTATCTAGAGCATTACACAGGGCCCATACATCTGACCAATGTGTGCGTGGGCCCAGGTCTAAATCTCGCACCGGGGCCCACCAGACTCTAGTTACTCCACCGCTACAGCCACATTTTAGATAGGCCTATATTACTAGAACACACGGAGAATACCATCTGGTCTCATATATAACTCTGTCATTTCATTTATGAAGTTTATATTTTTAATCTTTTTGATCAACTTGATTCATCAATAAATATCCTGGCAAAAGAACAGGTGAAATTGAAATAAAAGTATAGTCATTTCACCAGAAACAAGGGGAGTGCAGCGCTAGGTTCCTATATCCAATTTATTATATACAGTATATTCCAGCGTTTGGTAAGCTCACACACGAATCTTGCCTGGAACGTTCGAGCAGCAGCACGTCCAATGAATAAGATGTTTATAGTCTAGCTACATCGTATTGATTACCACCCCCTAGCTAGATCCAGTGTAACTAATACAATAAAGATGAGCAATGCTGCACTATGCAATGAACGGCATAGACCTCGGCTCTCCTGTGTAAGGGAGTCAGGCTACATGTACATATCACTTTTTACTTGCCAACTTTTCACATCACTCTGTCCTGATTTTAACACTTAAATGGGATCTATACTCTCAAAAAAAATTGCATAAATCCTTAGTACAAGTGAATATAAGAAACTTTGTTATATCATAACAGGGAAGTATGCTTCTTTCTCCACTTATGAGCCACTTCCTCACCATTCACTTTGAAAAAAAGAAGAAAAACCCTCAATTCTATCAGACTCAAAGCAAGACTAATGGTGGGTTTACACGTCCCGATATCGGCCCGATATCGGAGCCAACGACGCGGGAGCGCGCTTTTTGAGCGCGCTTTTCCCGCCATCGCATCGCCGGTTTAGACAGCCCAATATCGGGATACAACGTCCCGACGATGTGTACGCCCCCCAACCCAGGAACAACCAGTTAACATGGGAGTGAATGGGTGACGTGGGCGTACACATCGTAGTTGGGCTGTCACACGGGACGATGCGGCTACAACGGCCATCCGATATCGGGCGGTTGAATAGCACGCTCATTCAACCCCGATATCGTTTTGGCATCGTTCCAGCATCGCATTGTACATTCAAACCGTACAACGCGCGAACGATATCGGGTCCAACTCCCGAACCACGTGACTTTTGGTCGGAGTTGGGTCGGAGTTGGACGCCGATATCGCGACGTGTAAACCCACCATAACTTTCAGCACACTGAGGTGTCAGGTTACACCTATACTCAAGACAAGGTAGGGGGAGGAGCAGTGGGAAAACATATCAGGCGAGACACATAAATATTGTACTGAGCTTTCTAACAAGTACTTTATCTCCACCCTAGAGCTAGACTCACCTAAACCTCTCAGTTCTGCTGTGTAATTCCCCCATTAAAGTGGTTTTCTATCTTTGATTGATTTAAAAAGAAAATCAGGGGTGGAAAACCCCTTTAATTGAATGGAGCCTCCTCTTTAGGATCATTATTTGCAGCCATTTATAGCCTACAGTGAACTTTTTATAGACTACAATGACTCCTTCTTCAGCGATGGCGCTGCAGGATAATAAACACTTGCTAATCTTGTTTTTTTGTTTTTGCAAAGACCAATTCCTGGGGGTCCCGATCCTATCTTATATTTGGGTTGCCATTCTGATACATAGGAATTGACAAAATAAAAAAAAAAAATGCTCACCTCTCCACTGAGTGCCCTGCGATGACTGCAGGACCTTAATCAGCTGACTGGGCAGGGCAACCTGATCAGCTGATGTGTCACATGACAGCAGCAGCTGAGTGGTTTCAATCGCCCAACGATCAGTTTTGGCGGGCAATTGAACACATCAGCTGATCAGGTTGCCACCCCGCTCGGTCAGCTGATTAAGGTCCTGCAGCCATCGGACCTGGATACCTCGCAGTGCGGGACACTCGGTGGAGGAATGAGCATATTTTTTTTTTAACACATTGCTCTCTTTCCCTTTCGCAATGTATGTAGATACATTGCGAAAGTGAAAGTACAGCTCCCAGCTCTTTCTGTATCCGGATCCCTCAAAATCTCGGATCCGGAAACAGAAATGGAATCTGGAGTTACACATCCGGCCCTGTCCGTTCCTGTACATAGGGTCCTGCGAAAAACAGGATTCCCACGGACAGGAAAAAATGTGATGTGAACGAGGCCTTAATGGTATATTTTTTAGGTATTTTTTTCCATACAATCTTTATAAAAATCAGAACTGTTAAAATTTTCACACTTTTTTATTACATTTCTGTTTTTTTAAGGAAAATTCATATGTACATTAGAAGCAATGAACAGTCTTTGATACTCTATCGTTTATATGGAAGCATCTAATGAGCATGTGCAGAGATCATTGTCAAGGCGGGTGGGGGGAGCTGTAGCATCATTGCCTATTGTGAATGGTGGATCCTGTGTTATATACTGTATATAGAGGTGTTATCAGTCATTGTACAGGAGGAGGAGGTGAGCTGTGATATCATCTATTGTGAATGGTGGATCCTGTGTTATCTACTGAATATAGAGGTGTTATCAGTCATTGTACAGGAGGAGGAGGTGAGCTGTGATATCACCTATTGTGAATGGTGGATCCTGTGTTATCTACAGTATATAGAGGTGTTATCAGTCATTGTACAGGAGGAGGAGGTGAGCTGTGATATCACCTATTGTGAATGGTGGATCCTGTGTTATCTACTGTATATAGAGGTGTTATCAGTCATTGTACAGGAGGAGGAGGTGAGCTGTGACATCACCTATTGTGAATGATGGATCTTGTGTCATCTACTGTATATAAAGGTGTTATCAGTCATTGTACAGGAGGAGGTGAGCTGTGATATCACCTATTGTGAATGGTGGATACTGTGTTATCTACTGTATATAGAGGTGTTACCAGTCATTGTACAGGAGGAGGAGGTGAGCTGTGATATCTCCTATTGGGAATGGTGGATCTGGTGTTATCGACTGTATATAGAGGTGTTATCAGTCATTGTACAGGAGGAGGTGAGCTGTGATATCACCTATTGTGAATGGTGGATCCTGTGCTATCAGCTGTGTATAGAGGTGTTATCAGTCATTGTACAGGAGGAGGAGGTGAGCTGTGACATCACCTATTGTGAATGGTGGATCCTGTGTTATCCACTATATATAGAGGTGTTATCAGTCATTGTACAGGAGGAGGAGGTGAGCTGTGATATCACCTATTGTGAATGTTGTATTCTGTGTTATCTACTGTATATAGAGATATCAGTCATTTTACAAGAGGAGGTGAGCTGTGATATCACCTATTGTGAATAGTGGATCCTGTGTAATCTACTGTATATAGAGGTGTTATCAGTCATTGTACAGGAGGGGGAGGTGAGCTGTGATATCACCTATTATGAATGGTGGACCCAGTGTTTTGAGCTGTGTATAGAGGTGTTATCAGTCATTGTACAGGAGGAGGAGGTGAGCTGTGATATCACCTATTGTGAATGGTGGACCCAGTGTTATGAGCTGTGTATAGAGGTGTTATCAGTCATTGTAATCCTCTGCTGATAAGAAGTCTGCTGAAAACTCTTTTTGAACGGACAGGAAATTAGTATCTAAAATAGAGATAATTTCCATTGTGAATATTTTAAGATTACTTTTTTTCCTTTTTTTATTAAGATTGTGAGACAAAAAAAATGTCAAATTTTTATTAATTTAAACAATAAATCATTTTCTATGAGACATCCCCTTTAGAACACCTTGCCATATACCATTCAATTTTGTTAGTAATCTTTTCTTCAATACTTATTAGTCTTGTGTAAAAAAGTTCCAATGGATCCAATAAATACTCCAGCTCCTTATCAATGCTGCCATGTGTTGTGATGGGAGCCTGACTTTAGAAAATAAAAATGATCTAGGTGTCCATTGAGGTTGCCACTTGGTGTCAATGATCAAAGTCTGATTCATCCCCAGGCACTAAACTCTCCATCTCATCCTTCATTCCATAGTAGAGGTCATCAATGTCAGAGTCATGGGTAGGGCCGGGCATGAATAAGGCTATCCCTGGGTCTCCTTTACCGGTATAACATTCACTAAGATGGGGACATTGATTGCTTTCAGGTTTCACCGCTGGATTGGCTTCTTCACTGGATAATTGGACTTTGGTTCCCTCTGGTACAGGTTCATCAATGAGGTCAATTCCGTCTCCAGAGATAGGGCCTTGTAGATGAGGGACAGAGTTCCCCGTCATCGGCCGGTCATTCTGCCAATCATCACTGCTGTGAAGAGATGAAATACTACTTCTGCCATCTTCAGATGTTGTCAGGTTGGTGTCTTCTTTAAGACAGACAAGTGGTGCAGACGAGCTACAGAGAGAAAACACAATCAATCAAAAGTGGATATTACAAGGAATTACAGGTGCATATCAATGAATAAGAATATCATCAAAAAGTTACTTTATTTCAGTAATTTAATACATAAAGTGACACATATATATTATATAGAGTCATTACACACAGAGGGATCTATTTCATGTGTTTATTTCTGTAAATGTTGATGATTATGGCTTACAGCCAATGAAAACCCAAAGGTCATTATCTCAGAAAATTAGAATAATTAACACCTTAGTCTGGTTCAGTAGCCTAGCAATCATGCGGAAGACTGCTGACTTGACAGATGTCCAGAAGGCAGTCATTGACACTCTCCACAAGGAGGGTAAGGCTGGTTTCACACTACGGATTTTATAAATCCGATGCTGTCCGATAAAAATCGGACAGCATCGGACCGATTTTGGGCCCCATGCAGCCCTATGGGCATCGACCGAATCGGATGTGCACTAAATGCCATCCGATTTGGTCCGATCCGATTCTGTCCGATTTTATTTTCGGTGCAAAAATCGGAGCATGCTCCGATTTTTGCACCGAAAATAAAATCGGACAAAATCGGATCGGACCAAATCGGATGCCATTTAGTGCACATCCGATTTGGTCCGATCAATTTAACATGGGGCCTTATGGAGCAGGGTCCGAGGAGACATCGGATGTGTCCTCGGACCCGATTTTACTGTACTGAGCATGCTCAGTACAGTAAAACTGCTCCAAACTGGGAGAGCAGGGGTTAAAAAAAAAAAAAAAAAAAAAGAATATGCTCACCTATGCCCGAGCCCCCGCCGTCTCCCGCAGGCTCCCGGTGTCCTCGCGCTGTCTCCAGAGATCTTCTACTGCTGTACAGGACCTGCCGTGATGTCACAGTCACGTGACCGCAGGTTACCATGGTGTAACCTGCGGTCATGTGACTGTGACATCACGGCAGGTCCTGTACTGCAGTAGAAGACCTCTGGAGACAGCGCGAGGACACCGGGAGCCTGCGGGAGCCATCGGGAGACGGCGGGGGCTCGGGCATAGGTGAGCATATTCTTTTTTTTTTTTTCCAGACTGGAGGCTACGATTTTATGTTGGAATCGGATGCCTATTTGCCTATTTGTCATAGCGGGCAATGGGAGCGCACGGCGGTCTGCAAGCATCTGCAGACACCGTGCGCTCCATTATAAAGATAGGGGCTGCCGTCTGCATGCAGACACTTGCAGATGCCTCCGCAGAACGCTGCGGAGGCATCTGCAAATCTGAAGGCAGCCTAAGATAACCGTAGATGTTGTGCCATTGTTCATTCTGTTTGTACTATTAGTATTAATGTACAAGATCTAGCCTATGTCACATATGATAATAACTAACTGCTAACACTCTTGCACCTCTCCAATCTGTGCTTAACTCTGCTGCCTGACTAATCCACCTCTCTCCTCGCTGCTCCTCCACTTCTCCCTCTGCAAATCCCTCCTCTGGCTCCCAATTCCCCAGCGTATCCAATTCAAACTCCTAACATTGACTTACAAAACTAACTACAATCTGACCCACTATATATCTCTGAACTAATCTCCCGATAGCATCCAACTCATAGCCTCCCATCTTCCAAAGACCTCCTCCTTTCCTCCACACTTGTGCGTTCCTCATCTAACCGCCTGCAAGACTTTGCCCGAGCATCCCCCATCCTCTGGAATTCTGCACCCCAAAACGTCCGACTGTCCCCTACACTCTGAACCTTCAAACAGAACCTGAAAACCCATCTCTTCACAACAGCCTACAACCTGCAATGACCACAGTGCCACCTCACCACCACTGGACCCGGTGCTTTACCACTATCGGGCCCAGTGCTCCACCACCAGTGGACCCAGCGGTCCACCACCATTGGACCCGACGTTCCACTACCACTAGACCCAGTGCTCCACCACCACTGGACCTGTCGCTCCACCACCACTGGACCTGTCGCTTCACCACCACTGGACCCGGCGCTCCACCACCACTGGACCCGGCGCTCCACCACCACTAGACCCGGCGCTCCACCACTATCAGACCCAGCGCACCACCACTACTTGACCTGGCGCTCCACCACCACTGGACCTGGCGCTCCACCACCACTGGACCCGGCGCTCCACCACTATCGGACCCAGCGCACCACCACCACTAGACCCAGCGCTCCACCACCACTGGACCTGTCGCTCCACCACCACTGAACCCGGCGCTCCACCACCACTGGACCCGGCGCTCCACCACCACTGGACCCGGCGCTCCACCACTATCAGACCCAGCGCACCACCACTACTTGACCTGGCGCTCCACCACCACTGGACCTGGCGCTCCACCACCACTGGACCCGGCGCTCCACCACTATCGGACCCAGCGCACCATCACCACTGGACCCGGTGCTCCACCACCACTGGACATGGTGCTCCACCACCGCCAGAGCAGACCCAACTTAGTGTCTCCCTCCCCATTGTCCTGTAGAATGTAAGCCCGCAAGGGCAGGGTCCTCTCTCCTCTCTGTACCAGTCTGTCACTGTTAGTTTGTTCATTGTATTTTTTACTTGTTTGTATATAACCCTTTCTCATGTACAGCACCATGGAATCAATGGTGCTCTATAAATAAATAAATTATTAATAATAATAATAATAATAATAATAGTAATGACTTGTGATTACTTCGATGTCGCTACGTACCAGTTGGCTTCGACCATCGCATGCTCTTCTTTGCCGACTGAGTTTCGGTGTATCTCTACTTTGGCTTCTACCTTGGCTTGAGAATCCCCCAATCTTGACTGCAGCAATAGAGGAACTGATTGGACCAAGTCATGTTCTCCGGCTCCTCCACTTTGATGTTAATTTGTTCATATGATGGTAACGAGGCTTCATATTTCGCAGCATCTTTACTGCTTGTGTAAGCTGTGGTAGACCTAGTGAGATATTATTGCAGCAAAATAATCCAGTGCACTGACAATACCATGTGCCTATTGCAAAACTCATCAAAATGACCAAAAAGAGACATATTTTTTAGGAATATTCAGGTTCAGCTAACAGGAAGAAAATATTACATCTAAAGATTTTTCACTATGCTGAAAAATGTTTGGGACAGAAATTGTGCAATAATTAATTGGTCAAACATATCTACCACTGATACCAGCCAGGAAGTGCCGAATTTCAATGGTGCCAAATTTACTACCTGGTGATTGCAAGGGTGTATCTGACTGTTCTATTCCTGCTAACTCATAGGTGGTGATGGGGAGTAGTATGAGGTGCAAAGACGGCCCGGTGATAAGGTGTCTCCTATTTAAATGTTTTACTTTTTTACTCAAATAGTAATTTTAGTATTAGGTGGGAAACCTTTCAAAAACGGTTATATACATTTACTGGATTACAGTAGGGTACAGTCACATCAATGCAGAATATCTTTCTTATGTAACATAACATATGCAGTTTATATTGTAAAATCTGGTGACAGATCTGTCTTAATGAGGACCTTTCACTACTTTAAAGTGGCCAATTCATGCTCTTCTAAGTAATCAGTTTTTTTGTTTGGAGAATTGTCTCAGAGGATCCTCTGGGTGTGTCTTTAGGCTCCCTCTAGGGTGTCTCTTTAGGCTGCCCTCTGGGGAGTGTCTGCCCTCTGGGGAGTGTCTTCAGGCCCCATCTGGGACAAGTTTGTAGGCTTCCCTCTGGGACGTATCTTTGGGCTGCCCTCTGGAACATGTCTGTACGGCTTCCTCTGGGGTATGTCCTCAGGCTGCCCTTGTGGTATGTCTTTAGGCTTCCCTCTATGACATGTCTTTAGGTTTCCTTCTGGGGCGTTTGTTAGGCGGCCCTCTGGGGGTGTCTTCAGACCCCCTCCAGGACATGTCTTAGGCTGACCTCTGGGGCGTGTCTTAGGCTGCCCTCAGGGGCATGTATTCGGCTGCCCTGTGGGCATGTATTCGGCTGCTATCTGGGGTGTGTGCTTTAGGCTTCCCTCTGGGACATGTCTTTAGGCTATTCTCTGGGTGTATCTTTATGCTTCCCTCTGGGACGTGTCTTTAGGCTATTCTCTGGGGTGATCTTTATGCTTCCTACTGGGACGTGTCTTTAGGTTTCCCTCTGGGTGTATCTTAGGCTGCTTTACATTATGACCCTGTGATCTCTGCCCCCATCATAAAGACCACAAAAGTTAGAACAAAACAAAAAAGGACCATATCCCTGGAACCGTATGGTGATATTGGAATGACTTAGGATATAAGGGGAACCGGTGCGCCTGATTTGTCCCTCAAACTAGGGAGCCCTGAACTCACCCTACCTGAGGGGTACTCCTGATGGTGGAGAGGCCTGAATCCCCACCCAAGCCCTGCTCCTGCTCAGCCCTGTGTAGACAGACAGGAGGAACCAACACACAAGATCTCAGCACTCACACACAGGGAGAATACAATAGGAAAAAACAAATACAAGCAGAAGACAAAAATACAAGTTTCCACCACACACAAAACAAATTACCACTACTTCCAGAAACTGGAACACCACAGCACAGGACCGGTATCACTGGAGCAAAGCTGAAGCTATAATTGCATAGGAGACTGGGCTCCACCATATATAAAGGGTGGAGATGGCTGTGATAGGACAGAAGCAACCTGAAACTCCAGCACACATTACCAGCCATCAGGAAGTTAACCCCTGCAAGACTGATGACCAGTGAACACCAAACAGTCGAGTCCTCTTTATATATCAGGAATAGATGTTTATCCTCTGTCCTCATATGTTTATTGTATACACTGTACACTACCTTTCTCCCGAATTATCTCTGATCATAAACTTCCTTGTTTTCACTGCGGTTTAATATGATGTGTCTGTAAGATAAACTCTGCATAGTTTCCATTTTACACCTTGTAATAATGTTTGACCTTGGAGTAAATGACATGAGGAGTAGGAATATAGAATGTAAAGTTCATCATTAGCCTATGGAGACATACCACTGCTTCGGAGGGACGTCAGGATTAATAAATGCAGGAGATTTCTCCGAGAAAGGGACAGTTTCCAAATCCACTGGGACAAATGTGATCTGTAAGAAAATGACAGAAAAAACGAAAATATATAAAAATACAAAATAGGAAAATATTTGTAGTCAAACTTTTTTTGGGGTAACATTACTGAACCCTGATTTTCAGCATATTACCGTACACGGAGAATACAAAACATGATGTCACACACAAAAAATAAAAGACACAATGATGTCACTGTACTTGGATAATAAACTGTCACGATGGTCTCTTTTACTTTGGAGACTTGTGATAGGTTTGGGACCTGTGTCTCATTCCTATATTGAGTCTTCATTTTAAATGTGTCTTTCCTTTGGCAGTGTAGGAGTTAATGTCAATTTCTGTTGCTAGCAATGCTCCTCATTTCTCTTCCCAGGTGTGGCTACTTTGTGATCACTCCCATCTCCTTTATATGGTCACGTGATCTAGCATTCCTTGCTGTTGATTGAACTTCATTCCTAGCCTAGCTACCTGAGATGAAGGAGGTTCTCTGGAGAGTTGACCGTTGCCAAGCTGCCTGCTGCCTTGGAGTGTGGCAGCAGTCATGAATTCGTGTTGGTGTGTCCCCTGTCTGTCTTTCCTTCCTCTCTTGCTGATTTTATTGCAATGGTTGGGACTAGTGCTCCACTAGACATCCACTTATTTAGGTTAACCTCAGGGCCAGCGAGGGACTAGGTATCCTGCTCGGCGACAGTTTGAAAGAACCCATATAAAGACAGTAGGGAGATCAGGGCACAGCCGCAGGGTAGTGCAGGAGGTCTCCTTTCCGAGTCCCGCCAAGCTGGGCCCCCCATTGTGTTTCCCCCGACTGTTTTGTGTAGTGCACCAGGCACCGTTGGTCTGTGCGCCACTGTCGTGTGATGTATCTGGACGCTCCCAAGTTTGTGGTGTGACATAAACTTTGTATGGGAATAATGCACACAGCAATGTCAAATTATGCATAGTCATATGACTGAATTGGTCTAAAATCACACAACAGGAGCATCAGACCGTGATGTCAAAGTACATTGATAACGAACACTGGAAATGATTATTATACACGGCAATTTAACAGTATGGGAGTCATGGAAACATTGTTATCACAGCTTGGGGACAAGGAATAAAAGACAGAGTGATGTCACAGTACAGAAATAACGCACAGAGTCATGTCAGGAAAAGGGAATTGTGCACACAGTGATGTCACAATACAAAAGGGTATTCAAAATAAAAAAGGCTTAGAGTACACAGTGATGTCAGGTATTAAAATAGTGTACCCAGTGAAGTAACAGTATGGAGTAATGCACACAGTGATGTCACAGTATTAAGATAGTGCACCCGGTGAAGTAACAGTATGGGAATAATGCACACAGTGATGTCACAGTATTAGAATAGTGCACTCAGTGAAGTAACAGTATGGGAGTAATGCACACAGTGATGTCACGGTATTAAAATAGTGCACTCAGCGAAGTAACAGTATGGGAGTAATGCACACAGTGATGTCACGGTATTAAGATAGTGCACACAGTGAAGTAACAGTATGGGAGTAATGCACACAGTGATGTCACAGTATTAGAATAGTGCACCAGTGACGTAACAGTATGGGAGTAATGCACACAGTGATGTCACAGTATTAAAATAGTGCACCCGTGAAGTAACAGTATGGGAATAATGCACACAGTGATGTCACAGTATTAGAATAGTGCACTCAATGAAGTAACAGTATGGGATAATGCACACAGTGATGTCACGGTATTAAATAGTGCACCCAGTGAAGTAACAGTATGGGAGAATGCACACAGTGATGTCACAGTATTAAGATAGTGCACACAGTGAAGTAATAGTATGGAGTAATGTACACAGTGATGTCACAGTATTAGAATAGTGCACCAAGTGACGTAACAGTATGGGAGTAATGCACACAGTGATGTCATGTATGTGCACAGTCATGCGACAAAATGAGTAAACTCAGAACATGAATAGTCCATTGATTATAAACACTGAAGTTTAACCCACTAGATCAGGATAATGGTAGAGGTCGAAACTGCAGAAGGGAAAACTGGTGAAACATGTAGGATACAAGTCATATTGTGGTCAAAAATGGTGTTATTGCTCATGTTCACAGTCTACTGGGAAAAGTCACTTTAATGGGTTATCTGACCACAAAAAAAAGGATAAATAGTCTCTAAAAGTTGCAATATTTACAAATAAAAAAAGTAGAAAATTAATATTGCAAACCCCTTTCCCACTTCTACTTGCTCATTGACCTCTTATGGCATCATGCAGCCACTGAGTATGACAAGTTTCATAAGTATATACAATAACTTTTTTTTTACTCTTTAGATACACTTGCAAACTTTACAGAATTGGATACCGCCTGTTGAAGGTAGGGATTTGGTAATAATATAGATGCATCTCAATGAATTAGAATATCATCAAAAAGTTACTTCTTTCAGTAATTCAATACATACAGTGACACACATATATAGAGTCATTACACACAGAGGGATCTATTTCATGTGTTTATTTCTGTTAATGTTGATGATTATGGAAACCCAAAGGTCATTATCTCAGAAAATTAAAGTAGGGAGAAGTGCGCTGAGATGTACCTGTATATATCATAACTATTGCATTTTGAGATAAATGATCTTTTTCTCATCCCAAAAAATCTCTTTACATATACACGAAATCTCCAGAAAAAGAGGATAGAGTAATAAAGCATGCTCTTACCTTGGGTAGCACTGACAGATGCTCCAGGTGATCCCTACAAACACCAGTAGGACCCCCACACAACAGAATGTGATGTATATGTGGGGTCTATCCACACTCATAATAAACATTCCAATCATTATCAAGAAAAACCCCAGGACGATGAGCCCATAGCGGAATGTTTTATCCTCTGCCATATCTACCAGAGGGGGAAAAAAACTTTCCCTAGGGGTTATTAAAAGTGAAGGCGTCCAGGTATTGAGGAGGGAATTAAAGTGACAGGCTTCACATAGGCGGTGTGTTCTCGCCGGACTTGCTGATCCACACTTAGTTTCCACAATCAGACCGGTCCTGACCAAAGTTGATCCAACCAGTTCTAAAAAGTATTGAAATGAATGCAAATCGCCTCCTGAAATTTCCACTCCAGCGATGCTGCACGCCTCTGTTTCACCTTCCCTGAAGGTACAAATACCCAGGAATGTCTACACCTGATCCTGTTGTGTATATAAATGAATGACTGCGCCTCTGCCGGTGCCCACACCATATTATATGGTACCCTGTACATTTTTACCCTTTTTTTTTAGTATGTGTACATATATACAATGCTATCAAGTGGTATGTGCTTTACAGGCTCCTGTGTTTTCAAAGATCAATCTACACTGATTGAGGTCAATATCACAAGTCCGTTTCTTTGGTACGTGAGCTGTCACTAATTTTTGTGGATAGAACACAGACCCATTACAATGAAAGAGCCCTTTAATATGTTTTTTTGGGGGGACCAATTGTCCTGAAAAAAAATAAAAAATGGAGACATGTAGCTGCGTATGGCTGCGGATCTCGTCTAGATTCCGCCAATGCAAGTGTATAGGTGCCGTCATAATGTATAAAATAAATAATGAAAAAAAAAATGCATAGGGCTTTGCTGTATTTTTCAGTATTAGCACAGAAATAGCAGACAGGTGCGAGCTGCCACACTCAGATGCTTAATTTTATCTTTGATGGTGAAAAAAAAAATGCGTAGGGCTCCACCCTATTTTTAACTGACAGCCAAGGTAAAGCTAGGCATCTGGGGGCTAATAGCTTCAGCTAGGTGAGGGCCCATCGTTTTATGTCCCTCTACGCGAAACAATACCAGCCTACAACCACCCCTGAAAATGGCACATTCTTTCGTAGCACCATTTTTAGTCAATCTACTCGACTCTTCCAGCGGCTCTGGTGGCGGTGGCACACTGGGTAATCAGGGGTTAGTGCCAGATTTGTATTGCCAGCTGACATTAAGATTAGATTCTTAATGTCGGGACAATATTAGACAAGGCCATTAATAATCTCAAGTAAATAGTCAAGAAGACACAACACACATTGAAAAAATATTTTATTAGAAATAAAAACACAAAAACATATCCGGACTCCATCTTTATTACTCCCTCATACCCATCCTCAATCCTCTGCAATGTCTTCTCTCCACTGACCACTTCGTACTCTCAGCTCTGCTTCATCGGAGGCCACAGTGATGAACAAAGCATTCTATCCCTGCGGTCTCCGAACACTGAATGAATGAGCAACAAGCTGTGGCCGGGTAAGCGTTGAGGTCACCTGAGGGCACTAGTGTCATATCAACCGCTGTTACTTATGACACTTTTCATTAAAGGGTCTCTTTTGACTTTTAGGATTGCTACTTCCAATAAGTGGCACAAGAGTACAAGACTCCTTCCTCTCTGAAGACACATTTTCATATTTAATTTCCCAGAGGAGCATTGCAGCTCTAAAGTCTCCTTACTACTGGCATGCTAGATTGGTGTGTCACTCTCCATAAGTTTATAACTTAGTCCCTATACAATGTTACATTCTGGTATTTTGCAGTCCTTCTGTGGTCTGCTGGTTACACACTCACATACAATTGTGCACAATTTTTCTTCTGATCTCTCGTCAATCCTCATCCTTTCCAGTGCTACAAGAAATTGTCCAGACATTTGCATTCTAGGTACAAAGATAGCAATGAAGATAAGAAAAGGTATGAAACATTGAGTAATTCCAGTTGCAACTGAAAAGACTCCAAGTGTATTGTCCTGTACTTCTGGTTAAGGCTGTGGAATCAGTAAGTCAAACATCCGACTCCGACTCTTCAATTTCCCTGAATCCGACTCCACCCAAAATGGACACCAACTCCAACACCACGACTCCAACTCCGCAACCAGGGCTGTGAAGTCTGTAAGCCGAACATCCGAATCCTCAATTTCCCTGAATCTGGCTCCACCGAAAATGGACACCGACTACAACTACGAGTCCACAACTCCAACGCCAACTCCATAGCCCTGCTTCCAGTTCAAAATCTGTGGCAAATCCACCACATCGACAATGATAGACATCCGCTCTACATCTACAATTTCTCATTTTATAGGGTTAAATTGTAACATGTTTCTGCATATTTCTTAAAGGATTTTCTGTGGCCCAACGCTGAGCTATAGTATAAGGATTTCTGAAGAATAAATGCACTCATAGGCATTCTAATGACTCTTCGCATTTCCATGTATTGACCTTCAGCCGCAATTTAGCACTTAGATCAGGCTGACTAGTTTCAAAATGACCCCGGGGATTGGAAATATCATTCACATGTACACAGGATTAAAAAAACAGCACAAAACTGTACATGTTACACAGTAATGTTCATGTGTGTCATTTGCTGCCCGATCTGTGGACTGGAGGCCAGAACTTCGTAGAACAGTAGGCGAGTTCCATTATATGGTAGGGATATTTATCAGTAAAGCTGTTGGATACATGACACAAATGACATTAAATTTAGCAAAAAGGGGCAAACTCCCCTCTTCCCCCTCCATAGAAGTTTGGGCAATTTTATTTTTGTGTTTAAAACTTTGCTTAAACAGGACATGTCAAAAAAAAAAAAAAAAAAATTAAACAGGACATGTCACCCCCCTCCTGGATTGCAATCTAAATGCAACACGAATGCAGCATGTATGCTGCATTCAGGCAAGGGTCCCCCATGTGTCTGGCTTCTCTGTACCCTGAGATATAGCGTTAGGAAAACCCACTGCTTTGGAGTCAGGAGGGCGTTCCCTGGGGCTTGAGTCAGCTCTATTCACGGGGCCATTCCCACCCCCTGCCTCTCTGTGCCGCCTCCTTGCTTCTCCTCGCCGCCTCCCTCCTGTCTGTGGAGCCATCCTCCCCTGCGCATTCGCCTCCTTTTGCTCATTGACGCAGGCGCAGAGCAAAGTAATGTATGTTTTGGGACCGCGCACCTGTCCCACCTCCTGCCCCTGATGTCAGTGCCTTTGCCTGCCCTGCTCAGTGTTATGCTGTATACATAGAGCACAGCGGGAATCTGGTGCTTGCGCAGTAGCTCTCCGCAAGCAGGGCTTCAGATAAGCATGCCAGCACCAGCCCCCTTCTTCCCCTCCTCCTTTCTTCCCTGCTGGCCTCAGAACAACTTTGGAAGATTGCCCTCAGGACACAGCGCGGGAAACGAGAGAGGAAGAGGGGAAGAAGGGGCTGGCCTGCTTATCTGCTTGATCCCTTGTTGCAGTCTCTGGATGTAGCAGAGGTGATTGAGCTTCATGGGACCATCATTGTGGATTATGTCGGAGGGTATGTTGGTGTAATAAATTGGATAATGAAGGTTGTTTATCTGATTTGTTTCAAATAAAGGATTTGTCTTTGTGCGATGTAGTATTTACTATTTACTTAGAGATTCTTAATGGCCAGGTCTAACATTGGCCTGACATTAGGAACCTTGGGCTTAGTACCAACTGCCAATACAAAAGCTGGCATTAACCCCTTTATTACCCAGTTTGCCACCGCCACAGAGCATCTGGAAGAATCAGATACAGCAGCAGAAAATGGTGCTTCTATGAATGCACCATTTTCTGGGGTGGCTGTGGTTTGCAATTCGCAGCGTGGGGGGCCCAGAAGGCTTGGGCTTCCCCACACTGAGAATGTCAGCCCCCAGCTGCCTAGCTGTACTTGGCTAGGCAACAAAAATACGGCGAAGCCCCACGTCATTTTTTTAAATTATATCTAGAAATAAATTTAAAAAAAAAAAAAGATTGGTGGGTGGCAGCCGTAAGTGCCTAGTTGTACCTGATGAATGATGGGAGTGATGGTGTGCCACGGTCCGCGCTGCTTCTGGATTAAAAAAACTCACAAAAGAGCCCAACAACCTTTCATCCTCTTTTTTCCAACGCGTTTCAACGCCACAACCCGGCGTCTTCCTCAGGAATATCCCTAAGGAAGACGCCGGGTTGTGGCGTTGAAACGCGTTGGAATAAAGAGGATGAAAGGTTGTTGGGCTCTTTTGTGAGTTTTTTGAATCCAGAAGCAGCGCGGACCGTGGCACACCATCACTCCCATCATTTCTCTTGGAATATACCACGGACCAGTGGTAGGTGGAGGTCCTGCAGCAGCTTGGAACATTGATTCCTAAACGCAGTTAAACCAGTTGTGGGGACCACAACTGGATCAGGTGAGCGGCCACACAGCACCACCATTTACATACTAGTGTCACTAGTGATAGGGCACTATTGCGCCTCTTGTCCCCTCCCTTTATATTTTGTAGTTGTACCTGATGGCAACCAAAAATTGTTCTTTTAGTCTCCATACTTTCATTTTCACAGCTCAGCGTTATAAAAATCTGTGAAGCATCTGGGGATTCAAAGTGCTCACCACACATCCAGATAAATTTCTTATGGGTCTAGATTCCAAAATAGGGTCACTTGTTGGGGATTTCCACTGTTTAGGCACATCAGGGGCTCTCCAAACGCAACATGGTGTCAGCTAACGATTCCAGCTAAATTTCCGCTTGAACAGTCAAATGGCGCTTCTTCCCTTTCAAAACCTGCCATGCGCTGAAACAGTGGTTTCCTGCCAAATATGAGGTAGCGGCGTACTCAGAACAAATTGGCCAACAAATTTGGGCATCCATTTTATCCTGTTGCCCCTGTTAAAATTAAAAAATTGAGGCTAAATAAACAGTTTTGTGGAAAAAAAAAGGACTTTTTCACTTTCACGGCTCAATGCATGAGGCACCTGAGCTTCAAACTGCTCACCAAGCATCTAGATAAATTCCTTGAGGGTCTAGTTTCCAAAATAGTGTCACTTGTGTGGAGTTTCCACTGTTTTGTCACATCAGGGGCTTTGCAAACACAACATGAGTCAGCTAACGATTTCAGCTAATTTTTCGCTTGAAGCGTCAAACATTGCTCCTACCCTTCCAAACCTTGCCGTGCGCCCAAACATGTGCAAATTAATATCATATTGCAATGTTTCACAGAGTGTTTCACAGAGCCCCGAAACGCGTTGACTAATGAATCAATATATTCACCCTTTGATGTCTCGTGGAATATGGCAGCGCGGTTTTTAACCCTTCAGCCTCCCTACTTTAATCTTCTGAGATAATGACCTTTGGGTTTTCATTGGCTGTAAGTCATAATCATCAACATTAACAGAAATAAACACATGAAATAGATCCCTCTGTGTATAATGACTCTATATAATATATCTGTTTCACTTTATATATTGAATTACTGAAAAAAATTAACTTTTTGATGATATTTTAATTCATTGACATGCACCTGTATATTCATCTCCCAAACTGTCGTCGCTATTCCGTATTTAGATGCTTGGATTCTTTCTATTGGCGGCTAAGCTCTTTATTGAGCTTTAATAAATGTAATTAGGAATTATGAAGTCGCTCATAATATTTTTGTATTGCACAAATCCTCCTAAGATTTCTATATTGAGCCTCAGCCATTACATGACATTGACGTTGTATGGAGCAGTTAATGTGAACGCTTTCTTTTGTGTCCTGATAACTACACTGTTGTCACCATAAATACTGAACATGACGGCACTTTGTCTGAAGCAGACAGCAGGTCCTGTTTATTGAGTATAAATACAGGTGATTAACGCAGACTCTTCTTCAGCTGTCACATCAACAAAGAGCCATTCCAGGAAAGACGATGGGCATTGGAGAGGTCCTAAGTCAAAACCTGGCCATCAACGTCCTATCACCCCTAAAGTACACGTTCAGCCAGATCTCTGGCGCCACTTGTCTCCAGACGGAAAGAAATGACAAATGGTTTCCAGTAAGGATGCTTGATAAAGTATGAGTCAGATGGCAGTTATACATAGGGTATTTTGTTTATGTAGTCCTGGGGATGCAACAGTCTTGGAGGTTTTATTTTTTATTTTAATGGCCTTCAGCTCGATCTCGAGTCATAGTTACTTGATGAATGAACGTTCTGTAGGAAGATTGATCTTGGCTAGCCTAGATAGGTCCACAAGGATCTTCTCCACCGTTATCTTGATTTTATCAAGCCATCGGGTCACTGGTCTTCCCCTTCACCTTATTTCTTCTATTCTTCCAAGACATCAGATTTCTGGTCTTCTTCTTCCCCTTGTTCCTTCTATTCTTCCGAGGCATTGGGTTGCTGGTCTTGCTCTTTGCCTTGTTCCCTGTAATCTTCCAAGACATCAGATTTCTGGTCTTCTTCTTTCCCTTGTTCCCTCTATTCTTCCGAGGCATTGGGTTGCTGGTGTTCCCCTTTGCCTTGTTTCCTGTAATCTTCCAAGCCATCGGGTTGCTGGTCTTCCTCTTCGCCTTGCTCCTTCTATGCTTTTGAGCCATCGGGTTGCTGGTCTTCCTTTTTGCCTACTATCTTCTATTCTCTCGAGCCATCGAGTTGCTGGTCTTTCACTTCATCTTGTTCCTTCTTTACTTCCAAGCCATTGGGTTGCTGGTCTTACTTTTTATCTTGTTCCTTCTTTTCTTCCAAGCCATTGAGTTGCTGGTCTTCCTTTTCGCCTTGCTCCTTCTATTCTTTTGATCCATGGGGTTGCTGGTCATCCTTTTTGCCTACTATCTTCTATTCTTCCAAGCCATCAGGTTGCTGGTCTTCCTCTTTGCCTTGTTCCTTCAATTCTTCCGAGCTATCGGGTTTCTGGTCTTCTTCTTTGCCTTGTTCCTTCTACTCTTCTGAGCCATAGGGTTGCTGATCTTTCTCTTCACCTTCTTCCGTCTATTCTTCCTACCATGATATCCTTCTTCATTGATCCCTCTCTTTGTATGATATGTGTCCGAAGTAGGAAAGTTGCAGTTTGTGGATGATACGGTGTAGTTCTTATCTTCTTACACCCATACATGTTACAGAATTCTTGAAATATCTCTCTTTCAAAAGCTGGTCCTTTATCTGTTAACGCTTGTTCTGGATAACCATGATTGGAATGGCCAACCAGGAGGTCTTGCAGGGGAGCTGCCATCTTCGTAAACCCCTTGATGAACCTCCTGTAGAATACTACCAGCCCCAGGAACTGCCTCACCTCTTTGACATTGGTGGGTCTTGGCCAGTCCCTAATGACAGTGACTTTCTCTGGATCTGGTGCTACACCTTCAGCACTGACAATATGACTGAGGTACTGTACCTTAAGCTTCAACAGGTGGCAACTGAATGGCTTTACTTTCATGCCATATCCAGACAAGGCTTCAAACACTTCAGCCAAGTGCTCCAGATGGTCTTCATATGTCTTGGAGTAGACTATGATGTCATCTAGGTACAGTAAGACGGTTTCAAAATTCTTGTGCCCCAGGCAGCACTCCATCAACCTCTGGAATGTTCCTGGTGTGTTACAGAGTCCAAATGGCATACAGTTGAACTCACAGAGGCCCATTGGGGTGGCAGACGCTGTCTTCCACATCTGCTACAGGAACTTGCCAATACCCACTGGTAAGATCTAAGGTGGAAAAGTAGTTAGCAGTTCTCAGTGCAGCTAGTGACTCTTCAACTCTGGGTAATGGGTATGCATCCTTATGTGTTATGCGGTTTATCTGTCTCTAATCTACACACATTCTCATTGTACCATCCTTCTTTTTCACTAGGACTAGAGGTGCTGCTCAGGGGCTACAACTATCTCATATCACCCCAGCCTCCTTTGTTTCTCGTAACATTTCTTTGGCACTTTGATAATGAGCTGGCGGTACAGGCCTGTATCTCTCTTTAATGGGTGGATGATTACCTGTGGGGATATGATGATGAACCCCTTTTACCAGCCCAAAGTCTAAAGCAAGGGTCCCTAACTCCAGGCCTCAAGGGCCGCCAACAGTGCATGTTTTCAGGATCTCCGTAGTATTGCACAGGGGTTGGAATCATTAACTGTGCATTTGATCACATTAACACCTGTGCAATACTAAGGAAATCCTGAAATCCTGCACTGTTGGTGGCCCTCGAGGCCTGGAGTTGGGGACCTCTGGTCTAAAGGATGTTTACTAAAGACTTCATATTCCTGCACTACCCGGTAAACTCCATGCTTTTGATGGGAGGGTGTAGTATCGGTACCTACATGTAACTTCTGGCACAAAACCTCCAGCTTTCCCTCAGAGCTATTGTCCTCTGCTTTGTCAGATGGGTTCAAGGGTTCTACTGCCTTGAGTTGTTATTGACAGTGTACAATTTAGCAATGGTAGTATGCCTAGGCAATTTGACTTCTTCACCAAAGTTTAATACACCTACTGATACCCTTCAGTTGCGGACATCAACTACCCCTCTGACTGTCAGGACAGTGGGCCTACTGTCTGAGTACACGGGTTCTACCAGGGCTTGGTAATCATGCCTTCTAAGGCCTATTGCTGCCGTACACCAGATTAACAATTCACTTCTTGGGGTATTACAATGGGTACCGGATCACCTACTCTTACACTGTGGACTTCTCCTCCAAACAACTCCACCTGCTGCCCCTGCTTCAGGGCTTTTATCTCTCTCTGCAGGACTCATTGCTGCCCGAGGTTGGCAGTTTCGGCAGCCTGTTGTAACAACACAATAACCTCCCCACGACAATTTTCAATGACATTAGTGCCTAAGGTTATCATTGTGTTACTTTCTCATCGATCAACATCAACAATTATCAATCCCTAGGCTTTCAACTCCACCAGCCCCACCTTTATGGTCCCCTCTTTGAACCCAACCTGCGGCACAGGTTTACCATTACTAGCATAAATAACAAAATCGTCATCTGGGCGGTGTTGAATGTCAGAGTTTGCCCAGTATTTCTTGTAAAGGATATACGGTATTGATGTCACCTACGAGCTGGTGTCCAACAAAGCCATCTAGCACGACAGGCAGAACTGGGCGTCCTCCCACGTACCTGTCACGCCAATTCGGTGGGCCAGGTTGTCTCATTCCTGAGGGTTGGCCCGCTGCCCCAGGGTACTCTCGTTTAATATGGCCAGACTTGTCGCAGCAGCAGATGGGCTTTCCTTCTGGGTCATAGCGATCGCTGGGTTGTCCTCTGGTCGGTGGTTTCCTCCTCTGTCGCCTCCACGAGACCTCATCTTTGCTAGAAGCCAACTCGATCTTCCCTGCTGGTTTGGATCCCTTTATCTCTTGCATAGCTTGGACCATCTCTGCTGCGCTTTTAGTCAGTGCCTCTATATTTAAGTGTAGGGCCTCTCTAGTGATAGGCTCAAAAGTCTGTGCATTGGCCCCTGCCGTGGCAGTGGTATGGTATGGTGGTATGTTATGAACAGATGATGTGTAGTCTCTGGGCCACTGACTATTGCTTCTTCTTGCAGTATTCTAATGGCCTTATCCTTAAACTGTGCAAAGTCTAGATCAGGGTTCTGGATGGCCATCATACGCAGTTGCACTCTGTAGGCAACAGGGACAATGAAATGTTCTATTAGCAATTTGTTCTCTTTGGTACACCAGCAGGGTCTGTCTGTTTTATTGCCCTCATCGCTTCCTGGAGGTTCAAAGCAAAGTCTCTTATGCTATCCTGCACCCTCTGTTTACACTCGAAGAATCTTATTTTCAGCTTTACAACAGTACGGGTATCAAAGGTGACTTTCAGTCTGGCCATTAGATGTTCAACAGAGTCTTTATCAGTGTCCGGCCAGGACTTTACCTCCCACTGGGCTGCACCAGTTAATTGTCCAATCAATATACTGACTCGTTGGTCTTCCGTCACGGGATACACTTTATACAAACTGTCCAGTCTCTCCCTGAAGTCTGTCAGGGTATTTGGTTCCCCTGAGTATTGCAGCAACCACATCGCCCCTGGTGTGTACAGCATCAGGAACGGCATTACCGGGGCTATGGCTGGTGCTGCAGCGGCGTTTGGGGCTCTGGCTAGTATAGGCGAAGGCTGGTACGGAGCTGCAGGCTGGGCTGCGGCTGCCCCTTGTGCGAGCTCCTCTCCACCCAGCTCCGACATTTTCCTCCGACCTTAGCCTTCCGGGTCCTTTACTTCCATGGGGATGATCAACTTTAGTTCCACCGATGCGACAGGGTTTCTCGTCCCCACCGAATGTCGTCAGAGTGTAGGTTGGGCTTCCTTTCGCTCTCTTTGCAGGGTACCACCCAAGATGATACACCCCCTCGGCTTCCCACGTGACTTGCATAGTCAAAAACACACAGTTCAATAAAGTTCATGGCACACAGTACCCTGTGGCACCGGGCTACTGGATCCTGTTCGTGACGCCTGAAACTGACGCACCCCAGGGCTGTGGGATACTCGGAACCGGGTTGCGTTTTTTCTAGGGAGTCACAGGGGTCGAGACCCAGCTCCGTAACCCTGAGTTCAGTATTAAAGAGTTTTTGGGGAATAGGGTGGTTTAAAACAAAAAGTTATTTGTGATGCCACCTGTGGTTTGTGGCTATGAGTAGCCATCACTGCTGCAGAGCCTCTGGGGACAATGGACGGGCAGCTGGGATGGATTGGCTCACCACAGGTGGAGCGGATCCCCAGGGCAGTGGATGTTGCAAGATGTAGGGTGCAGGATGAAGGGTGCGCATTAACAGACAGATTCAGTCCTGCTGTTTTGCTGGTCCTTCAAATCCTTAGTGGCAATACCGGTTCAGCCACAGGTGATGTTTCTGTGAGTCTGTGTAACCTGGGAGCAACTCAGGGTTCACCACACCCAGCAAGTTCTGAGGCCTCCCTGCTGCGCTTTCTCTTGTTGGTCCCTGCGGCTGCTTAGAGCTGAGCTGCGGCCCTCTCTCTCTCTCTCTCTACTACGTGTGCCAGTATGACAGGCAGCTCAAGTCCTTCTCTAGACCCAATTCATGGGCGGCTACTCCTGGGTTCTTAATGCTGCTTTGCCTCCGAGCACTTGGTGTGGATGAGGAACTTGGAATTCCCCACCCTCCGGTATTGGCTGCCTCGGACTCCGTGTCCGTTTCTTGGCGCTTGTTCCTCTGGAGTGAGCTGCTCTGCTCCCCAGGCTCTCCTTGACTTCCTCAGACCCTTGCCTTAGGTCCCTCAGCTAGGCTTAGCTATCCTGGGACGAGCTTAGCACTGCTTCAGTCCACAGGATGTCTTCCTCAGTACTGCTCCGTACTGAACTGACTAACTCCGCCCCAGACCAGAATTTATAGGGAAGCTTACCAGGCCCGTATTTGGAGTTCCTGCCGCCCTAGGCACTGTCAGCGGTGCCGCCCCCCCCCCGTCGCGCCACGCCCCCTTGTCACGCCATGCCCCCTTGTCGCCCCGTCGTGCCACGCCTCCCGTTGTGCCACACCCCCGTCATGCCACGCCCCCTGCAGACAGACTGCCCTGAAATAAATACAAAGAATAATAAAATCTTTTACCGATTTTAATTCGTTTATGTGCAAAAGGCATCAATAAGGTGATAATAAATAACAATGCTACATAATAGCAATACGAAAACAACCTAACTACGATATTGTTTTGAGATTGTGCTCTCCAACCGTGCAATATTGGCTAGGCGATCTGGCAGGATCGTGCTGTGTGACAGCGCAACTACGATTTGGAGCACAACTTCCCCTATTCACTCCAATGTTAAATGGTCGTTCCCAGGGTTGCTCATACTCAGCGTGGCCAAGGGGCGTACACCATCGTAGTTGCGTTGCCTGCCAATATCTCCCTGTGTGACATCCCCTATGTGATCTTGGACACGTGCCAAAAACGTGCGCGCTCCCGTGAAATCGTATGCTATATCGGAACAATATCGCAACGTGTAAAGCAGCCATTAGAGTCGTAAAAAAAAAAAAAAAAAAACCATCAGATAATTACTTTTCCATGTGGGCCCTATTCAATAAAATACTACTTAAGGGTGTTTCACATTATTATGTAGACATGGTTTTCAAGCAATAGAAAAAGGATCGCTCTGCTGCCAAAAACTGTTAATTACTACAATGCCTTGGACAAGCTCTGGATATATCAGATATTTCACGAAAAACATAAGCGTTATAATTGTACCATAAAGAGATTTGTGGCTAATACACAGCAAAGATGGGTTCATAATGAAGGTTTCTGCCATACAAATTGATCAGATTAAGAGAGCTGTTGTTAAAATACCATTACAAAGAGCAAAACATATTTAAAGCTGTTAGTGTCTCTGGACTGGAGTCTGTGAACCCCATGGTGCAGGATTCTTCAGAGACTGCAGCTGTGCATGAACCTACTGTTCAGCTGCCCCTAACATCGTTACAAGCAGAAGAGGTTGCAGTGACCCAAGACATACATTAGGACTAACCTTAATACGGTCTTGTTTACTGATGAGTACCATGCAGCCATGGATGGTTAAAGGGAACCTCTCAGCTCGTTTTTGCCCCCTATCCAATCACTACCTGAGGTAAAACTGCAATATAAAGATTTAGAAAAACGATTAACTTACATATTCCTATGATAATCAGTGGTCAGATCTATGTTCGTACATGGATAGGGGCAGTCTCCGGGGCTCCATTCTCCCTCCTCACAGGCTGTGATCACACCCCGCTCGCTGGGCATCAGCATTCCTTCTCTTCTCACCCCTTGTTTTAAAATTTTTGCCTCCTCCTGGTAGTGTCACATGCACTCAAACGTAAGTTTCGGTCCTGCACAGTGTGAGGGTGTATGGTCCGGCGCCGGCGTATGCGCATATTGAATACTGGCTGTACACCTGTTTAGCCTCCACAATGCACCGGACCGGAAATTATGTCCGGCTGCGTGTCATATACTATGAGGAGGCGGCGGGAATTTTTAAATAGGGGGCGAAGCAAGAAGGAATGATGACGCCCAGAGGGACATGATAGGAGCCTGCGAGGGTGGGGGTGGGGGTATGGGAGAATGGAGCCACAAAGACTGCCCATTCCAGTCTACGGATATAGACTGCAGCACTGATAATCATAGGAATATGTAAGTTATTAAATCATCTTTTGGATGGTTAGGGATGAGCTAGCAAGGTGCAGAGTAGTGATAGGAGGGGCTAAAAGGAGCTGAGAGGTTCCCATTATGGTTGTAGTGGATGGTTGCTAGATGACTGCCACCATGTCCCAACAAGGCTGTGACATCAGCAAGGAGTTGGCAGTCATGTTTTGGGTCGTAATCATGTGGAGAGAGCTAGTTTGCCCCTATAGGGTCCATGAAGGCGTGAAAAGGACCACGGCAAAGTATATATACTTTTAGACTGACCACTTTTTTTCTTAGTACTAAATCATCCCCATGCATGACAATGCACCATCTCTTGGTACAGAGCATAGCCCTGAGTAATTGGCTGCTATGGACATAAAAGTAGAGAAAACCATGGTGTGGCCTCCAGTCTCCCCTGATCTCAACCCTATTGAGAAACTTGGAAGTACCTTTAAGCAAAAAAATCTAAGATGCAGCAAGACATTAACCGTCAAACCAGCAGCTCTGGGAGTCAATTCTGACATCCTGCAAACAAATGCAATCAGAAAACATCCAAAACCTGACAAGTTCAATAAATGCAATATTTGTGAAGGTGATTTCAAAGAAAGGCGACATACTGGTAGGATGTTTACATTGTGAGCCCCAGTGGGGACAGTGTTGATGATGTATGTAACGTGCTGTGGAGTTCATAGTGTAATATAAATGTAAAAGAATATTTCTTCATATGTCGTCACAATACCAGGATCTGAAGATCTTCTATTTGGAGGTCAGGGACTCTCTGGTGCGATGTCGCTGCCTCTCTCGCTGTCTTCTCTTTTGACACTGCAGTGCGGTGGACAAGAGGGCATTAACTGGTTAATAACAAGAAGTATGGTGTATAATAACTGAGCCATAAACCCTCCCCATACCATGTCCAGCAGACATTGTAGGATTACTTTATGGATTTTATTATTAGGGTACGGACACACTGGCGTGAAACTCGGACGAGTGCAATGTGTCATTCTCTCACATTGCAGTCAGACCAATGTTAATCAATGTCTGAGTCACATTGGCATCCGTCGGACGCTTTTTTCTCATCCAGATTCTGGATGGGAAAAAAGTCACAACATGCTGCGACAGTATGCGATTCACGTGCGACACTCACCAATGCAAGGCTATAAAAATCATGGACCGCACACGCACCATCCGAGACCGAGAGGCATTTGTTTTTTTCACTGATACATTATCATTCTTCAGCTGAGACAACTGTAAAATGTTCCTGGAAATGATTCTACAGTAATAGCTGCTGAGAACTTCTGCGCCACTTGTACACACAGAACAGTTAAGCTTTGTGCACACGGGGGCGGGTTAGGGGCGGCGGCGGCTGGGCGGACCCGACAGGAAGCTCCGGAGCCGCCCACCGGCTTCCTGTCGGGTCCGTGCTGCGGAAGACGGTCGGGTGTGCGGCGGTGCACAGCGGGTTAGTGGCGTCGGTTCTGCAGCGGCTGGAAGCAGCACATGATTCTGCTTGCAGCCGCTGCAGAACCGGCCGGTTTATAGGACATGCACATTCTTTGCTAACCCGCTGGGAACCCAGCGGGTTAGCAACGGATGAGCATGTGTAAACCGCCGGTGTGTGCACACCGGGTGTCGGTTTCCATAGGTTTCTATGTTGATCCAAAAGCCGCTTTTGGATTAACATAAATTTGCATAAACCTGATGGAAACCGACCGGCGGTTCCGCTCCTAAACCTTCACTAAACCTTCCTGTGTGCACATAGCCTTAGGGTACCATTAGGGTATGTGCCCACATAGTGGTTTAACGTCGGTTTAGCAGCGAAAACCCCCGGCGGTTTAGCATAGGTTTTATTTAAATTTATGTAAATCCTAAGCAGCGTTAGGACTTACAAGTAACCCTATGTAATTTAGAAAACGCTGTGCACACATAGTGGGTTTATGTGAGCGGATCTGCCAGAGGTTGAGCGGTTTCCTAGCGGTTTAGGAGCATACAAAATATCAATTCTTGTCAGCGGTTTGTGATAGTTTCTGAGGCAGAAAATGAACAAAATCCTCCATAGAAAACCGCTTTTAAAACCGCCGGAAAAATGGACTGTAAAACGCTGTGCAAACGCTGCAGAAACCGCTGGGAAACTGCTGGGAAACCGCTGGAGACTTCAGAGCTCAGAACTCTAGGCTCCTGCAAATTTCCACCGGTTTACTGACGGTTTGAACGTCACTAAGCCACTATGTGGGCACGTACCCTTACACGGGGCGACATCTGGGGCGATGTCGCCGGCAACTTGGGGGCGTGGCCAAGTTGTGGCGACATCGCCGGAGACTCGCCCTGTGTGACAGGGCGATTCTCAGGCAAAAAATCGCCACAGAATGAATGATCGCCAGGTTTCACAGCAGTGCTGTGAAACCTGGCAATCAGAATAGGGCGATCATGCCTGATCGCCCTGTGTAACGCAGCAACCCGCAATGTTTAATATTGTGTGTTACCGCTCGCTGTGTTGCTGGGCAACCCAGCGAGCAGTCGCAACTTGCCGTCAAGTTCGCCCGTGTGACATCTCACCGGCAATGTCGGTGGGGATGCGTGCGCTGCTCCCCGCCTACATCGCCGGAGATGTTGCACCGAGAAACGGTACCCTTAGAATTGGCGTAGGAGCGTGATCTACACTGCATTTGACAGCTCTGTGCATAGAGAAGAGGCAGAGAAGTCTCTATTGTAATACAAGAATAAAGGTCTTTAGGAAGAACATAAAAATAATTCATAATAATAATAAACTCAGCACATTTTACATTGAACCAGTATACCCAATTTGTTATATATTTTAGTAGACGGAGTCAGTGCATTTTCTATTGACTCCTCCAAAATGGGCTGCGACTCTGACTCCACAGCCCATGATGCTGCAGGTCTGTGGGCCGCCCCCCTCCCATTTGGTATGCTGCAGCTCTATGGGCCAGGGCCGGCTCTCTCCCATATAGCATGCTACAGCAGGTCTGTGTGGGCTGCTCCCATCCCTCTTTCCCCTAGCTATGCAATGCTGCAGTGCCTGCAGGCTGCTGCAACCCAGGCCTGTGTGGGCCACTCGCTCCCATCCTCCCCATATGTATGCAATGCTGCAGTGCCTGCTGCAGCCAAGGTCTGTGTGTGGGCTGCTGTCATCCCGATCCCCCTACCCCCATATCATATGGGGGGGGAGGGGGTGATAGCTGCCCACACAGACTTGGGCTGCAGGCACTGCCGCAGTGCATAGATAGGGGGGATGGGAGCGGCCCACACATAACTGGGGCCCCCAGCCCCAGTTATGTGTTGGCCGCTCCCATCCCCCACATATGTATCTATGCAATGCTGCAGCGCACCCAGCCTGGGGGCGCTGCAGCATTGCATAGATTCAGAATGTGGGGGATAGGAGCGGCCCACACATAACTGGGGACACTGCAGCATTGCATGAATACATATGTGGGGGATGGGAGCGGCCCATACATAACTGGGGCCCTAAGACCCAGTTATGTGTGGGCCGCTCCCATCCCCCACATATGTATCTATGCAATGCTGCAGCGCATAGATTCAGAATGTGGGGGATGGGAGCGGCCCACACATAACTGGGGACACTGCATCATTGCATAAATACATATGTGGGGGATGGGAGCGGCCCATACATAACTGGGGCCCTAAGACCCAGTTATGTGTGGGCCGCTCCCATCCCCCACATATGTATCTATGCAATGCTGCAGCGCACCCAGCCTGGGGGCGCTGCAGCATTGCATAGATTCAGAATGTGGGGGATGGGAGCGGCCCACACATAACTGGGGACACTGCAGCATTGCATAAATACATATGTGGGGGATGGGAGCGGCCCATACATAACTGGGGCCCTAAGACCCAGTTATGTGTGGGCCGCTCCCATCCCCCACATATGTATCTATGCAATGCTGCAGCGCATAGATACAGAATGTGGGGGATGGGAGCGGCCCACACATAACTGGGGCTGGGGACACTGCAGCATTGCATAGATGCATATGTGGGGGATGGGAGCGGCCCACACATAACTGGGCCCCAGCCGCTCCCATCCCCCACAAGCCACATTATGTTTCTATTGCAATGCCCAGCCTGGCCCATGCTGCACCTGTCCTCAACATTAACACACGGCCGGCGGGCAGCGGCGCCGGTGACTCACACATAGCTGAGCCCAGCCGCTGCCTGCCTGGCTTTCGCGGGAACGGGAATGTGCTGCCGCCCGCCCGGGCCTCTGCGGATTTCCTCGTGACGTGAGTCCTGCTCCCTCTCCGCCCTCCTCCGATGCACAGACGGTGACTGGTGGCAGCCTGGCACAATATACACATACCGTCCGACGTCCCGGCGCGGCGGCGCCGACTGGGGCGATGACGTGCTGCCTCTGCCAGTCTGTCACTTCTCTTCTGCCACACAGTGCCGCCTCTTCCCGGTCCTCCGCGGGAACACAGTACTCTCCTCCGCGGCGGGCCGGCCCCCTCCTTCTCTCTTCCGGCTGCCGCAGGCTGGGTGAGGTGGTCGGCCTGATGGCGATGGGGGGGTTGAGGGGGCGGGGCTTATGACCCGGCCGACAGGGGCAGCGTAAAAAAAAAAAAAAAAAAAAAAAAAGAAAAAAAACATGCAGAGACACCGCCCCTTATGAATTGGCGCCGCCCTAGGCACGTGCCTACGGGTGCCTAATGACAAATACGGCCCTGAAGCTTACCCTGAACCTGGGTTTAGGTCTCCCCCTTCAGGCCTGGAGACAGAAAGGTGTTGTGTGCTTTGATTTTGCCTGGTATGGATACCCTCTGTTTCTCTCAGGTATGACACTACCCCCCCGAGGGAGATAATGACATTGTGGCATCCGAACTCTTGGATGCCACAACAGCGCTTGTAAATTAGCGTATTTTTGAACTCTCGGATTCCCCCAAAATGATGCAATTGGATGCACCTGTAGTCCGAGTGAGAGTATCTATTTGTATGTTTTACCGGGATCCATAGGATGGTAAATGACAGGCCCCCTAGGGGGCGTGTCATTTAGAACTGCGGTCTGCTCATGCCCTGTGCCAGTTCATGGATCACGGCCCGGAAGTCCTGATCCACGGGGACCATAGATCTGGTTGTTTCTGTGTCCATAGACCCCATCGTGGATTCGGGTGTATTCAGGGGTTCACACTAAGATGCAGATTTTGTCTCCGTGAAAAATCTGTGAACACCTGAATCCAGGTGAAACCAGCCTAACTTTGTAAAAGAACTGCTCTCTTTAGATCTCCTTAGATAAATCCATTCTACACAAAGCCTAAAAAAAATAACGAATCACAATAAGGTTGACCCCATAGTGCCATCTACTGGGGAGATAATGGATTTTCAGTCACCAGCACGCTATCAGTGTTTACATACTGATACAGAGTGATGGACAGCCCCGAGTGCCCCAGTGATGGACAGCCCCAAGTGCCGCAGAGTGATGAACAGCCCCGAGTGCTGCAGCGTGATGAACAGCCCCGAGTGCCGCAGAGTGATAAACAGCCCCGAGTGCCGCAGAGTGATGGACAGCCCCGAGTGCCGCAGAGTGATGAACAGCCCCGAGTGCTGCAGAGTGATGAACAGCCCCGAGTGCTGCAAAGTGATGAACAGCCCCGAGTGCTGCAGAGTGATGGACAGCCCCGAGTGCCGCAGAGTGATGGACAGCACCGAGTGCTGCAGAGTGATGGACAGCCCCGAGTGCTGCAGAGTGATGAACAGCCCCGAGTGCCGCAGAGTGATGGACAGCCCTGAGTGCTGCAGAGTGATGGACAGCCCTGAGTGATGGACAGCCCTGAGTGCTGCAGAGTGATGGACAGCCCCGAGTGATGGACAGCCCTGAGTGCTGCAGAGTGATGAACAGCCCCGAGTGCCGCAGAGTGATGGACAGCCCTGAGTGCTGCAGAGTGATGGACAGCCCTGAGTGATGGACAGCCCTGAGTGCTGCAGAGTGATGGACAGCCCTGAGTGATGGACAGCCCTGAGTGCTGCAGAGTGATGGACAGCCCCGAGTGATGGACAGCCCTGAGTGCTGCAGAGTGATGGACAGCCCTGAGTGCTGCAGAGTGATGGACAGCCCTGAGTGATGGACAGCCCTGAGTGCTGCAGAGTGATGGACAGCCCCGAGTGATGGACAGCCCTGAGTGCTGCAGAGTGATGAACAGCCCCGAGTGCCGCAGAGTGATGGACAGCCCTGAGTGCTGCAGAGTGATGGACAGCCCTGAGTGATGGACAGCCCTGAGTGCTGCAGAGTGATGGACAGCCCTGAGTGATGGACAGCCCTGAGTGCTGCAGAGTGATGGACAGCCCCGAGTGATGGACAGCCCTGAGTGCTGCAGAGTGATGGACAGCCCTGAGTGATGGACAGCCCTGAGTGCTGCAGAGTGATGGACAGCCCTGAGTGATGGACAGCCCTGAGTGCTGCAGAGTGATGGACAGCCCCGAGTGCCGCAGAGTGATGGACAGCCCCGAGTGCTGCAGAGTGATGGACAGCCCCGAGTGCTGCAGAGTGATGGACAGCCCTGAGTGATGGACAGCCCTGAGTGCTGCAGAGTGATGGACAGCCCTGAGTGATGGACAGCCCTGAGTGCTGCAGAGTGATGGACAGCCCCGAGTGCCGCAGAGTGATGGACAGCCCCGAGTGCTGCAGAGTGATGGACAGCCCTGAGTGCCGCAGAGTGATGGACAGCCCTGAGTGATGGACAGCCCTGAGTGCTGCAGAGTGATGGACAGCCCTGAGTGCTGCAGAGTGATGGACAGCCCCGAGTGCTGCAGAGTGATGGACAGCCCCGAGTGCCGCAGAGTGATGGACAGCCCTGAGTGATGGACAGCCCCGAGTGCTGCAGAGTGATGGACAGCCCCGAGTGCCGCAGAGTGATGGACAGCCCTGAGTGATGGACAGCCCCGAGTGCCGCAGAGTGATGGACAGCCCTGAGTGATGGACAGCCCTGAGTGCTGCAGAGTGATGGACAGCCCTGAGTGATGGACAGCCCTGAGTGCTGCAGAGTGATGGACAGCCCTGAGTGATGGACAGCCCCGAGTGATGGACAGCCCTGAGTGATGGACAGCCCTGAGTGATGGACAGCCCCGAGTGCTGCAGCGTGATGGACAGCCCCGAGTGCCGCAGAGTGATGGACAGCCCTGAGTGATGGACAGCCCTGAGTGCTGCAGAGTGATGGACAGCCCTGAGTGCTGCAGAGTGATGGACAGCCCTGAGTGATGGACAGCCCTGAGTGATGGACAGCACCGAGTGATGGACAGCCCTGAGTGCTGCAGAGTGATGGACAGCCCTGAGTGATGGACAGCCCTGAGTGCTGCAGAGTGATGGACAGCCCTGAGTGCTGCAGAGTGATGGACAGCCCTGAGTGATGGACAGCACCGAGTGATGGACAGCCCTGAGTGCTGCAGAGTGATGGACAGCCCTGAGTGCTGCAGAGTGATGGACAGCCCCGAGTGCCGCAGAGTGATGGACAGCCCTGAGTGATGGACAGCCCCGAGTGCTGCAGAGTGATGGACAGCCCCGAGTGCCGCAGAGTGATGGACAGCCCTGAGTGATGGACAGCCCTGAGTGCTGCAGAGTGATGGACAGCCCTGAGTGATGGACAGCCCTGAGTGCTGCAGAGTGATGGACAGCCCTGAGTGATGGACAGCCCCGAGTGATGGACAGCCCTGAGTGATGGACAGCCCTGAGTGATGGACAGCCCCGAGTGCTGCAGCGTGATGGACAGCCCCGAGTGCGGCAGCGTGATGGACAGCCCCGAGTGCCGCAGAGTGATGGACAGCCCCGAGTGCCGCAGAGTGATGGACAGCCCGAGTGCTGCAGAGTGATGGACAGCCCCGAGTGCCGCAGAGTGATGGACAGCCCTGAGTGATGGACAGCCCCGAGTGCTGCAGAGTGATGGACAGCCCCGAGGCCGCAGAGTGATGGACAGCCCTGAGTGATGGACAGCCCTGAGTGCTGCAGAGTGATGGACAGCCCTGAGTGATGGACAGCCCTGAGTGCTGCAGAGTGATGGACAGCCCTGAGTGATGGACAGCCCTGAGTGATGGACAGCCCCGAGTGATGGACAGCCCTGAGTGATGACAGCCCTGAGTGATGGACAGCCCCGAGTGCTGCAGCGTGATGGACAGCCCCGAGTGCTGCAGCGTGATGGACAGCCCCGAGTGCCGCAGAGTGATGGACAGCCCTGAGTGATGGACAGCCCTGAGTGATGGACAGCACCGAGTGATGGACAGCCCTGAGTGCTGCAGAGTGATGGACAGCCCTGAGTGCTGCAGAGTGATGGACAGCTCCGAGTGCTGCAGAGTGATGGACAGCCCTGAGTGCTGCAGAGTGATGGACAGCCCTGCTTCCAGGCAAGAGAATAACAACACGGAAATGGAGGAAAAATCCCAATTATTTTTGGAATTTTTCTTGTATAAAAAAGTTTGTTATTTCACTGTACAATAAATAATGTAATAACAAGTCTCCACCTTATAAAGAATACAGACAGCAGCTCTTCTCCTATTTTACCGAACTGGGACGTTTTTCACTGCAACATAGCAAACTATACAGGTCACGTGAGTGTTGTGTCTCCTACACTACATGTGATACGGTAATAGGGTAACGCCCAGCCACCGTCTCCACGGCAACTGTGTGATCCCGCCCCTCTGAGTGCGGATTGGTCCGCTTCTCCGTAGTGTCCTTTCTGTTCCGATATTCAACTCATCATCTGATTGGTCGACTCAGGGGACCGCACCATATGACGTCACCTTTATTGAGCTATAAACTAGCCAATTAGCCCGAAGAGAGGGAGGGGTTACGAGAGCAGGGTGGGGCTTAGCGGTACAGCTGTGCGCCGTGGTGGGGACAGAACGTGGCGGGAGGTGAGTGGCGGCGGTGACAGGTGAGCGGCTGTGATCAGTGCGCCCGGTGCCGGGTCTGCTGTGATCACTGTGTATTGCATTGTGATAGGCAGGGTCTGTCCCGGGCGGGCTCTGCTCTGCTCCTCTGCTCTTCTGCACTTCGTGTTTGGGCTCCGATATTTAATGCTTTGAATAAACAAAAAATCCTACAAAGAAAAAAGTGCAAGATGTCAGAGAGACACCGAGAGACACAGAGAGACACAGAGATCTCCTGCCCTGAATAACTGTACGTGATTGGTCAGTGGAGAAGTGTAGACAGGAGCACTAGGACTCACAAGTATAAGGTGTGTGTGTGTGTGTGTGTATATAAAATATATGCCCCCCCCCCCCCCCCCCCAAGTCTGGTACATGACCCTCCCCCCCCCCCCCCCATCCTAATATATATATGGCCCCCCATCCTGCTAGTATATGAATGAACCCCAATTCTGATACATGGCCCCCCGTCCTTGTATACATGGCCCCCATCCTAATATATGGTCTCCCATCCTGGTAGTATATCAACCCCCCCCCCCACCCTGGTCTATATGGCCCCCCATCCTGTTACAGCGTCCGCCATCCTGGTAGTATATGAACCGACTCCATCCTGGTATGTATGATTCCCATCCCGGTACATGTCACCCTATCCTGGTACAAGAATGGCGTTCTCATCATGCAGGTAGTTGACAGTGTCTATGAGAGGGCAGTGCTCACATGTTGACCCGCTCTCACGCTGATCAGCTGACCCCCCTCACAGGCTGATCAGCTGACCCCCCTCACAGGCTGATCAGCTGACCCCCCTCACAGGCTGATCAGCTGACCCCCCTCACAGGCTGATCAGCTGACCCCCCTCACAGGCTGATCAGCTGACCCCCCTCACAGGCTGATCAGCTGACCCCCCTCACAGGCTGATCAGCTGACCCCCCTCACAGGCTGATCAGCTGACCCCCCTCACAGGCTGATCAGCTGACCCCCCCCTCCAAGCTGATCAGCTGACCCCCCCCCCCCTCAGAGGCTGATCAGCTGACCCCCCCCCCCCTCAGAGGCTGATCAGCTGACCCCCCCCCCCCTCAGAGGCTGATCAGCTGACCCCCCCCCCCCTCAGAGGCTGATCAGCTGACCCCCCCCCCTCAGAGGCTGATCAGCTGACCCCCCTCACAGGCTGATCAGCTTGACCCCTTCACAGGCTGATCAGCTTCATGTGACTTCTCTCTACACACATGTACATGTTTATTATTGTTATATTTCGGAGTATCGGACACCTCTGGCCTCTGGGCACGTTTTGGTTTGTTTCCAGAGTTCAGTCATCTGATGTAACCTGTTGATCATGAACCATCTGTATATTTAGTTATGTATATCATGTACAAACCATTGAGTTATATTGTATTGTATTAACTCTTTCACCAGCTCAGTGTCTTCTGGGCTGCCGCTGTGTGTTATTATTTCTATGTATACTTCTTAATTAATCCAGGAAATTATATTATTTTATACAATGTATTTCTGTGTTGCTCTGCACTTTTTTTTTTCTTTGTAGGGTTTTTATTCCAATACTTGTGCCCATGGGCTTGTATCCTTGCTCTTCAGTACACAAATAGGTTTATATTAATTTATATTTTGATAGATCTGATTTTTTTAATATGGCGAAAATAAAATCTATCAAATAATAAAAAAAAAATAGCTTAGACAGGATTACAATGACTGATAACACCTCTATATACAGTAGATAACACAGGATCCACCATTCACAATAGGTGATATCACAGCTCACCTCCTCCTCCTGTACAATGACTGATAACACCTCCATATACAGTAGATAACACAGGATCCACCATTCACAATAGGTGATATCACAGCTCACCTCCTCCTGTACAATGACTGATAACACCTCTATATACAGTAGATAACACAGGATCCACCATTCACAATAGGTGATATCACAGCTCTCCTCCTCCTCCAGTACAATGACTGATAACACCTCTATATACAGTAGATAACACAGGATCCACCATTCACAATAGGTGATATCACAGCTCACCTCCTCCTGAATAATGACTGATAACACCTCTATATACAGTAGATAACACAGGATCCACCATTCACAATAGGTGATATCACAGCTCACCTCCTCCTGTACAATGACTGATAACACCTCTATATACAGTAGATAACACAGGATCCACCATTCACAATAGGTGATATCACAGCTCACCTCCTCCTGTACAATGACTGATAACACCTCTATATACAGTAGATAACACAGGATCCACCATTCACAATAGGTGATATCACAGCTCACTCCTCCTCCTGTACAATACTGATAACACCCTCTATATACAGTAGATAACACAGGATCCACCATTCACAATAGGTGATATCACAGCTCCCTCCTCCGTACAATGACTGATAACACCTCTATATACAGTAGATAACACAGGATCTACCATTCACAATAGGTGATATCACAGCTCACTCTCCTCCTGTACAATGACTGATAACACCTCTATATACAGTAGATAACACAGGATCCACCATTCACAATAGGTGATATCACAGCTCACCTCCTCCTGATAATGACTGATAACACCTCTATATACAGTAGATAACACAGATCCACCATTCACAATAGGTGATATCACAGCTCACCTCCTCCTCCTGTACAATGACTGATAACACCTCTATATACAGTAGATAACACAGGATCCACCATTCACAATAGGTGGTCACAGCTCACCTCCTCCTGTACAATGACTGATAACACCTCTATATACAGTAGATAACACAGGATCCACCATTCACAATAGGTGATATCACAGCTCACCTCTCCTCCTGTACAATGACTGATAACACCTCTATATACAGTAGATAACCAGGATCCATCATTCACAATAGGTGATATCACAGCTCACCTCCTCCTGTACAATGACTGATAACACCTCTATATACAGTAGATAAACAGATCCACCATTCACAATAGGTGATATCACAGCTCACCTCCTCCTCCTGTACAATGACTGATAACACCTCTATATACAGTAGATAATACAGAATCCACCATTCACAATACTGATATCACAGCTCACCTCCTCCTCCTGTACAATGACTGATAACACCTCTATATACAGTAGATAACACAGATCCACCATTCACAATAGGTGATATCACAGCTCACCTCCTCCTCCTGTACAATGACTGATAACACCTCTATATACAGTAGATAACACAGGATCCAACACATATATCACAGCTACCACCCACACTTACTCTATATACAGTAGATACACAATCCACCATTCACAATAGGGTATCACAGCTCACTCCTCCTCTGTACAATGATGATAACACCTCTATATACAGTAGATAATACAGAATCCACCATTCACAATACATGATATCACAGCTCACCTCCTCCTCTCCCTTTTGTACAATCACTTTTACCCAGAACATATTTCCATACAGTGATATTGTGTCTGTCAGTCTTTTGCTGCCTTTGTGAAGAACAGATATTAAAGGGAACCAACCACCCCAAATGACCCCCGGACTGTTAATGTGTCCATACAACCTGCAGACACATATGGGGCACTAGTTTTTGCTAAAAAAAACGGATTTGTAAAAGCTAAGATATAGCTTTATAAACTTTTAAAAATCTGGCCGACTGGGCGTTATCTGGGGGGGGGGGGGGGGGGTGGAGCTCTGCGCAATATGTACAACCTGCTTCGGTGCCGTCCCTGCACTCCTGTCCGGTGCTGTGCCCGCTGCTCTGGCCGGTGCTGTGCCCGCTGGTGTCCTCCTGTCATGTGCCCGCTGGTGTCCTCCTGCTGTGCCCCGGGCCGGTAACATGATTATCGGTGCGGGCTCCGGGCAATGGGGAAGCTTCCTGCTTCCTCCTGCTCATCCCCGCCCAGGTCAGCCCTGCACCAATGAGAACGCAGGGCCAGTGTGTCATGTGATCGCCGCTGTGAGCCAATCACAGCGCAGGGGCGGTTACATGACACACTGGCCCTGCGTTCTCATTGGTGCAGGGCTGACCTAGGCGGGGATGAGCAGGAGGAAGCAGGAAGCTTCCCCATTGCTCGGAGCCCGCACCGATAATCATGTTACCGGCCTGGGGCACAGCAGGAGGACACCAGCGGGCACATGACAGGAGGACACCAGTGGGCACAGCATCGGCCAGAGCAGCGGGGAGACAGCACCGGACAGGAGTGCAGGGATGGCACCGGACCAGGTTGTACATATTGCGCAGAGCTCCACCCCCCACCCCCCCAGATAACGCCCAGTCGGCCAGATTTTTAAAAGTTTATAAAGCTATATCTTAGCTTTTACAAATCCATTTTTTTAGCAAAAACGATTGCCCCATATGTGTCTGCAGGGTGTATGGACACATATTAACAGTCCGGGGGGGTCATTTGGGGTGGTTGGTTCCCTTTAAATCTAACATTCTGCCTTGTTACCAGTGTGAAAATTGCAGGATTTCTTTTACTAATATAAAGTACCGTAGATTGTGATATGAAAAATTAATAAATATTTGTAATCTAAAACTCTACATTAAACATTAATTTTTGTGTGATGCCTTCCATGTGTGTGATGTGTTGATGTTGGAGGCTTTGCCCCCTGCCTTATAGAGCGCTGTTCTCACTGTTCTTGCACTTTCCAGGTTTTCCTTCCTCTGAAGCCATGGACGTGATCCTATACGTGGCCGGGGCCCTCGTCCTTTTACTGCTGTGGATCAGGGCAAAAGGCTTTGAATACGTGATTGTGCACCACAGATGGGTGTTTGTTTGCCTCTTCTTGCTCCCGCTCTCCGTTGTGTTCGATGTTTTATTATTACGTCCGGGCCTGGCTGGTGTTTAAAATGTGCAGCGCCCCCAAACAACATGACCGCCGGGTGCAAGAGATTCAGAAGCAGGTGAGAGGGCGGTCGTCGTATTATTCCAGAGAGGAACAGAGCGTTTCCAGTGCCGCTCCCCAGCACACCCTTTTATTAAAGGGGTTGTCTTATAGCACCAATTCCTGTCTATATGGCCTGAACACCATAGATGGGAGTCCCCAACGTGGGACTCCTCCATTATCCAGAACAGATAATAATGTGCTGTCATCTACATGGCCAGAATCACGTACCCGCTTCTTAGCATGTAATTTGGGGTTGCGCCTGCATGGGTTAATCTTTCACTCAATCCATCATTCAAGGCTGAAAAGTCACACCCCGACACAGACTACACCCCCCTAGCTTCACAACACGCTGCCACCACTCATCCAACATACAGGGCGATGAGTCCCTGAACTAATATCGTCAACCAATCAACAGGGTCACACACTTAAAGCTATGGATTCTGTTAGAGCATACAAGAGTCAAACTTAAAGTTTTATTCTTTAATGTAAAAAAGTTACAGTGCTTATAATAAAAAGATAAAAATAAAACTGACATACAGATATGCAAAACAGTTATAAAATAGGAGACAATAACAGAAAATACCTAACTTTGCATATTCTTCTGCTTCTTGGCCACATTTGGTTGATTCCTTTGAGGGTATCAGAGGTGTGAAGTATCTACTTCTGTGGTTCTCAGGGAGGCCCCCTGGGGTTTCGGATCCTGAGCACAAGAAGACTTACAAGTCCTGGTCTAGATAACATAGGCTATGACCTCTGGCGTATGTCAATTTAACTGCGGTTGTCGTAATTTCCCTATAAATACAGATTTTCCTCTACAGCTACCTTGTAGTGACACGTTTCCCTGGGTAATCAGATGATCGTCCCAATAAAGAAACTACCCTTTAATGCAGTCAACTAGTCTAAAGGATGGATACAACCTTTATTTTTCACTCCCCCATCCATCTACTTTGATGGGGCGTATCGAAAAAGTGTTTGGAAAATGATGTTATTCTTTAACGTCTTGTACATGTACGACTAAGCAGTAGTGTAACTTGAAGCTCCTGGGTCCTGAAGCGAAAGCTCCACAGGGGCCCCCAATTATTACAAATATTTAATAGGGTTAGTCTTTTTCTATAGGCAGAAGGGACATTTGGTGCCCCCCTAGGCTCCAGTGCCCGGGTGCAATTGCAACCCCCTGCACCTATTGCAGTTATATAAAAAAGAGCTCAGGAGCCATAGGATACGGTATAACTGGATGATTGATCACTGGGACATCTAGCGATCCCAAATCGGGCTCTACAGCCCCGTCCTAATGGAGCAAAGGTGTGCATGCTCAGCCTCCACTCCATTCATTGTCTATTGGACTGCCTAGCGACAAACTCAGCTATATGTACCAGTCCCATAGACGATGAAGGGAGCAAAGGCTGAGTGTGTCCACCATTAACAGGGTTCCAGAACCTTGATCTCTGGGGGGCCCAGCAGTCAGACCCGCCTTGCGATCAAAAAGTTATTCCCCCAAAAAATATATTCAGTCTTTATCAGCAGCAGTAGGGACACAAGGAGTGCCCAAAGGAGATTAAAATAATAAGTAACAAAAAAGGATCAACGTAAAAACAATTTCCCCCACCCAAAAAAAAAAATAACGGCACAATTTAGTTTTTTGTTTCACCGCTGTTTTCCCAGGTCCGTAGCTGGAAGGCGGAGGGAGGTAAAAACTTCATGTGCACTGGACGGCCGGGCTGGTTAACGGTGTCCCTGCGAGTTGGGAAGTACAAGAACACTCATAAGAACATAATGATCAACCTCATGGACATCCTGGAGGTGGACACTAAGAGACAGGTACTTATTAGTTGTCTTTATTTTGGATGGAAAGAGTGGACCAGGATACGGTTCTGGGATCAGTTATAAAAAAAAATTCTTAGATTTTTAATATTGCTTATCTGCCGTTAGGATGGGTCAGATTGGTCAGGATCCACTGATTGGAGGAGCTGCCGCACAATGGAAGCTGCACAGCGCCATGCATGCTTTAGTGGCTGTGACTGGTACTGCAGCTTCTACAGAGATGCGCCATGGCCCCAGTCAATCAGCCGATCAGTAGAGGTTGTTCAATTGACTGTCTTCAGCAGTTCACCACAACTCTGTCTCCTGGCATCCTGCTTTCCGGGGTGGGGGCGAGGGTGGTGCGCTCCTGAAGACTGACGATGCACACTATCGGCATGGTTGCGCCACTGTCCTGACCTATGCGATCTCCCATGCTTCAAGCTGTGACCGCATCATAGGATCTCAGGGGCACAAAAGCTGGATCCATCAAGTGATCCAGCCAGTGTCAGAGCAGGGATTACAAGCTGTATAGTGAAGAGCTTACAATCACTGCTCTCCTTGCCTTGGTATCTGGCCACCGCTGATAGTCTGCAGAGGAGGTCAGTGACGGGGGCAATGAGCAGGAAACTATAACATTAAATATAAAAATCCCTCTGCTCTTTAGAAAAGATTTTTACCCGCCTTTGCTCCCTCTCTAACCTCACAACCTCAGTACTCACACTGTCCGACCACCATCTCTTGACCTTCTCCGCCCTCTCCTCCCCTGCCACACTACCCCCTCTCCGCAAACTTGATCACCCTCGCCGAAACCTAAAAGATCTTGATCTTCCTTTATTCTCTGAATCACTCCTCCCTCTCACCGACCTACTCTGCGCTGACGACATTGACATTGCCACCACCCTATACAACACCACCATAATGAACGCTCTCGACCTAGCCGCCCCCCTCACTCTCCATGCTCCACGCATTAACAGGCAACCCTGGCACACCACCCTCACTAAAAACCTGAGACGGGCGTCCAGAGTCGCCGAGAGGAGATGGAAAAAGTCTCACACCCCCGAGCACTTTGCTCTGTTCAAGCAATCCATCACTGACTTCAAGACGGCACTCGCTACAGCCAAGCAAGTGTTCTTCTCATCCCTTATAACCTCTCTGTCCCGCAACCCCAAACAGCTCTTCAAAACTTTCAACTCCTTACTTCGCCCACCTGCTCCTCCCCCTTCTCCCCTCATCTCTGCTGAAGACTTTGCGACCTTCTTCAAGGAGAAGATCGACAAGATCAGAAGCAGCTTCAGTCCACTATCCCCACAACTCCCCTTCCCACCTACACTGCCCTCCTCCTCCATCAGCCACTTCCCCCCCATAACTGAAGACCAACTCTCCTCCCTCCTGTCAAAATCACACCTCACCACCAGCACCCACGACCCACTCCCATCCCACCTCATTCCCAACCACACCTCCATTTTCATCCCAGCCCTCACCCACCTCTTTAACCTTTCACTTCGCACTGGTACCTTCCCCTCGGCCTTCAAACACGCCCTAATCACGCCCATCCTAAAAAAAACCCTCACTTGACCCTACCTCTGTCTCTAACTATCGCCCCATATCTCTTCTCCCATTCGCCTCTAAGCTACTTGAACAACACGTCCACTCCGAACTGTCCTCTCACCTCTCCTCGTGCTCCCACTTCGACCGCCTACAGTCCGGCTTTCGACCCCTCCATTCCACCGAAACAGCCCTGACCAATGTCACCAACGACCTACTGACCGCCAAGAACAAACACCACTACTCCATCCTGCTACTCCTTGACCTGTCTGCCGCCTTCGACACGGTTGACCACTCCCTTCTTCTCCGGATCCTGGAATCCCTTGGCATCACCCACCTTGCCCTCTCCTGGATCTCCTCATACCTAGCGGACCGGACCTTCAGCGTCTCCCACTCCCACACCTCCTCCTCACCCTACCCTCTTTTCTGTCGGAGTCCCCCAAGGTTCCGTCCTGGGACCCCTACTTTTCTCCATTTACACTCTCGGCCTAGGGCAACTCATCGAGTCCCATGGCCTCCAGTACCACCTCTACGCCGATGACACCCAAATCTACCTGTCCGGCCCTGACATCACCTCCCTACTCTCGAAAATCCCTCAATGCCTTTCCGCCATCTCATCCTTCTTCTCTGCTCGCTTCCTTAAACTCAACATGGACAAAACTGAATTCATAGTCTTCCCCCCAAGAAATTCCACCCCACCTCCCAACCTATCCATCTGCATCAACGACTGCGCCCTCTCCCCAGTCCCCCAAGCCAAGTGCCTCGGGGTAATCCTTGACTCCTCCCTATCCTTCAAACCCCACATCGAGGCCCTCACCACATCCCTCCGGCTCCAGCTCAAGAACATCTCACGGATCCGCTCCTTCCTCACCCACGACACCGCTAAAACACTCATCCATGCTCTTATCATCTCCCGCCTTGACTACTGCAACCTCCTTCTCAATGGCCTCCCGGCTAACTCCCTCACACCTCTCCAGTCTATCCTCAACTCCGCTGCCCGACTCATCTATATGTCCTCCCGCTACTCCCCTGTCTCCCCCCTCTGCCAAGCCCTTCACTGGCTCCCCGTCTCCAAGAGATCCCAATTCAAAACACTAACCATGACCTACAAAGCCATACACAACCTGGCCCCACCATACATCTCCGACCTGGTCTCCCGATACCTACCCTCACGCAACCTCCGCTCCTCCCAAGAACTCCTCCTCTGCTCCCCCCTCATCACCTCTTCACACAACCGAGTCCAGGACTTCTCCCGGGCATCTGCCTTACTCTGGAACTCCCTACCCGAACACGTCAGACACTCTCCTACCCTGAGTAACTTCAAGTGTCACCTGAAGACTCACCTGTTCCGTCAAGCCTACAACCTGCCATGAGACCCAGGCGAACGCCCCATACATGACATTCCCCCATCCTACTGTATCCTTACCCACCCCTCATAGACTGTGAGCCCTCGTGGACAGGGTCCCTGCCCCTCCTGTACCTGTACGTCCTGATCGCCTAGATTTAGTGTACTTGTTCTTGTCTCCCTCATCCTCATGTAAAGCGCCATGGAACCCAATGGCGCTATATAAATAAATAATAATAATAATAATAATAATAATAATAATAAGAGCAAATTGCAGTTTCTTCATTTTTTTAACACTTCAATACCATTTCACCCATTTTAGGCTAGTTTCACACTTGCGTTCAGGTGTAATCAGGCTGAACACGTGTTCAACCGCATCCAAGTTTGTTTTTGCAACCGTATGCAACTTCAGCAATATTATGCCTCGTGTCGGATCAGGCAAGACAAAACGCTTAGGTTGCATCCGTTTTTTTTGCCTGGTCCGTCGGAAAGTTGAAGCTTGACATAGGACACGCCTAATGGGAGGGTATCGGGAACGGCTCTGTGCATGCTCAGAGTGAAAGCCGGATCCGGCCCTGGCCCCATTGAAGCAAATTCTTTTTTTGGTCGCAGTGCGCCACATCCGGTGACATGAGGCGCTTTAACCAGCCGCAAAATCGCAACTTTGTCCGTCCGGGGAGGAGGTCATAAAAACTCATTTGTTAGGATCCGGCGGAAACCTTATGCCACAGCATATACCTGCGTCCCCATTCTAAGTCAATGGAGACAGGCCTCATCAGATAGCATCAGGTTTCGGCCAGATTAGGACATTGGCTAAGAAAAGCACAACTGTGAAACCACCCTTAATGGAACCTGACATGTCCCCCGTGCCCTCCAACCCAGCATCATTCCTATATGTATTGCTAAATTCTCTGCCCAGCCACCCTGTATAATGTTACTCACTGAAATCCCTGTTTAAAAAAAGTTTTCCTAAGCTCCGGTTTTCTTGTACTAATTAGGGCTTTGACTAGTCGATGGGGTGTTTGCTTCTCCAGACTAGTTGGCCCTCTCTGTGTGTTATCGCATCACTGTGGGCATGATAACATGATTTGCAAAGCTGGCGTTATCATCTCCAGCTCCTGTAAATCTCGCACATGTGCGTGGCTCTATTCAGCAGTGTCAGTGCGCCTCTGATGTTGGGTGTGCACTTCTCGGCTTCAGAGAGGAGCACTGTGCATGACCGGAAGTGCAGAAGATGACTCATGCATACAAAGGAGCCAAAGGACCGCCGTCTTCTGCACTTCCGGTCATACACTTTGCCTCTGATATCCCGGTCCGGAATATGACCAGAAGTGCAGAAGATGGCCCATGCATACAAAGGAGCCAAAGGACCGCCGTCTTCTGCACTTCCGGTCATGCACAATGCCTCTGATATTGAGAAGCGCACACCCAACTTCAGAGATGTTCATGACACTGCTGAATAGAGCCATGAGCATGTGCCAGATTTGCACGGCGCAGGCCATGATGGCGGTTCTTGCAAATCATGTTATCACGCCCACGGGGGAGTGATAACTTGCAGAGAGGGTGACTAGTCTGGGGAAGCAAACACCCCATCGACTAGTCAAAGTCCTAATTAGCATAAGAAAAACAGAGTTCATAAATACTTTTGTTAAGCAGGGATTTAAAGGACTGACCGTATACAGGGCCGGATAGGCAGGAAATTTAGCAATACACATACCAATGCTGCGGGGTTTGAGGGCATGGGGGGGGGACATGACAGGTTCACTTTGAGAACCTCAAACAATTCCTTTTATAATTATATTATTTTATTTATTGACATTTTTGTTTGTTTTTTAGATTGTACGCGTAGAACCTTTGGTTAATATGGGTCAGGTGACCGCCCTTCTTAATTCTATCGGCTGGACCCTTCCCGTAGTGCCAGAGCTTGACGATCTGACAGTCGGTAAGAAGAAATAGATACATATAAAAAGAAAACCGATTTGGATGCTAATTGTGGAAAGCTATACATTTTGAGAATCTAGGAGGTGGGCAATAACCGTTACAAAAAAATATATTTTTATATAGAACACTAAAACTGTCAGAATTGGAAAAGGAGGCCATGTTATCATTAAAGGAGAACTCCGGGAATATAAAAAAAAAAAGTACTGTCCCTGCCCTCCTATATGATGAAGCAGAGCTGAGCACTACAGTTCTAAGATCTATAAATCACTTATAAATCAATAAAATCATATCTGCTCCTCAGCTCTCACCCCTCCCTTCAGGACAGAGCAATTCAGCCTCATGCTGCTGCAGTGACAGGAGGTGTCAAGGGGGTGGACCCTGTGGTCCTCAGGATCATATTACATTCCCACTCCCTCACACTTCTGTATAAACAGGGGGAGTGGTCGCCAGCCCCATGGTCACACTACAATCCTGCCCCTGATATACCATCATATGTAATGTATGAACAGGGGTGTTCTTCCTTCAAATAACAATCGTGTTACCAAGCAGATATAAATACACACTGTGATCTTCTGCTGTACAATGATATGATGGTGCATAATGTGTGCTGTCATATATCAGGCTAGGAGCAGAGGGAAAACACTACATTTACTGATTCAGCACCACTATGGTCTCCCTTCCCCATATCAACTTACTAGCTTCCTGTGCCCTGAAACTTTAGCACTGTGCGTGACTGAATTTCTCTGTCTCTGAAGGGAGGGGTGAGAGCTGAGGAGCAGATATGATTTTACTGATTTATAAGTGATCTATAGATCTTAGAACTGTAGTGGACATCATGTAGGAGGGCAGGGACAGTACAAAAATTTTATCACCCTGGAGTTCCCCTTTAGGACTGAGCAATAGCAAAATGTTACACTTTTTCCTGCAAGCGCCTCTGTTCCGAGATGATATCAGGAAGAAAGCCTGATGGCCGGCTAGTAACGTTACATGATTCCTGGCAGTGACATCAGGTTCTTGGAGCCAGTATGGCCTCCACTCATTGAACGGTTATAAATGAAGTATTGTACACAGGTGGATGACCCTACAAACCTCCTTGTCTCCCGGTACAGGTGGTCTGATTATGGGAACAGGAATTGAATCTTCATCTCATAACTTCGGACTCTTCCAGCACATCTGTTCGGCTTATGAACTTGTCCTTGCCGATGGGAGCCTTGTGCGGTGCACACCGGTAAGATGTCATTTATGTTTATTTAAAGGGGTGATTCAGAAAAACAAAAATATAAACTAATACTAATATAGGACTATTATGTAAAATGTAAGTCATATATAATATTAGGCCAAATGCCTGTATCATCCTATTCTGTGTTCAAAACGTGTCCGGAGCTAAATCAGCCCCCTTCTCTATTACAGCCAAAATCTAGAAAGAAAAGGGGTTTGGGTTAGCGGTTGACCTAAGCGGTCAGCTCTGTAAAGGGTTAGTCCCATCTTTAGAAGTTATCGCGTATCTATAGAATAGGTGATAACATGCTGAATGATTGGTGACCACCAATCCTGGACCTGAATGCATCAGGGGTCGGGCATGTGCACCACCACTCCAACCATTGTTTATTGGACTGCCAAAGATGGCAGACACTGTGATCGACTTTTTCCAGCAGTCCCATGGAGAATGTATGGAGTGATGGTAAATGTCAGGCCACTGCTGCCTTCAGATTGGGCTCCGTTCTTGGAGTTGGGGGTGCAGGGTCCCAGTCTTCGGACCCACTGATCAGCAAATTATCACCTATTCTATGTACAGGTGATACTCTGGGACTATCACTGTAATGCTCTACTAGTCACGTGTCCACACTAGGTGTTGTTCTATATTGAACACAGAACTATGAACGCTGTAACCTATACAAAAAGAAAATAAAGTTTGAGAATGAACAGGTTATTGAATTGAATTAGTGATCCATTCTCTCTTCAGACAGATAATTCGGACCTCTTCTATGCCGTCCCCTGGTCGTGCGGAACCCTGGGATTCTTGGTTGCTGCAGAAATAAAGATCGTCCCATCTAAGAAGTACGTGAAGCTGAGCTACACCCCGGTGAGAGGCCTGGAGAAGATCTGCGAGAGGTTCTCAAGAGAATCCACAAAAAAAGAGAACTATTTTGTGGAGGGTTTGGTGTACTCAGCTGATGAGGCCGTGATAATGACCGGAGTCCTGACCGACGAGGCTCAGCCACACCAGGTACACCACTCTGCTGTTGGCTCGTCTGACTTTTGTCCTGCTTAATCCTTAATTACATTAATACTTTGATTTATTTCAGATAAATAGAATCGGAAATTATTGGAAACCTTGGTTTTTCCGTCACGTGGAATCCTATTTGAAGAATAACCAAAGTGGGACTGAGTACATCCCCTTACGCCATTACTACCATAGACATACAAGGAGTATCTTCTGGGAGCTGCAGGTAGGTGTCTAATATAACCCTATACAGAGCACGCTATGATTATCCTACACGTTAAGGACTTGTCTTGGGGTCAGGTCACACTGTTTGGAGTGTGCACCAGGGGTGTAACTACAATAGGTGCAAGGGTTGCAGTTGCATCCGGGCCCTAGAACCTAGGGGTCCCTTTAGCCTATAGATAAAGACTAATGCTATTAGGGTACGTCACTCCTGGAGCGTGAACGGGAGCGCGCACGTTTTTGGCGCCCCGCCAGCGTCGCCGTCGCGTGTTTACACGCGGCGATGTTACAGGCGCCATCGCCGCTGGGGTGTCCAAAGAACCTGTATGGAGTAACATTGTAGGCAAAGCTATTCTAAACAGCTGCAACAAAGTGTACCAGTGCACACCAGCCTGAGAGATGCCCAAAGATCAAGGAATGATTGTCTGTGATACATTGGGCACGTGCACCCGGATCTTTTCTCCGTATATTGTGCACCATGAATAACCACTGCTCTGAGCAGAAATATTGACAGTACCTTGATCGGGCATCCATGGTGGTAGTCTGTGGCAGTCTGACCAGGGCATTGCAAACTGTTTCCAATGCCGCCATGCCGGGCGCTTCTCATGATCACCAAGCCCCCACCATGTCATAACTTGCAGCTGTGACGTGGAAATTGGACCAAGGTTTTGCAAATCTTTTTGCTCAAGTTTGCAACTGTCCCAACACAAATAGTCAATGTTTCCATGATGGAGGCATAGTGTGGGTATATGGACGGTGATCTTAATGATGCACATCAACAAAACCATTGTAATGCATAGATTGGTGGGGGGGGGATACTGAAGAATAGCACTCTTAGTATATATATCTCTGTCTTCCTCCGCCAGCACCTGATAACTTTGGTTTCCTACTAATGGATGGGGCTTGTAAGGTGTAGAAAAATAAAGCAACCAATTGAGTTAAAGCACCATTCCAGGGTTTGGGTTTTTTTAAGCGCTGGAGAGGCGCTTTAAATTTAACTCCCCTGCCCTGTCTTTATACGCACCTTATGGGGGCTTCACTTTTTACTGACACTGATTCGGTCCTGTGGCGCCATCTTGTGACTGTAAGTTCTGATCGGCCTGGAAGTCAGACTTTGTCACAAGCATTCAGTACATCTCTATGAGAGCCAGAATGCGGCTCTCATAGACTTGTATTGAGATATGAACTCCGCTGCACTCTATGAAACACTGGAGCTGTCGGCAGGTCCCAAATCGCCATAGACCAACCGGAGGAGAAGCGATAGAGGATGAAGCCCCAGAAGGTAAGTATGAGACAGGGGGCAGGGGACTTACATTTAAAGCACCAACTCACCTGTGCAATAAAAAAAAATGGAGGCGCTCTCTGATGATCATCAGTTAATCACTCTCTCACTTTGGTTCTAGGACATTATTCCATTTGGCAATCACCCCGTGTTTCGTTACCTGTTCGGCTGGATGGTGCCCCCAAAAATCTCCTTATTAAAGCTCACCCAAGGAGAGACCATCAGGAGGCTGTACGAGCAGCATCACGTGGTGCAGGACATGCTTGTGCCTATGAGATGTCTGCAGGAAGCCATCAGTGCCTTCCATAAGGAGATCAGTGTATGTATCCGTAACTCAGCAGCAGAATTGTGAATGCAGCTCTGGATTACAGTGGAGGATGGGATTCCGAATCCGTGAAAAAAAATGAATGAATTTACCGAACATTTTATGTATAGGCTATAAAATAATAGCGCTGAGGTTGCATCTCGGTGTTAACAATCCCGTGTATATGTTTCACAGGTCTACCCGCTATGGCTGTGTCCTTTCATTCTGCCTAGTCATCCTGGCATGGTCCATCCCAAGGGTAATGAAGCGGAGCTGTATGTGGATATTGGGGCGTACGGGGAACCGATGACCAAACACTTCGATGCCAAAGCTTCTATGCGTCAATTGGAAAGATTTGTCAGAGATGTTCATGGGTGAGTAATGTCGGGGTCACCAGCGAGGGGTGAAAGGGACAGGTGATACTTCAGCCCCAATGTGACTATAAGTATAATAGTGAAAAATAAAGTTCATCACACAGGGCAAAGTATCATATATTGTAGATAACAGAATAAAGAAGTCAGCAGGTTGCTCAATGGGTTTTTTTATCAACTTTTGGAAGAAATCCTAAACCTTACCAAACAGTGATGAAACTAGGAGCTCTTTGACCCCAATGCAAAAGCTCCAACGGGGCCCCCAATTATTGCAACTCTTAAATAGCATTAATCTTTTTCTGTAGGTTAAAGGGACTTTTGGGGCCCCCCTAGGCTCCAGGGCCCAGGTGCAATTGCAACCCCTGCACCTGTTGTAGTTACACCCCTGAGCGCAGGGACATTGATGGTGAATTTTGCACAAACAACATTTCTCGTTTTAGATGAGCAAAGGAATTAGATCCTCGCATGGATCTCACATACTGGGTCTAATAGTTGCATGGAAGTTTGCCCAACCACGGCACCATACAACTATTTACTGCAGGTATGGAGAGAAGGAATAAGGCACTTGTGAATCTGATAAGGGGCAATCCCCTCCATGGAGTTTTCCATTTTGCACTCACAAATCATCCTCCAGACTGGACACAAATGGCTTGAAACAATCTGCAGTGAAATCTCATCCACGGAAAAATGCTGTGCTTTGTCTGCCTGAAATATCTGCACATTCAGGAGCATCTCTATGACTTAGAATACCATCAAAAAGTAATTTTATTTCAGTAATTCAATACATAAAGTGAAACACATATATTATATAGAGTCATTACACACACAGAGTGATCTATTTCATGTGTTTATCTCGGTTAATGTTGATGATTATGGCTTACAGCCAATGAAAACCCAAAGGTCATTATTTCAGAAAATTAAAGTAGGGAGGATGAAGGGTCTGAGAGATAAAATATGACCTGAATAGGTATCGGAGGCTTCACCTTGTGTGGTTGTGAGAGTCACAACCACTATAAAAGCAGATCACGGCTGCTGCAGTCCCCAGCGTGGTGCATCTAGAGTAGGGAGGATGAAGGGTTAAAAACTGTGCTGCCGTATTCCACGAGACATCAAAGGTGAATATAATATTGATTTATTAGTCAACGTGTTTCAGGGCTCCCTGACCTCTTCCTCAGGACAAATCAATATCATATTGCCATGTTTCAGAGAGGCCTGTTGAGAACACGTTGACTAATAAATCAATATTATATTCACCCTTTGATGCCTTGTGGAATACGGCAGCGCGGTTTTAAACCCTTCATCCTCCCTAGTCTAATTTTCTGAGATTATGGCTTACAACCAATGAAAACCTAAAAGACATTATCTCTTCCTGAAACATGACAATATGATATAGATTTGTCCTGAGGAAGAGGTCAGGGAGCCCTGAAACACGTTGACTAATAAATCAATATTATATTCACCCTTTGATGTGAATACATCAGCGCGGTTTTTAACCCGTCATCCTCCCTACTCTATATCCTCCACGCTGGGGACTGCAGCAGCCGTGATCTGCTTTTATAGTGGTTGTGACTCTCACAACCACACAAGGTGAAGCCTCTGATACTTATTTAGGTCATATTTTATCTCTCAGACCCTTCATCCTCTCTACTTTAATTTTCTGAGATAATGACCTTTGGGTTTTCATTGGCTGTAAGCCATAATCATCAACATTAACAGAAATAAGCACATGAAATAGATCGCTCTGTGTGTAATGACTCTATATAATATATGTGTTTCACTTTATGTATTGAATAACTGAAATAAAGTAACTTTTTAATGATATTCTAATTCACTGAGATGCTCCTGTATCTGCTGCACAGAGTAAACCATTCTGTTTCAGGTGTTATTTTGTTTTTAATGTTTTTTTCCCTCCTCTCCATTCAGTTTCCAGATGCTTTATGCAGACTGTTACATGAGCCGTGATGAATTCTGGGAGATGTTTGACGGATCCTTGTATCAGAAGTTGAGACAGAAGCTGGGTTGTAAGAACGCCTTCCCCGAGGTGTATGATAAAATCTGCAAAGCTGCACGCCACTGAGCCACAGACATCTTCCGCAGAATGTGATGTTCTTTATTTGTATTTTTTTATTAAGACCCGAATTAAAAACATTTGTCACCACAAGAATCTGAAGGACCTCGAACTTTAGGACAAACTTCCAAACCCGGTGCCCCGACGTCACCGCACTGGATCCATTATTGCATTTGGTCAAACATTGCAAAGTGACCGGCGCCGTCCCTCCAACTGGTACCGCTGCCATAGATCTTCAGAGTGCCGGTGAGACCCACGAAGAGTCACTTTCTCACTGGAAAGCTAAGACAATTAACACACCGCTGAAGCTTGTGCGCAGCCACGATGTCTTCTTCTCCGAGCGACCACTGTTGTCCATCCAAGATGTCTGCATAAAAACATCTTGAAGCTGAATGCAAACTTTGGCCATGAAGGGTTATTCCTATCTCAGCCATGAAAGGGAAATAACTGTATCAAGGTGGGGGCGTTTACATAACCCCTATTAATTTCTATGGGAGTTATGGAAAGAACGTCGTGCAGCGGAGCTCGGTGGTTCCTCACCTCCGGACGCAGTTACTCCTAGTCCAACCATGAAAGGCTGAAATGTCTGAATGTCTCTGAAAAGCCAAAAAGTTGATGAAGCCAAAAGATGACAGTGTGTGTATATCTGGATTAAATGACTGTGTGTGTAATTCCTTTTTTGTATTATGGGGCAGTGTGTCATCGTGTGCTGCTAAAGGGTTTTTTTTTTTAGGAAAAACTTTTTTTAGCACTTTTTTTTTACTAGTTTTTATTGCATTTTGCAAAAAAAAGTAGCAAGGCTGGATTCACACTGGCAGTGTCAAGGCTGGATTCACACTGGCAGTGTCAAGGCTGGATTCACACTACCAGTAGTAAGGCTGGATTCACACTGCCAGTGTCAAGGCTGGATTCACACTACCAGTAGTAAGGCTGGATTCACACTGCCAGTAGTAAGGCTGGATTCACACTGCCAGTAGTAAGGCTGGATTCACACTGCCGTAGTAGCTGATCACACTGCCAGTGTCAGCTGGATTCACACTGCCAGTGTCAAGGCTGGATTCACACTGCCAGTGTTTGGAATCCAGGAGAATGCTGGTAAAACGTGAATCCCACCGGATGTCCCTGCATCGGTATTATCACTGATCAGTCTCAAGGATCAAATATTCGCACTCGCTATACTTGTAACAAGTAGTTTTTAATACTGGCGTACTTATCCCAATAGTGAGTCCAATGTTAGGATCTGCCCACATACACCCGGCCATAAAACGAGTCTTTCCAGGACAGGGCAGGAGGGTGGGCTTTTTTGAGTTTTCACTGCATACAACACCTTGCTGTGCCCCCCCAGAGAGACCCTAACATTCAATCTGCTCTCACTGGGGTGCCAGCTCCCTGTGTGTACTAAAGGGAGCGGTCAATATGTATCAGATCGATAATGATGAACACATCACCCACAACCACCAGCAATATTCACCGAGTAATGAGTATTGCGAATACCGTACTATCCGTGCGAGTATCGAATAGTAAAGATTACACTCGCTCAGCACTATCCGTGATAATACCAGTGCAGGAACATTCCATTGCATAAGGTTGTGTACCTTTTTCTGCAGGATTGACCACTGGATTCTGGGCACGCTCGGTCCAAAAACCCAGATCCGGCGTCCACCAGATCTGGGTTCCACTTGCGCCTGCGCAGTGGAGCGGGACACCGTCCTCCTCCATTGATGATAGTATAGTGCCGAGTTCTCGTGAGATTTATGAAGTCTTGTGAGACTTCGGCACTTCAATGGGGAGATGGTGACCTACTCCATTGTGAAAGTGCAAGTGCGCCTGTCGCTCACTAGCTGTCCATGGAAGAGGGAGAGGGGGGAAAGCAGGAGTTTTCAAATTGCAAGGCAGATTTTGCTGGCAAGGGACGGTGAACACCTTATACACCAGGACCAGAGAGCAGACCTCCCGGACGTAATAGGATGCAGAGGGACAGAGAATAAAAGTTGATTTCTCAGGAATGAGGGGCACGTCTGGGCACATAGAAGGGGGTACAAGAACCCTATTTACATTATGTTAATGCTGGTGGGCACAGTTTAAAATGCCCAATCGGGGTGACAGTTTCCCTTTAAGTATTTTCTCCTTGCAGATTTGATGCAGAAATCAATCTGCTGGATGTCACCCACTTGAATAAATGGGAAAAATCTGCACCAAAAAAGCATAAAAAAATGCACCGAAAGTGCTGCAAAAACATGTATTTTTTCAGCGGCCTTTCTCCTGCCAATAGATGCAGAAATTTCAGCACCAATTCCTGTAAGGCCGGCTTCACACCATGGTTTTGGTGTATCAGGTTCTGCCGGTGTTTTGCAGGAAACACCAGACAGAACCTGACAGCCCTGGACAAACAGAACCAGAGGGCAAATATGCCCCCTGGTCCTGTTTTCTGCCGGAATCAGCAGATCGCAGGGTTCAGGAGCTGTCCCTGCTGAAATTTCAAAAGCGCGGCTAGCCATCCGTTTCCGATTCTATGCAGGATCCGTGTGGATCCTGTGATCCCTCTGTCTCTCCCTGTTCTCCCTGCTCCTCTCTCCTCTCCCCTATCGTCTCTCCACCTCTTTCCTCCGGTATATATAAAATAATCTCCTTACGGAGGATACTTCACATGTCCAGCGCCTCTGGGGATGCGACCGTCTGGCTGCAGGACCTCTGGTCACCGAGCCGAGCCGATCAGCTCACACATCAGCTGATTGGCTTGGTGACATAATAACAGGTCCTACAGCCCACATGGAGACTGGCGCATCCCCGAAGGCGCTGGACAGGTGAAGTATCCTCCCTGAGGAGATTATTTTTTACATACTGGAGGAAAGAGGAGGGGAGACGGCAGGGGAGAGGAGATGGAGGAGGGGGAGCAGTGAGAACAGGGAGAGACAGGGTTATGTACTGAGCACTGCTTCTGGGCATGCTCAGTACATAACAACGGAGCCGGCATCGGATCCGATGTCCACAGGCTCCCATGGTAATTTCCAACGGACCACCATGGTTCCGTGGTGTCCAATTTTAGAGACTGAGACCAAAATCATAGCAGGCTACGATTTGGGCTCCGTGACTAAATCGGACAGCAACGGATGGTGCTACAATCGGATGCCAATAGGGACACATCCAATCCGATCCATTGCCATAGGGATACATGGGAGGCAAAATCAGATCCATGTGTATCTGTTTTGACACAGATACACACGGATGCAGCTAAATCGTGATGTGGAGGCGGCCTAAGGCTACTTTCACATCACGATTTTCTGTAATCCGCTGTTGTCCGTTGTAAATCGGACAGCAACGGATGCTCAAAATTGGATGCCATCGGTCCGATTGTTTTATTGGATCCGTTTATGGCGTCGGAAGAGAGCTGGGGGAGGTTTTGGGAGTTGTCTTGGCGTTTGAGCATGCTCTGTACAGAAAATTGCATCCGATTTTCCATCCGATCCCCATAGACTCCCATATTATGTTAATCGGATCAGATGCGATCTGATTTTTGCAGCCGAGTCCAAAATCACAGCAGTCTACGAATTTGGCTGCTGCAGAAAATTGGACAGGATCGGATCGGAGGCAAATCGGATGCCATTAAGGGCAAATCCGATCCGTCCCCATAGGATAACATGGGGCCAAAATTGGATCCGATGCTGTCCGATTTACAACGGTACCCCCATCAATATTAATATTGTTGTACTGGATAAACCTTATTTAAATTAATAACATTATTTCTATGCAAGTATTCAGATTTTGCATAGGAATAGTAAATGTAATACAATTTGTGTCCATATCAAAGCCACATTACAAACATTTCACATGATGATAAACCCCTGCACATCCGTCACTCTTTAATATCTTCAGCTTTGATGGTCTTCATGCTGTGCGAGGTGGAGCCGTAGAGTCAGACTCTAATAAGTTTTTAGCAGACGAAGGGGTGTGGGACTTTTGGATCCGTTCCCTAGAAAAAGAATAGAATTGTATAAAACCTCATTAATGCAAAGGATCGGGATCAGCAGGATCTCCTGCGCTGGAACCTTATCAATTAAAAGGTTATATGTAATGGCAGATCCACATCACATGTCTCACCTCTGCATTCACATGGTGGAGATTGATCGCTTACAGGGGTTGCCAAGTAGAAAGAAGTTACCACTTTTTCTTTAATCCTTTTTTTTAACGCCATATTTCTATCTTCTTTGGCAGGGAAGAAGTAAGGCCGGCTTCACACCACGGGGTGTGTGACCCGGGGCTGTCCGGTGTTCACATATTTGCCCTCCGGTTCTGTTCTGTCTGGGGCTGTCAGGTTCTGTCCGGTGCTTCCTACAAAACACTGGACAGAACCTGACAGGTGAAAAACGTGGTGTGAAGCCGACCTAAAGGGCTTCACTAAGGCCCCTTTCACATCGGCGTTTTCGCCGGTAGGTGGCACCGCATCTGCCGGGACGGTCGCCTAACGACTGCACTTGCGGCCCAGATCCAGCAGGCCCCATGTATTGTCTATGGGGCTTGCAGTCCAGTGCGGCAAGTGCGGTTACGCCGGATGCTGCAGATCCAGCACTTGTGGCCGTGAAAAAAAACCCGCTTTTTTTTTTTTTTTTGCGGTCACAAGTGCTGGATTTGGCCGATCCGGCGTAACCGCACTTGCCGCACTGGACTGCAAGCCCCATAGACAATACATGGGGCCTGCTGGATCTGGGCTGCAAGTGCAGTCGTTAGGCGACCGACCCGGCAGATGCGGCGCCACCTGCCAGATCAGCCGCACATCAGCGAAAACACCGATATGAAAGGGCCCTAATTCGACTCCTACTCTGCCTCACATTGAAATGAATGGAGTGTGAAGCCTGTAAGTAGAGGAGTTAAAGTGCACCTGTAACCAGTTTTGGGCGCTATAAACCCTGCCCGCCACCTTTAAAATGATGTAATTGGGGTTGCTGTAACCCCCTTATATCCTCAGATGTCCCCCTGAATACCTCAGAAGACTACTTTCAATCTGCCCCGCGCTGTATGTAAATTACTCTTTAAGGGTCATATGGGGTGCAGCACACTCCGGTCAGACCTGCCCAACTCCACGCCAACACCATCCCGCTGCATAAAAAAAACACAACCCACTGCATAAAAAAGCCACCCCCCTCCTGTGTATGCAAGTGAATGACAGTGACATCACTCACAAGTCTTGCGCCTGCGCCGTGGCACCTTACTGTATCCTATTGATCAACCAGTGATTCCACTTCGGTCTCACATCAGCCGCACAGTGCCGATGTCTCGCTCTTGCGCAGTGGAATCACTGAATCTTCAATAGGGTACAGTGAGGTGCCACTGCGCAGGCGCAAGACTTGTTGTAAATGATGTCGCTGTCATTCACTTGCATACACTCGGGAGGGTTGGTGTTAACATGGAGCTGGACAAGTTTTCCATACAGCTGGGCGGGTCTGATTGCATTGTACAGACCCCCCATATGACCCTTAAAAAGTAATTTGCATACAGCGCAGGACATCTGAGGTGCAGGGGACGTCTGGGGATATAAAGGAGTTTCACGAACCTCTATTACATAATGTTAAAGGTGATGGGCAGGGTTTAGGTCTGCGTCAGTGCACAGTGCACCTGTGCAATCCAGAGAAGCCTTTGCGCAGGCGCGCAATTCAGATGACACTTAGAAGAGGCTGTCGGAACGGCGAGGAGAGGCGGGCTGGACCAAGATACAACAAAGCCCATCGGACTGGAAACGGGTAATTATAATACAGGGCGGGAAGTTTTTAATACTTATTCATTAGGTGTACAGGGCACAATAGCCATTTGTTTTTAAATGTAGCCCAGTCACTGCTGGAGGTGGCGTGTTTAGGTCCATATGCCCAAATCAGGTGACAAGAGTATCCCTTAATATACAGTGTAGAGCATCAATTCTACATGTGACTGCTATAATTATGACTCTTTGGTGGATATAACCGTCTTGTACTTACTGCAAAACTTTGTCCCTTTCAAAGTTTGATAAATAGCGCCCCGTTTTTGAAAGAAACGGTGTTCGGAAACAAGTTGCTGTTTTGCCGCGTGTCTGTTTGTCTATATTATATCGCCCAACGCCAACTGGGTTCTGCAAGATGAAAAGTGTTCTGATCACTCAGACAATGAACGTTCTTATTTGAAAATTATTGAGAAAAAAAAGTTTGAGTTGAATATGTGTGTGGCTAGGTATAATATAGAGTCATTACACACAGAGAGATCTATTTCAAGTGTTTCTTTCTGTTAATGTTGATGATTATGGCTTACAGCTAATGAAAACCCAAAGGTCATTATCTCAGAAAATTAAAGTAGGGAGGATGAAGGGTCTGAGAGATAAAATATGGCCTAAATAGGTATCAGAGGCTTCACCTTGTGTGGTTGTGAGAGTCACAACCACTATAAAAAGCAGATCACGGCTGCTGCAGTCCCCAGCGTGGTGCATATAGAGTAGGGAGGATGAAGGGTTAAAAACCGCGCTGCTGTATCCCACCAGACATCAAAGGGTGAATATAATATTGATTAGTCAATGCGTTTCAGGTCTCCCTGGCCCCTTCTTCAGGACAAATCACTATCATATTGTCATGTTTCAGAGAGCCCTGAAACGCGTTGACTTTTAAATCAATATTATATTCACCCTTTGATGTCTCGTGGAATACAGCAGCGCGGTTTTTAAACCTTAATACCCCTACTTTAATTTTCTGAGATCTTTGGGTTTTCATTGCCTGTAAGCCATAATCATCAACATTAACATAAATAAACACATGAAATAGATCACTCTGTGTGTAATGACTCTATATAATATGTGTTTCACTTTATGGATTGAATTACTGAAATAATTAACTTTTTGTTCATATTCCAATTTATTCAGATGCAGCTGTATAATGTCTCAGATAGTTTTCTTCCTTCTGGAGGGCGGCTAATTTGCATACCTTTTCCCATGAAGCATAGGACTGCATACTAGCTAGGTCCACGTTTTCTCAGAATGGGACCTCAATGTCAAGACAAGAACAAAGTGCAACATAAAGCACTTCAATAGAAAAGCAAAATCCTCAGATGTGGCATCAGTGAAAGATTTTACACGTCTGGTTATTTTAGTAAAATACCAAATCCTCTCTTGCAATGAAGAGGTGGATGTCTCTACTTTCCTCACACGTAGCCAATGGCATGCATACAGCAAAAATTATAACTACAAGTGGTATTTGTTATATACATGTAGTAAGTTTAAGCAGCAGATTTACCATAATAATGCTATGTTTTGCTGACAGCTATAACAGATGCACCTTGTGTAGGAGTATACATAGGACGGCGCACTTACACCGCTTCCAAAAAGCATCCGGCAGGACTTCCTCTCAAATCTCTTTGCAGACGTTAGGAACGGCGCTGAGGATCTCTGTACAGAGGCGAACAGTGGTTTAGCTTCATAGGCGCCGGGTCCTGGAGTGTCCTATAATGAAATATAACAAGTATAATGCGCAGAACATTGTTTTAATCGTGTGCTGCTCTCCTGACCGGTCCGTAAATACTTAAAATCATGAAATTCTGGGTCATTTTAGAACTTTACATTGCCCTGTTCCTCTGTTAATCCTCCTGGAAATTTATGAATAAATTGACAACTGGGCGTTACTAAGTAGGGGGTGTCTGACCCCTGGGGTATCCAATCAGCATTGACAATGCCAGACTGTTTAGGAACACACCTGTGACATAGCGTACGGGCTGCTGTTAAAACCTGGTGATGGTCGTCCAGTGGACACGCAGCATCGCTGTGTGTGACACCGGGAGCGAGCGAGAAGCCAGCTCCCAGCGCCTCTCAGCAAGTGCTGGGAGCTGGTATCCATGGTAAACAGCGGGTAACTAAGCACCGCACGGCGCTTAGTTACCCGCTTGTTTACGTGGTTACCAGCGATCTCACTGGTACTGATCGCTGGTGAGTCTGCCTGTGTGACAGCTCACCAACCATCAGTCTTCAATGTTGCCAGCGATGAGATCGCTGGCGACATTGACGCGTGTGACGTCCCCATAACGGGCAGCATCGCTGGAGACTGATAAGTATAAAAATCTATTTATTTTTACTTGCCATATCTTTTCTCCAGTCCATGCACATGGATGTCACATGGACGACATCCATGTTTCAGAAGTCTTTGGCATGGATACATTGACCTGAATGGGTCAGCGTGTCTGTGCTGCCACTCAAAAATGGGCATGTCTCTGTATGGAGCCCATGGACACACGTCTACCCCTCACAGAGACACAGTCCATGCAGAAACACGAACGTGTAAAAGAGAGCATTGAATTACATGTGTATATGTGTATTCATGTCTTGGGCATGTGGTTACACAGACATGTGAATGAGTCCTTTGGCCGGCTTCACACCGCAGTTTGGAGCTGCCAGGTTCTGTCTGGTGCTTTGCAGGAAGCACCGGACATGCAGAGACTGAGGGCAAATATGCCCTTCGATCCTGTTTTAAACAGGAATAATTTCTGCGCTTCTATGCCATTGTTCAGAGCTGAAATTACAGCACCGCGTGTGCAGGGGAGCTGCCCATGGTGCTGAGATTTCAGCCGTGGAGCTCTTAATGGTGCTGAACTTCAGCGCCAGCTCTACAATGCTGCTGAATGAGTGCAGCTGCATTGCAGAGCCGCCGCTCTTCAGTAAAAGCATCCAGGAAACTATCCGTTTTATTTGCCAGATCCAAGGTGATCCGGCACCCATAGCCTCCCATGGTATGGGCGCCAGATCACCCCAAAACCGGGAGGATCTGGTTCTGTTCATATTTGGCACAGGACACAAAAAATGATGCAGACTCCGATTTTGTGCCCGGTGCCAAAAACGAAAAGAATCGGATCCTCCCTGAAAAGCACAAAACTGGAGGCCAAATAAGGCCAATCCGGCACCGTAGGTCTTAGGCTGGGATCACACGGATGTAGATTCTATCATGCAAGAGAATCCTGCCAGTTATGCTAATGACACTGATTAAACTCTGATCAGAGGTCCCATTTGGCCATCCGGTTTTGTTGTTTTTGTCCCTGATACGATTTTGTCCAGTTTTGCACCGGGTACAAAATTGGAGTCAGCATCATTTTTTGACGGCGGTGCAAAAATCGGACAAAATCTGATCCTCCCTGATCCGGGGCGATCCGGCGCCCATAACATGGGAGTCTAGGGGCGCTGGATCCGTTAAAAAAATAGTTTCCCGGATCCGATGAACATCACAGTGCAGTCTCTGAAATGCAGCCGCGCACAATCAGCCCCATGGACAGCAGCATTTCAGAGACACAGCTGAACGTTCAGCACCATGGAGAGCAGAAGAAACACCGGACAGAACCTGACCGCTGAAAACCGTGGTGTGAAGCCGGCCTTACGCTTAGGGTGCACACCATCAGTCTTACCGCTGTGTCCAATAAGCTGCGTTGTAGAGTAGAAGCTTAGTGGATGGGATTTCTAGAAATCTCAGGGTACCGTCACACTAGGTGACATCGCCAGCGATTTCGGCGGTGATGCAGGGGCGTGGTCTATTGACGCCGACATCGCCGGTGTGTCGCCTGGTGTGACGCGGCGATAATGAGGCGAAATATCGTCTCAGAATGATCGCCATGTTTCACAGCAGTGTTGTGAAACATGGCGATCTGAACAGGGCGATCAGGCATGATCGCCCTGTGTAACGCAGCGACCCGACGAGTACGCCGGCGAGTTGCCACATGTGACATCTCACCGGCGATGTCGGCGGGGATGTGCGCACCCGTGATTCCCCGCCGACATGCGGCGAGGTGGCACCGTGTAACGGGCCCCTCATCCTCACTATACATCACCCGACCGCAGCGTTTTAACACCTGCGGTGCGGGTTGCCACGTTCCTGCATCTCAGCAGCATGCTCATTCATGCTGCAGAGTCGGAAGCAATCACCATCGGGTGCAGGAAGGGAGAAGCCTCCACCGCACATTGTGAGTCCCAGGGTGGCTGCGGTCTCCTTGCGGGCATCGATGGGTTCCCTGCAACACTCAGCTCCTCCGGACCGTGAGCACACAGACAGATATATCAAGAATTTCTTTGTTTTTTTCCATAGCCAAGGCTGGACATTGGCAGGAGAGATTTAGAACCTGCCATGTTTCTTGATACTTACGATGGGTCGGGACCAGTGAGTCAGCGAGTTGCAAAATATTCTCTCAGTTGGGACTTTTGGATACTGAGCCATTCTCCCAAACTTTCCATGTTTCTTTTTCTGCTCATTTTCCAATTCTTCAATAAATGATTTGACTTTATATTGTCCGGGCTGCGACTGGTAATTTTTCTGTGCATAAAAAAAAAAGATCTTTTTTTACCATCAAAAGGTCGGGCATTTTAGACTTGTAATACTACTCCAATACCTGACTGGTCTATCATTTCTTATGAGCTGCACAGAGGCAGAGGCCACTGAGGATTGCCAAATTCGTGTTCCAAAAGTGTTTTTTTTTTTGCAGCCCTTTGCTTTGCCTTTGCTCAGTTTAGTGAATTCTATCAGGATTTGATTAAAGAAATAGTTTTTTTAAACAGTTTTTGGAATGTGTCCAGCGGAATGGAGCCGCTTCAAAAACTCTTGGGAACTTTTCCTACTCATTTTTACTGATTTTTCACAGGTTTTGAAGAAGTTATGAAAAACGCAGGTAGAATAAAAAACCTCTACTCACAGGTGTAGCAAAGTGTCCATAGAGGACGGGCTCTGATCTTGATCCGGTGAATAAGTCATACGGACCTCTCTTTCCCACAACGTGATTGAAGGTTTCATCTGTGGAGCACTTGATGTTGTAGGTTCCCGGTCCCAGGTCACACCCCTGTATAATGAGATTAATATTAGGAGATGTGACAATTACTAGTGGTCCCGCTCCTGACGCGGTCACTCACACTGCTGTCTGCTGTGCGACATCTGCTCGTCTCGCTATCCATGATGCCTTTCGAGTTTGCAGACTTTGATGTCCATTCGTCTACTAATGCATGATGGTTTCCTTGTTTTCCATAAGTTCCAGGTCCTGGATAACAGTCCTGCATGAGGGACAGAGAAGTGGCCAAACTGGTTACATGCATGTATAATGCTAAAGTATAGACGGTATACACGGAGATACAAATAGAATGATTCAGAAGATCGTAACGCGCCAGCACAAGACATTTTGGAGAATTTGTGGAAACAGTTTGGCCTTTACTGTTCATGATTGCCCAGTGCACAAGATCCATCAATATAAGGGGTAAGGTTTCTTCTTGTGGAGACTGACATATCAGGTCTGGCATACCAGTGCAAGGAGACAAATGCCGTGTATGCTCCTGGGAAATTAAATAGGAAGAGGACTTGAGCTTTGGTGCCACCTGTTAGAAGTAGCAATCCTAAAAGTCAATATTGACCCTTTAACAAGTCTGGCCATATGACTTACGATATAAAAGCTCAGCAAGAGTAGAAACCTTACCGCTTAGATCTTCAGTCTAAAGGCCCCGTTACACACTACGATATCGTGAACGATATTGTTGCAAGGTCACCGGTTTGGCACGTATCAATGATCAACGATAAGTCGTTGATCCTTGATCGTAGATTTATGGCCAGGACCATAAATCTGTCATTGGTCTCTGGGCGGCCAGCATCGGCACATGTGACAGCGGGAGACCAACGATGGACGAGCTCCCATCGCCGCACAGCAAGCGCTGGGCGCTGGTAACCATGGTAAACAGTGGGTACTCAAGCGCCGCGTTCTGATTAGTTACCAGCTGTTTACCATGGTTACCAGCGTGCTCGCTGATCCTGATCGCTGGTGAGTCTGCCTGTTTGACAGCTCAACAGCGATCAATTCACGACGTCCCAGTAATCCCAGCCAGGTGGGATCAATGGTGGGATCACTGGAACATTGAAATGTGTAACGGGCCCTTTCAGCCTCTCGCCAAGCCAAATCAGATCTCAGACTTTGCACTGACGAAGCACTATAACCCCAAAACACTGTGCCTGCAAATTGAGATTCTGGTTTGGCTTTTATATCCTAACTCATATGACAAGGCTTAAAAAAGGGCCGATATTGAATTTTGGGTTTGCTACTTCCAATAGGTGGCCCTAGAGTTCATGTCCTCTTCCTCTCTGAAGAGACAATTTGAAAGACCGATAATGACTTTGCTGGGCGGAATCTGGTGTGGAAGAACATGATCGGCCGCGCAGAGTTCGGACCTCAACCTCATTCATCATACCTTACATACTGCCTGGCACTTCCGGGTTTCGGTTGCGTCACACGTCACGTGGGTAGAGGTGTGTGACCCACATGTGATGAGACGCGGCCGACACCTGGAAGTGCCTGCTGATATGCAAGGTATGACGTGTACTACAAGGCGGGGGCAGCAGGGACGGTGCAGAATTTTCTGCATCAAAGAGCAGATATTGCGTAGCAAAACATAGCCTTACTCTGCAGCATGCTCATTCTATTGTAGATTTATCAGGTAACATCATTTACAGCCAGATCCAGAGCACAATATTTTGGATCTATGTGGACCTAGCATATAAAATGTCCTACACAAAGCAGCCACCTTGCTTGTAGCAAAAACTGAGATAGAAAAATACTGCAAAACGCCTTACCCTTTTATCTGCCTTGAAGCGCACGTCTCTGGTGTTGCACACTCCCGTACACTACTAGGCTTCTCCTCCATCATTTCCACAAATGACTTTGTATAGTATCGTCCAGGTCCCATGTTTTGTTTCTACAGAAATGAAGACGTCAGACCAGTTGTTAAAGTTGGGCAGATTATAACTTGAAATCTTCATTCCTCACCATCAAGCGGTTCCTCTCCCAGGCTTCCTTATACAGAATGTGAGGGATCTCCGTCAGCCTTTCCATTTCTTCAGCTCGTTTCCATCCAGGCGCCGACGCGTTTCTCTGCAGAACTGTTGGACTGAAATCGCCCGGTGCTGGTTCATAGGATCCTGGACCCAACCGCCTTCCCTGGATTAGATATTCGCGTCATTCCAAACTCAACAAAATGCATCATTTTTGCCAGTTATTCTGTCACGTTAGGGGGCCCCATAGCAAAACGCAGCATAGAGCCCAGCTCCACATGACCAAAGTTAAAGGGGATTTCTGGTTTCAGAAAATAATTGTAAAAAAAACCCTGAACAGTCACCGTCCCCAGGCCCAGCACAGAGTCTCAGGTCCTGCTCCCGGTGTCTTCTATTGTCTGCAGGGCTGACATCACATGGACAGCGCTGGAGCCAATCAGTGAGCTTAGTGGCTCTGTCCAACTTGATGGCACGAGCTGGGACAGCAGTGGCAAGACGTTCAGGACTGGACCCGAAGTTTGCTTCCCTTGCAGTCCAGGGAAAGGGTTGTGTGTCAAAATGGCAACCCCCTTTAATGATAATTCTATCACTAGATGGAGGCCCGATGCTGCCACATCAGGAGGGCGGTGATGTCATGTTGGGGACAAGCTTTGTGGCGCTGGGGGTGGTGGCCATCTCTCCCCCCTGTGCTTTCTTCTCCACTCTATGTTCTCTCCTTTGAGCGGTCTCCCCTCATTGCACTGTCTCTCTCTCTCCCTCATCTCTTCCCAGTGTGTGCTATCTTCTCCCCTGGTGTACTTTCTCTTTTGAGTTCTCTTCCCCCTGTCTGCTCACCCTCGTGTGCTTTCTCTCTCTCCCCTGTGCGCTGTCTTTTCCCCCCTGTGCATTGTCTCTCTACCTCCTCATGCTGTCTCTCTCCCCCCTGTGCTGTCTTCTCCGCTCTATGTTCTCTCCTTTGAGCGGTCTCGCCTCTGTGCACTGTCTCTCTCTCCCTCGTCTCTTCCCAGTGTGTGCTATCTTGTCCCCTGGTGTACTTTCTCTTTTGAGTTGTCTTCCCCCTGTCTGCTCACCCTCATGTGCTTTCTCTCTCTCCCCTGTGCGCTGTCTTTTCCCCCTGTGCATTGTCTCTCTACCTCCGCATGCTGTCTCTCTCCCCCCTGTACTGTCTTCTCCCCTCTGTGTTCTTTCCTTTGAGCTGTCTTCCCCTTGTGCGCTGTCTCTCTTCCCTCCGTGGTCTCCCCACCCCTGTGCTGTCTTCTCTCATTGTGTGCTCTTTCCTTTGAGTTGTATTCCACCTGTGAGTTCTCCTCTGTGTGCTGTCTCTCTGCCTCTTGTGTTCTGTCTCTCTCCCCCTTGTGTGCTGTCTCTCTACCTCTTGTGTTCTGTCTCTCTCCCCTTGTGTGCTGTCTCTCTGCCTCTTGTGTTCTGTCTCTCTCCCCCTTGTGTGCTGTCTCTCTACCTCTTGTGTGCTGTCTCTTCTCCCAAATATATAATGCAGTTTGTTAGTTTGTTTGTACAGTGGTCATTACATTACGCCCTTTTATTGTCCAATGGTCTTTAGCATCTTTTACTCACGAGCTCTGAGGTTGCCCTCTTGCAGTATGATACTTGTGTGTATGTTCCAGGTTTCTTCAAGTCAGGATATACTGCAGACACATCAAATCTGCAAGACAAGATATCTATAGAGGTAAACTAGCAATGTAATTGTGCTGACTGATTACCTTCAAATCAAGGCTTTGGTCACTTAGCTGCAAGTTCACAACAAAGTTCAGTGCCATAAACCAGGATACAAATAGCTAAACTGAGCTACAGGCGCATCTCAATGAATTAAAATATCATTAAAAAGTTAATTTATTTCAGTCATTCAGTACATAAAGTGAAACACATATATTATATAGAGTCATTACACACAGAGGGATCTATTTCATGTGTTTATTTCTGTAAATGTTGATGATTATGGCTTACAGCCAATGAAAACCCAAAGGTCATTATCTCAGAAAATTAGAATAGGGAGGATGAAGGGTCTGAGAGATAAAATATGATCTAAATAGGTATCAGAGGCTCCACCTTGTGTGGTTGTGAGAGTCACAACCACTATAAAAGCAGATCATGGCTGCTGCAGTCCCCAGCGTGGTGCATATAGAGTAGGAGGATGAAGGGTTAAACACCGCGCTGCCGTATTCCACAAGATATCAAAGGGTGAATAGAATATTGATTTATTTGTCAACGTGTTTCAGAAAACAGAACCAGAGGGTTAATATGCCCTCTGAACCTGTTGTCTGCTGGAATCTGCACTGTGCGGCTGCTGTCGCTGTCCAGTGCTGAAATGTCAGAATCACGGCTAGCGGGAAGCTGACCGCGGTTCTGAAATTTCAGCCAGGAACTCTCCAGATGCAGAAGTTTAGCGGCGTCAAAGCTGAGCTTCAGCACCGTGGAGCTGTCCCCCTGCTGACAGTTCAGGAGCCGCGGTCCTGAATTATGAGCAGCTGCGCTTAGCTTTATCCGGCTGCAAACTGGACGGGAGGGCTTATTAGCCTTCTGGTTCTGTTTGCTGATCCGGTGCGGGGCTGTCCAGTCCACAGTGGACAGCCAAGGATTGGATCACACCGTGGTGTGAAGCCGGCCTCAGTCGGACGAGCTTCGGATGATTAACTCGGAGGTGGCCTCCCCCTCTCTGGACGGGAGTGTCAGCTGCTTGTGTTTCTTTCAACTTTGTTTTTATTAAACTTTTCATGGTACATAAGAGTACATAATAAACAATGAACAGAGCATCTTCTGCAACATGTAGTTTCATTGTCAGTAGACAATAATGGTAAAAGGAAAAAAAACAAATAGAGCAATGGAGCCCATCTTAAATTCACTGGTTAAGTGCCTAATATGATCCTAGGGCATAACGCTTTGAGAATTCGAAGGTCCGTGGGGTTCACGTAGTCTTGAAGGCGCTGCGGGGCCGATGTGGGTGATGGTAAGGCAGGAAGTTGGTTACGCTCCCTGTAGGTGGAGCGGGATCCCCGGGGCAGTTGTAGCAGTTTTTACACAGGGAAGCAGCTCTCCACACAGCCTTGTCACTTGTCCTGTAGCAGTATGCGGCTCATCAGGTGGAGGTAATAAAGTACAGTCTATGGAGGGAGCAGGATCAGGGACCACAATAACAGTCACACACAGGGTTGTTGTTTCCGTACCTTTACTGATGTTGCAGGTACAGTCCAGGGTACAGTACAGTTGTTACAAGTCCGGGTATTCTGGAAGCAGTTCAGAATCTCCACACCCGGTGAGTTGTGAGGCCTCCCTGTTGTGCTGTGCTCGTCTTGGTCCTGGGCTTGTCTGACGCTAGGCCCTGACCCTCTCCTCAGGTCTGAACCTGTATGGCAGGCGGCTGGAGCCCTATTTCTTGGCACCACTATCTCAGCTACGGTCCCTAGACTCTATGTGCAGCTGTGCCTTCAGGTGCTGCTATGGCCAGGAGATCTGGAATCTCCCTGGCCTCCAGTCTTTACTGCTGGGCTGTCAGATCCCTTGCAGTCATGGATACCGGTGTCCGGGTTTCTGCTCTGTTCTTCTGTTGTGATCCTGTATGGCTCCACTTCCCATGCTACTTCTTCTAGCCTCCGGCCCTTGCTCTAGGGTCCCTCACACGGCTAGTCACACTCACTGGTATGGGCTTAGCACAGCACCGCTCACTAGGATGTCCTCACCACAGTCCTCCCTGGAACTGCACTTACTAACTCCGCCCCCAGGCTTGAATTTATAGGGGACCTCGCCTGAATTCGGCTTGTAGAGCTCCCCTTCAGGTCTGGAGTGGAAGGTGTTATGTGTGGGTTTACCTGATGTGAAGATTTTTTCCTGCTCCAGGTGTATCTGTGGCAAGTGCAACCAAACCCTGAGGTGCCACAGGATGTAGCAGGAAGCTGCAGGGACAGATAGTGATAGGTTTGGGGGCATAAAGTAGCTGACAGGCTTCCTAGAATGATTTTCAAAGGGCCCGCATCATAACCTGCTGAAAAAAACCCAAACCTAGGAATGTGGACCTTGATGTAAGAAGAATGCAGATGTGGATCGCTTGCAATGTAGCTGCAGTAATGTTTTAGGTCTTGTGACTTTACCATAGTTTGGACACTTCTGGATGCCATTGAGGCCAGTACAGTACTATCGCTGATTGATTTGTATAAAAAGTACAAGAATAAATAGAATACAAAAATAATGATAAATTACTATATTGCGGATTAGCAGGACAAGATGTAATTATCAGATATATTAATTTGTCTGAATTAACTCTGAAGATGAACATACAAGAAAAATCCTGCATATTGCACCGAAAACACTGCTAAAGACAGACCACACACATCGATCTGTGATCCTCCCCAGGCATTGCTGTATAAGCGGAGGAGACTCTGCCCCTCGTCTCCCAGGAGGGGGGGGGACACTGTACCTGGCACTCTGGCAGCCAAAGGGGGCTCCTCCAAACTTCTTCCCGGCCATTCTGTGCCCTGGTCGCTATAGCAACGCAGACGCCTGTCATTGTTATAAGTACTGCCTGTCACGTGACGACAGAACCGCAGCCAATCACCGACGAGATCGAGCGGTGGATAAGATTCCAGGAATGTTTGCTTCTTGCTCCGCGTTCTATTTCCTTAAAGGGACCGCACCGAGTTCTCACAAGAGCCGATCTGATCCGATCTGATTGATCGTTTCAGTAGTTCCACTTAACTCTTCATTATCTGCTTACAAAAAAGTCTATTGGGCCCCAAGGACTAAACATTCTAGGGGCCAGAGGAGAGATTGTTTTATTGCATGTTTTCATGGGACTATTTTTAAATACAAATAAATACAGGTTAATCTCAATGAATTAGAAAATCATTAAGAAGTTCATTTATTTCAGTAATTCAATACAAAAAGTGACACACATATATTATATAGAGTCATTACACACAGAGGGATCTATTTCATGTGTTTATTTCTGTTAATGTTGATGATTAATGAAAACCCAAAGGTCATTATCTTAGAAAATTAAAGTAGGGAGGATGAAGGGTCTGAGAGATAAAATATGACCTAAATAGGTATCAGAGGCTTCACCTTGTGTGGTTGTGAGAGTCACAACCACTATAAAATCAGATCACGGCTGCTGCAGTCCCCAGCGTGGTGCATATAGAGGAGGGAGGATGAGGGGTTAAACACCACGCTGCCGTATTCCACCAGACATCTAAGGGGGAATATAATATTGATTTATTAGTCAACGTATTTCAGGGATCCCTGAAACACGGTAATATAATATTGATTTGTCCTGAGAAAGGGGCCAGGGAGCCCTGAAACGCGTTGACTAATAAATCAATCTTATATTCACCATTTGAGGTTTCGTGGAATATGGCAGCGTGGTGTTTAACCCTTCATCATCTCTACTCTATATGTACCACGCTGGGGACTGCAGCAGCCGTGATCTGCATTTATAGTGGTTGTGACTCTCACAACCACACAAGGTGAAGCCTCTGATACCTAGTTAGGTCATATTTTCTCTCTCAGAGCCTTAAGAGACCAAGAGACATGATCTTACAATATTTTGATTACTCATATATTACATTGCAATATTTCTTTATCCAGCAGATACTTATATTCTATGATGAAAATAATAATATAAAAAACCATAAAACATATATGTTCCTGAGGCTGTTGAGGTCAGGTGACCTCCATGCAGTTTGCTGTATTCTCAGACTCTAAAACAAGTGTGAATGCTGCCTGAGTATTTGCAGCTGATTTTTCGTCACCATAAACCAAAGTGTTAGTAGGAAAAATGGTGCATAAAAAAGCGCTTTTTTGACACATTTTTACATACATTTCCGCATTACATTTGCGTTTCCCCACATTCATTTAAATGGCTAACAACTACTGCACAAAATGCTGAAAGGATCGACGCTGCAGACTTGAAGAACTGCATTCATTGTTAACCCCTTCAACCCCGGCGATTTTCCGTTTTTCCGTGTTTTAGTTTGTCCCTTTCCTTTTTCTAAGAGCCATACCTTTTTTATTTTTCATCAATACAGACATATGAGGCTTGTTTTTTGCGGGACGAGTTGTACTTTCAGATGAAATTATTTATTTTACCATATAGTGTACAAGAAAATGGGGAAAAAATTCCAAGTGCGGTGAAATTGCAAAAAAAAGGCAATTACACGTTTGTTTTTTTTATTCATCATGTTCACTATATGGTAGAACTGACGTGTCGGTGTGATGCCTCGGGTCGGTACGAGTTTGTAGATACCAAACATGTATACTTTTACTGTTATCTAAGTGGTAAAAAAAAATCTGAGGTTTTTAAAGAAAAAGTATTGCGCTTTTGTCGCCATTTTCTGTGACGCATAGCATTCTCAATTTTTGGGATTTGGGGCTGCGTGACGGGCGGTTTATTTTTTGCGGCTTGAGCTGACGTTTCTAATGATACCGTTTTTGGGTAGATGCCATGTTTTGATCGCCCGTTATTGCATTTTATTGCAGTGTTGCAGCAACCAAAAGACATAATTTTGGTGTTTGGACTTTTTTTTTCCATTACGCAGTTTACAGATCTGATTAATTGACTTTATATTTTGATATATCAGGCATTTCTGAACGCGGCGATACCAAGTATGCATATTTTTATTTTTTTTTAATAGTTTAATTTTCAGTAGAGTAAGAGGGGGTGATTTGAACTTTTTTTTTTTTTCAGATTTTTAAAAACTTTTTTTCATCTCCTCTTTATTTTACACTGGCCACTAGAGGACCTCATTGCTGTGCAGTCTGATCGCTTGTTCTATGCACTGAAGAGCTTCTGTGCATAGCATAAATGATCACTGTCTGTGAATGTGGTGCCCACCAGCCATCCACAGGAGGTGATCCTAGAGAGCTTCCAGGGTCATTATAGGACCCCGGGCTCTGCAGGTGACAGTGTGGCGCCCCGCAACGAGTGCATCACAGGAGTGTATTGTATCCCAGACTGCAGATGTAATATTCTCTGACTAAGCAATGACATGGTTAAAACTCAGAGCTCCATACCCTACATGCACATCAGAATAGAGGGCCAATAAGGTCCTAGTGGGCAGAGTGTAGGAGTAGAGTGTGAGAGAGAAGAATGTAGGAGAAGGAGGAAGGAGAAGGAAGTGGTCGGGAGGAACGTAGGAGAGGGGGCTCTGCACAGTTCCGTGCAGCCCCGCAGACCACCTACCAGTTGGCGCCATTACCCGGTGCCTCGACAACCGGACCCTGGGTGAACATCTAACGGGTCAAAATACATCCGCGCCCATCGACAACCGGATCACTGGTTCCGAAGCAAGCAAATTGTTCACCACTGCTTAGCAAACCAGGAGTGGAGGGATCGCTCTACAGGAGTACCCCACCGCCGCCGCAAACAGAGCCGTCTTGCCAGCGGAGTACCCACCAAAAGGACCCAGACTACCCCTCACACCGGAACGTACACACCGGCAGGGAAATTTAAGTAGTCCCTTGTACCCAAACTTGGCACACTAAGGCGACATCAGCAACTCACCTAGAACAAGTTTAGAACAGAGGAACACCGTGGAGCTCTGAGATAACACCGGTCATTGCCAAGTCCACTCAGTCCGTTGCCCGTTACCTGTATACCATGTATCACCTGCTGGTTACAGTAAAAGACCTGTTACAGAGACTATTGGTGTCCGTGTTTCTTCAGAACTGCTTAAATCCGCATACTAAGAGTAACTAAGCTGCCTCACAACATCTTGTGCAGCTTCTGGCTCCGGGGACTCCCGCTCGTCCTGTGGGGAGCGTCCCATCTTGCTGCAGGCCCAAGCAGCGCCGGTGGTGGCGTCACGACAAGAATTAACCCCTTATCTGTTCAGCCAACTTTATTGATCTGGACCACCGGGCCTACACAGCCTCGGGCGCGGAACCGTGATAGGGAGCAGCGACAGCCCGAGACGTGCACACCCCGGCTACGGTGAGTCAACAGATCGAGATCCCGTTATCACTTCACAGGACGTCCGAACACAGCGGGGAACAGCGTGATCCCCGCCACAGGGCTTTGGATCGAGCTGTCAATGAATGACAGTGCAATCCAAAGGGTTACCAGGGTTCGCTGATCCGATGGGCAATGCTTGATACAGATCTCAGCTGTTGACATCAACTGAGATGTGCAGGGGATGATGTGGGCTCACAGTGTGAGCTCGCATTAAAGTGTGGGAGGCGACCTATGATTTACATGTACGTCATAGGTCATGAAAGGGTTAAGCTCCACAAGAAAAAAAATAAGCAGCATGTGCGTGAGATTTCTGAATCTTTGTTCATGTAAGGCGGGGGTGGGGAACCCTTTTCTGCCGGGGGCCGTTTGAAAATTTCTACCGTCCTACAAGGGCCGCAAAAAATTATCAACTTGAAAATTCCCCTGCTATACTTGGTTAAACTATCAACACCCCTACTGGTGGCTGGGACTCTTCTCTTTGGCGCGACTGTGATGTTAGGTGATATTGAGCATGTTGCTTCTCAACTGCTTTTCCAGGTTTGCTAGGGCCATAGTCATCACAGGAGAGACTGGGGGCATTTATAGCACTGGGGAGGGTTAGGCTGGGGCATAGAGATCACTGGGGAGCTGGATTTATAGGGCTGTCAGCCTAATAACTGCGGTCCTCAGGAATCTGCCCGAGGGCCGCAGAAAAGGTCATCGAGGGCTGCATACGGCCCTGGGGCCTGAGGTTTCCCACCCATGCGCATGCGCAGTGCGCGTTTTGAAGCTAACAGAGCGGCGCGGGTGTATACGTCACACGGCGCCGGAAATGACGCGTATCGCGTCACCAAGCCCCACTACAGGCCGGCCGAGACACAGGAGAGCGGCGGGGAGGCGCGCATTTTAATCGGATTCCAAGATCACGCCTATGGAGGCGTGATATCATGCAGTGGGAGAGCCTGGATGAGTGACTATGAATAGCATAGTCACTCATTATCATCCATAATGAGGTACTATAATAACATTTTTCTCCTATTTCACATGGTGCTTTTAGGAGGTAAAAGGAGTGTAGGGTAAGCGTTACTATGCTGTAGGGACATCTTTTAATAGGTTTTGAGGTGTTTTGGGGGTGACAGGATCCCTTTAAGGGTATGTGCCTAGAGAACTATTCTGGTGCGGTCAAGAACACAATAAAACTTGTAGTGATTTCAAGGATCTCTAGAGGCTTTGGCAGGAGATTTGCTGCTATCTTGAAGTGCGTTTTTGCGAGTTTTTCCTGCATTTTTGCTTCGGATGGTTTGCTGCGTTTTTTCAGCGTTTTTGGCATTGCTGCAAAAACAAAGAAAAGATTGGACATGCTCATTCTTACCCATCCGCAGCAAAAACTGGGGTATTTGACTCTTGCAAAACCAATGCGTGCGCACAGCATTTCTGTAAAACACATTGGTTTTGCTGGAAAGCCCAAACGCGGGAACAAATTAGCATGCATTTGCATAAAACCATAGCAAAAATGCATGCGGAAAACGCCTGTGTCTGTGGGCACATACCCTAATGGTACATTTACACGCGGCCACAGGAAGGTAGGAACAGGCAGGCATCGAACATAAATTGTGCCTGTTGTCTTGAAAAGACCTCGATGCAGCTGCGTGTAATTCAGAACTTTCCTTCCTGGGTCTTCCCTGAAGGAAGGAAAGTCCTGAATTACACGCCGCCACATCGAGGTCTTTTCAAGGCAACAGGCACAATTGTGTCCGATGCCTGCCTGTTCCTACCTTCCTGTGGCCGCGTGTAAATGTACCATTAGGGTATGTGCTGACGCTGAGTATTTGGTGCAAAAATATTCTGCAGCATAAATGCTGCTAAACTGCACCTTGTTCAATTCCAGAAAAACGCATCACGTACACAATGCGTTTTTTTGTGTGTACTTAGTGCGCGTTTGGCACGGTTATGGTTCAGATTTTGGTCTTACATTTTTTCACTATTGTCAATGGCAGGGAGCGCTGAAAACGCACCAAGAATGAACATGCTTATTTTGTTCTCTGGAGAAAAAAAACAAATCTGCAAATCCACAATGAAGAAAATAGCATCATTGGCACAGCAATTCAGAATTCTCATAGACTTTGCTGGGGGAAGGTTATACAAGTGTTTCTGTGACAAAATGTGTAAAACAAACGCAGCAAAAATGCATAAACAACGCACCATCTGAACATAGTGACTCGCCCCGTGGGGCCATGGGGTACTCGGAGCCAGGCCTCTCAATGTCCTTGGAGTTTTGGGATTTCACGGTGGCATGACCCAGTCCGTGGCCCCAGAGCAGTCAATAACAAGAAGGTAAAGAGTTATTTTGTAGGAATTTATGGATTAGTTTGTTGTGACGCCACCCGTGGTATGCGGCTAGTAGTGGCTGCCGCTGCAGACCGGGATCTCTGGGGATGATGGGATGGCAGCTGCAATGGTGTCGCTCACCACGGGTGGAGCTGGTCCCCAGGGGACATCTCACAGGCAGGCTCCTGCTGCCTGCGCGGCGTTTCAGTCTACCGCTCCTCAGGCGGAAAATTAACAGACTTACACAATTCTGAGTTCTAACCCGGTTTACTTCAGTTCTCTTTGCACGTACCACAGATCACAGTTCAAGTACATTTGGGGTCCGGGTAGTGCTTGGCAACCAGGATGGCTTGTCCAGTACACCCCTTTCATGTTCCTTCCCTCTCGGGCCTTCCTTCCTCTGCGCTGCCCGCTTTCCTCCTTCCTGCACATGCCTCTGCCCACATAGCCCCAATCGAGCAGCCATGGGCCTTGTCGGGCGACCGGCTGAATTCCCTGACCCTACTACGGCTGCGTTCTCGGCGGATGTGCCAGGCGTTGGCCACACACAGCTTCTTGAGATCTCGTGGCCACTGGTTCCATGGTTGGATCTTGGAGTCTCTGACACGCCACTCCAGGGACCTTAGGATACTCGGAACTAGGCTGTTTGATGCTTCATCACGGGGATCACAGGGACCGAGACCCGACTCTGTGACCCGGGGCGGTGTCATTAAAAGTTCGGTGTAGGTGGCTCTCCCTCCTAGTGTCGGGCCCACTGGGACAGGGGTACTCGGTACCGGACCAGTTCTGCTGCTAGGGAAGTCACGGGTGGTCCTGGTCCGGACCGTGTCCCGGGCTCGGCAATAAAAGGGGAATATTTACAGGGGATTGTCAGTCGTGACGCCACCCACTATATGCGGCCAGTGATGGGGCCGCCGCTGCTGCAGAGCCTCCGGGGACGATGGAATAGCAGCTTAGGTGGCATAGTTCCAGTGGGTAGAACTGTGTTCCCCGGTGCAGTAAGGGTTAAGTCTATTGTGGAATGTTCAGTACACTTACTGTGCAGACGCTGCAGGGATCTCTCCTCTTTGCTGGTGCTGACAGGCTGTGCTGTGGCTCTGCAGGTGGGGGGCTTTCTGTAATCTGGTATGGAGAGAATCGCTTTTAATGCAGAGACACAAGGGAGGCAGATTCAGGGTTTTCCGTGTTTACTCTCAGTTCTTCAGACGGTTCACAAGTCAGTTACAGTTCTTACAAAGTTCAGTACAAGTACACAGGCACATTCTCCCTCTCTGGATTCCCTTTACTTTGCAGCCAGGCCTCCCTCTCTCTGTGACCCCTCACACAGTCTCTGTGTCCTTTCCGGGCTGTTTACGTTCTCTGTATACTTGGTGGGTGTCTCCGGACAGTATGGGGGTGATTCGGGCCCCTGTGGGTCCTCCTGTTTGTCACTGAGCTGCCTGTCCTTTGGGGTAGGGACCCTAACGTGAAGCTGTGGTCTCCTGTCGTGTTGTTTGGGAATGCCGGGTAAACTGCGGTCCCCTCTAGAGCCGACACTCTACTCAGCCCAGCCTCCAGCAGTCCTCAAATGTGAGGCTCTACCAGGCTCTTTCTCTCTGCGTCTCTCGGTATCATAGGAGCAGCGGTGTAACTAGGTTTCATGGCGCCCGGGGCAAAGATCTATCTCGGCGCCCCCCAGGGTAGGTGAGGAGCGGGGGGGGGGGGGGGTTTGGTGCTGTCATATCAGCCTTCAGCCCTGGGTGAGGAGCGGGGGGGGGGTTGGTGCCTCTGTGCGGAGTGCCCTGGTCTGCCCTGCTGGCACCTACACAGTGTAGACAGTGTAGATATCCAGGCAGCTCATGACATAACTCAGGTACTGCTGACGTCATGTACTGTCAGATAGATGCTGGCAGGGGGGTAGGCAATTCGGTGCAGGCAGCTTGTCCGACCTGAGGGTACTGCAGGGTGCCAAGGCTAGGTGGTGGGTGATATTGTAGGTGTAGTGCAGGGTGCCCAGGCTGGACGGTGGGTGATGCTGTGGGTGCTCAGGCTGGATGGTGGGTGATACTGTGCGTGCCCAGGCTGGATGGTGGTGGGTGATACTGTGGGTGCCCAGGCTGGGAGATAGATGCCTCTCTGACCCCTGCACTCACTTGTTGTAATGCACTATCGGCTTGACAGTGATGAATGGTCGCAGCAGGGTCTGGGCCGATGGTACCGCTGGGCTGGCTGTGGAACACAGAGGAGAGGAGGGTGGGTGACGAGTCTCTTCTGTGCGTTCCACACACTGACCGCAGGAAGAGGAAGTGAGGGGGCGGAGCGGGGACTCTCTTCTATGAGGTCCCCAGCGTGGAACGCAAACAGGCAGTGGAGGTGACAGCCTGGAAGCGGGGGCGGAGCGGGGGCCGGCGGCCGACAATAATAAAGTGTGCAAGCATCGTACCGCGCCGGTAAGAGATCATAAATAATTCCGGCGTGGGGCGGGCGGCAGTGGGGCCCCTGAATCATGCCTGGGCCCCTGCAGCCTTGTTTGAGGAGCGGGGGGTGCCGCCGGCACCCTTCTCTGAGTCGCGCCCGGGGCAAAGGATCCGGCTGCACCCCCCTAGATACGCCCCTGCATAGGAGGGCTACACCGCCTGCAGTCAGTCGTCTCAGCTGTATTTCTAGGGCCCGGGTATCACCGTCCCTCTCTCTCTCCTCACACTCCTGGTGGTATTGGCTTCGTACGTGCTTTCTCTCTCCTCCGGCTCACCCTGGCTCGGTACAGATTCTGCGCTCCTACATCGTACACTCTGAGGACATGTGAGTCTTTCTGTCTGCTCAGCTTAGCTCAACCTTCTGCTGTTCTCTGGCCTGTGCTCCTCAGCTTCTGGTCTTTGCGGCTCGGCACCCTGGGCCTACTGAACTCCTTCCTCCTCCCCCTTCCTATTTCTACTGTCAAGTCACCTGACTACGTGTGCCCAACCCACTCCTCTAAATCCACCACCCCTCAATTGCCTAGAGTATTCCAATCTTAGGGCTGGATGCTGCCATCTACTGCACGTGGGTTGTGTGGGCTGTGAGGGTGTTGGTGTGCAACAATTGTCCTACCTGCCTGGCTGCAGTTCCCTTTTGTGGCCTCCTGGACGCAGGGGCGCCACACTAGGGATAGGGATCTGGTGTGGAGGTATCATTATGGGCAGGGATGACTGGACCTGGGGATACTTGTTAATTTACACATGATGCCAACCGCAGGTTGCTCCCTTGATCTCCTGCTCCTTTCTCTGGGCAGTTCTTGTTCTGGATGCTGTTGGCCTCACCTCTGGGTAGGTCATTTTTGTTGACTGGCACGGTCTGCTGCACAAGAATTCCTTTGGTGGGCGGGCATGGCTTTTCGCGCTTCTCTGTGAACCGGCCCACGAAGGGAAGCCGCGCCACTCCCTCCTTGTTAGTCATAGCGCTTGTTCTTTTTACTGGGCATAGTTCAAAGTTCTTTAACACCATTAGTAAGGCGCACAAGGCCCCTTCTACCGGGCAGGTGGATCCTGTTTGTGACACCAAGTTGACATGCCCCTCCAGGGCTTTAGGATACTCGAAACCAGGCTGTTTTGCGGCTTCATCTTGGGAATCACAGGGACGGAGACCCGACTCGGTGACCCTGGCGGTGTCATTAAAAGTTTGGTGTGGGTGGCTCTCTCCCCTTGGGATAGGGATCTGGCGTAGAGAGTTCATTCTGGGCAGGGATGACTGGACCTGGGGTTAATTGTTAATTTACACATGACGCCACCCGCAGGTTGCGGCTATAGCTGGCCGCTGCTGCTCGACAGTCTTCCTAGGGGCCAATGGTTGGGAAGCAGCAATGTTCTTAAGCCTTCTACGGGTAGAGCTGACCCCTAGGGTGGCCAAAGGTACCTGAGTGAGTTAGTAGTGGTGTATATGGTGCTCTTAACACGCAAAGAAAGTTCACAGACACAGCGGGTTGCAGTCTTCAGTTCTTTTACTAACAGCCCACTGAGCACTGGGTTCTCAGAGGCAGGGATCCAGCTACTCACTGGTAGTAGGATGGTACGTAACCGGCACCCCTTCTCTGTCCTTTCCAGGTCGTCTCACACATCGCTTGATTCGCCCTTCCTGCTTTGCACCTCACCACACAAAGCTCTGAGCCAGTGACTGTGGTCTTCTCTGAGAGATTCCCCTGCAGTGTCTCCCCTCAGCCCTATGGTTGCCACCTTTAAAGCAGATGTGTGTGATTGTTTGGCTATTACACCATGGAAGTGCCACAGCCTCAGGGTTGCTAGCTGAGCCTGTTTGATCGTTTCCACTAGTCTTTTGGGGTTCCTGATGCCCCTTGCGGCCTAGTCCCTCCACTTGCCTGAGCCTGACAATGGATACAAGACCCACGGGTAGATTGCTCACTTCCTGTGCCTCTGGGACTCCCTCTTTCCCCTGGAGCCAATTGGGTGATGTTCTGCTCTAGGGTTTGGTCTAAAAATGAGCTCTCACTTGCTCCATTCCTCCTGACTCTTCTCAGCCTACGTTCTCTAGCTGCCCTCCAATTCGACCTTGGTGTTCAATGGCCTCTCCTCAGCTGTTCTCAGCTCTCCTCAGCTGGTCACTCTCTTTGTTAACTGTCTTTCTTCTCACTGTTGTATCCTCCGTTCTAGATGTTTCTCGCTCTTTTTATACTGTCTGTCACGTGTCCCATGTCTTGCGGGTGTTCTTCCTGATCTCACTCCTCCCAGGTGCTCCCTCTAACTCAGGGGTCTCAAACTCGGCTGGGTTAGTGGGCCGTACATAGAAAAAAAATTGATATCGGCAGGCCACATTGCTTGTAGGACTAAGTGACATTTTTAGTAATACCAGAATTTTTTGCTCAATGTAGTAATGTCCAAATCCTGATCTTCTTTAGTAATGTCCCTACCGTGGTTCCCTTCTTGTAGTAATGTCCCCATCCTGGTCCCTTTCTTGTGGTAATGTCCCCATTCTGGTCCCCATTCTATAGTAATATTCCACATCCTGGTCCCCTGGTAGTAATGTTCCATCCTAGTCCTCCTCGTGTAGTAATGTCCCCATCCTGGTTCTCATCATGTAGTAATGTCCCCTTCCTGGTCCTCATCATGTAGCAATGTCCCCATCCTGGTCCTCCTCATGTAGTAATGTCCCCATCCTGGTTCTCATCATGTAGTAATGTCCCCATCCTGGTCCTCATCATGTTGTAATGTCCACATCCTGGTGACCATCTTGTAGTAATGTCCCCATCTTTTAGTAATGCCCCAGCTGGTCCTTATTATATAGTAATGTCCCCATCCTGGTCTTCATCATGTAGTAATATCCCCATCCTGATATCCTTCTTGTAGTAATGTTCTCCCTGGGCTTCATCTTGTAATAATGTCCCCATCCTGGTCCCCTTGTAGTAATGCCCCATCCTGGTCCCCATATTGTATTAATGTCACCCACCCCGATGCCCTTCTTGTAGTAATGTCCCCATCCTGGTCCTCATGTAGTAATTCCCCATTCTAGTTCCCTTCTTGTAGAAATGCCCTCATCCTGGTCCTCATATTGTAGTAATGCCCCATCCTTATCCCTTTTGTAGAAATTTCCCCTTTCCTGCCCCTCTTCTTGTAGTTCCTCATCCTGGTCCCCTTCTTGTAGTAATGTCTCCATCCTGATCCCCATCTAGTAGTAATGCCCCATCCTGGTCCTCATATTGTAGTAATATCCCCTATACTGATCCACTTTTTGTAGTAATCTTATCTCCCCCATTCTGGTCCTCTTTTGTAGTGATGTCCCCCATCCTGATTCCCCTTTTGTAGTAATATCCCTTTACTGATCCCCTTTTTGTAGTAATGTCCCCCATCTTGGTCCCCTTTTGTAGTGATATCCCCATACTGACCTTTTTTGTAGTAATGTGCCCCATCCTGGTCCCCTTTTGTAGTGATGTCCTCCTTACAGATCCCTTTTGTAGTAAAGTCCCGATACTGATCTTTTTTGCAATGTCCCCCATCCTGGACCCCTTTTGTAGAGATAGTCCCCATACTGGACCCTTTTGTAGTAATGTCCACATCCTGGCCCCCATAGTGTACTAATGTCCCCCATGCTGGTCCCCTTTTGTACAGATGTCCTCAACCTGGTCTACCACCTTTTTACACATGCGCACACACACAGGCAGACATTCTCTCTCACACACTCATTCTCACACAAACACTCTCTCACACAAGCATTCTCTCTCACACATGCATTCTCTCTCACACACACACACACATTCTCTCTCTCACACACACACACACTCTCTCTCACACTCACTCTCACATACACACACATTCTCTCACATACACAAACGTTCTCTCACACAATCACACATTCTCACACTCACACACTCACTCTCACACAAACACACTCACATACAAACATTCTCTCACACACTCACACACACTGTCATACACACACAAACTCTCACACACATTCTCTCACACACTCAGTCTTACTCACAACCACACACACACATTCTCTCACACACTCACATACATACTCACTCTCACACACATTCAGACACACTGACTCACACATTCTCTCACACACTCACTCAAACATTCTCTCACACACACACACACTCACTGTCACATTCTCACACACTCTCACACTCACTCTCACAAACACTCCCACACACAGTTTTCTAACCTTCAATATATTGGCCATCCAGTGAAGGGGGCTGCCAAGGTCCCCGCTTTGTTATGGTTTCAGGCCGCGGCACTGTCAAGCTTTGCCACTCAGCAAGATCAATGCAAGCCGCCAGCCAATGAGAGGCCTGCAGGTGACATCATACACCGATGGCCGCAGCGGGCCTCTCATTGGCTGGCGGCTTGCATTGACCTTGCTGAGTGGCAGAGCTTGTCAGTGCTGCGGCCGGAAGCCATAATACAGCAGGGACTGTGTCGGCCCCCTGCACTGGACCGCCGACATGTTGAAGTTATCCATGGTTCCGCGGGACGCACAGTGAGGCCCCAGGGGCCGTAAGCGGCCCATGGGCTGCATGTTTGAGGACCCTCCTCTAACTACTTCCTTCACCACCCAACTCTACTACAATTGTTCCTAGTGTGATCTGCGTGTCCCCGTATCGGTCTGTACCCCGCTTACCAGTGAGTGGGATACTACACCCTAACAGGGGTGCAGTACCTATGTGGCAACTGTATCTGCAGGGGCGCCAAATCTCCTCGCCACCTTCAAGGCCAGGTCCCTGGTGCTCACCCTACTCTTCCGCTCTACCGCAGACTCGGGCACACAAGTGGATGGCTCACTACCCGCGCCCCTAGGGCTCCCTCTGTCTCCTCGCAGTCACTGGCCTCGGGACGAGCCTCATCTCCACTCAAGTCCTCCGGGTCCTTCCCCTCTGACCTCTCTCGGCGCTCTCTCCTCCAACTGACCTCCCACTCCCCGTGATGTTTTCCCTTTGTCCCTTTCCTTTCCCTGACCGCTTCCTGCTCACTTCCCACCCACCACCTTTCTCTCCCCGCCGTCCCACGGGATGCCTGAGCCGTCCTACGGGATGCCTGAGTTGTCCTACTGCCTAGGTTCTCCCTCTATCCCTGGGATTGGGTGTGTTTGTGGGTGACTGGACTTACCAACCCTGGTTACCGCAGATGGGAATACCACACCATGGTGTGGGTGCTGTACTCCTCTGTGGTGACCAGCCTGCAGAGGTGCCACACTAGCGTTAAGGATTTGCTGCATTTTGACAAAAGCAAAAACCAATGTCTCTCTCTCCTCACACTCCTGGTGGTATTGGCTTCGGACGTGCTTTCTCTCTCCTCCGGCTCACCCTGGCTCGGTACAGATTCTGCGCTCCTACATCGTACACTCTGAGGACAAAGAATGAGCATGTTGCTTCTTTTTTCTGCACCAGGTGCAGGTGGAAAAACCTGAAGCACTTCAGTTTTCCCATAGAGTTTGTTGGGATGCGTTTTGATTAAAATCTGCAAGTAAAAATGCATTAAAAAAAATGCTACGTTTGCACATAGCCTAACACAAGCACACAAAAATCATTAATAAGCAGACCAGTCACCCATGGTAACCACAACTGGCATAATGTAAAGCTTGTGGGACTCAATGAGAAGTGATACGGCTGATGGGTGAGGGTCCGACTGCTGGTACCAGTGCCGAACAGACTGGTTGGAGAATTGTTATCCCTGATAGAGCTCAAAATGGAGGGAGAGGTCAGGTGCCGCAAAATTCATTGTATTTGGGTCGCTGAATAAAGCTGAGGCAGCCAGATACAGAATTAACGGAACAGCGGTCCATCTAAGGGCCCTTTCACATCAGCGGTATTTTCAAATCGCGGCAGATGCAGATGCGTTTTTTTCACCGCATCTGCCGCGATTACCGCATAACCGCGACACTTGCGGCAAGCCCCATGCAATGTCTATGGGGATTGCGGTAAGGGTGCGGCAGGTGCGGCAAGTGCGGTTTCGGCACCTGCCGCAAGTGCCGAAACCGCACTTGCCGCACCTGCCGCACCCTTACCGCAAGCCCCATAGACATTGCATGGGGCTTGCCGCCAGTGTGCCGCAAGTGTCGCGGTTATGCGGTAATCGCAGCAGATGCGGTTTTTTCACCGCATCTGCCGCGATTTGAAAATACCGCTGATGTGAAAGGGCCCTAACAGAGATAAAAAGTGTCCCATTCTGTTGATCAATAACGTTATTTTCACTGGAGACCTCTTTTAAGAGCATTGCTCTTGTTATAAGGAGCCCATTGTGGCCTTCTAGGTGCAACCAATCCATTCCTGAGCTGGGTTTCTATGGGCAACCCCTCCATTTTTATTATATTTTTGTTTACAGTATTTGTTACTGCACCAAGTTTTATTAACAACACTCAAAATGTTACTGAAAATGAGGTGTTTGTGAGGTAATGGTGCCATTTTACCTCACAGATACACAGAGAGGCTTATATTCCACGCTTTATTTTTGCTGAAAAAAGTTGATGCACCTGGATAGGGAATTTGTGGAATGGCGGTCCAAAGTGTCCTATTTTGTTGATTGATAACATATTTTCACTGGAGAACCCCTTTAAGAGCGTTGGTCTTGCTATAAGGAGCACATTGAGGCCTTCTGGGTGCAACCACTCCATTCCTGCCCCCTCCATTTTTATTATATTTTTGTTTATTTGTTACTGCACCGAGTTTTATTAACAATACTCGTAATGTTACTGAAAATGAGGTGTTTGTGAGGTAATGGCGCCATTTTACCTCACAGATACACAGAGAGGCTTATACCGTATTACACGCTTTATTTTTGCTGTCTATTGTGTCAGTACTTTGTGTCATATTTCCTCACACAGGAGCAGGTGTGTGTGTTTGTGACACGTTATGGCGGTCGTTACTTTTCCTAATTGCTGCCCCATTCATTGTCTTTGGGACGTTAAAAAAAGCTGATGCAGCCGGATAGGAAATTAATGCAACGGCGGTCCATCTAATGGAGATAAAAAGTGTCCCATTCTGTTGATTGATAACATATTTTCACGGAGACCCCCTTTAAGAGCATTGGTCTTGCTATAAGGAGCACATTGAGGCCTTCTGGGTGCAACCACATCATTCCTGACCTGGGTTGCTATTGACAACCCCTCCATTTTTATTATATTTTTGTTACTGCACTGAGTTTTATTAACATTACTCATAATGCAACTGAAAAATTATCCATCTGGACCCAGGAGATAACTGTCCTGTGCTCCCTGATACAGTCACATTAGGCCATGAGGTGTTTGTGAGGTAATGGCGCCATGATTGTGAGGTTATGGCGCCATTTTACCTCACAGATACACAGAGAGGCTTATAGTCCGCGCTTTATTTGTGCTGAAAAAAGTTGATGCAGCCGGATAGGGAATTAGTGGAATGGCGGTCCAAAGTGTCCCATTTTGTTGATTAATAACATATTTTCACTGGAGAACCCCTTTAAGAGCATTGGTCTTGCTATAAGGAGCACATTGAGGCCTTCTGGGTGCAACCAATCCATTCCTGACCTCCATTTTTATTATATTTTTATTTGTTACTGCACCAAGTTTTATTAACTAAATACTCAAAATGTGACTGAAAATGATCCATCTGGACCCAGGGGATTACTGTCCCAGTCACTTTAGGCCATGAGGTGTTAGTGAGGTAATGTTTGTGAGGTAATGGCGCCATTTTACCTCACAGATACAGAGAGGCTCATATTCCTATGTATTATTGTGTCTGTACTTTGTGTCATGTTTCCTCACACAGGAGCAGGTGTGTGTTTGTGTCACGTTATGGCGGTTGTTACTTTTCCCGGGCCTTTTCCATTGGCCGCGCTGACGGTTGTATCCAGTCGTCGGCCCCTCCCTCCCCCCTCGGTTCTTCTCTCCCTGACGGTTGGTCCCAGAAGCTCAGTCACCACACACGGGGCCATATATAAAGATGGCGGCCATTACTGGCGACTTCGCAGGCGCCGCTCGTCCCACTCGGACCCCAAAATGCACCCGCTGCCGAAATCACGGCGTCCTGGTCCCGATGCGGGGTCACTCGGGGCAGTGCGGGTGGAAACTGTGCGACTGCCCCAAATGTGCCCTCATCACCGAGAGACACAAGATCCTGGCGGCCCACAAACTGCTCCGCAAACCGGGGAGCAAGGGGCCGGCCCCGGAGGACGGACGAGAGAAGGCCGGGACCCCCGAGAGGACCGGGAACGCCGAGCTCAGCCTGGCCACGGGTAACCCGACTAATGACGTCACACCCTGCCGTCACTACATGATTGCTGTGACGTCATGTGGCCATATTTGGTGCAGATTGTATGCAATGCACTGATAAAATGCATTCAAAACAGTAGGAAAAGGCACAAAACCATTGATTGCTATGGGAGTCATAGGAGGTGGAGATAATAAGGAGCTGTGCCAGGAACATCCCATTAATTGCTTAATTAATTATTCTTATGCTTCTATTTTACAACTAAAAAACAAATCTTATTTATATTTCCGTCACCTTTGGATTTCTTTCTTGTAGCTATTAATGACACCGTTCATTTTACCATAGTGCGATGAAACGGTGACATATTGCAATTCCACCATTGTGGGTTTTTAATAGGTTTAGGCAGTGGTGTAACTTGAGGCTCATGGACCCCGATGTGAATTCTCTAACGGGGCCCCCAATTATTGCAAGTCTTTAACAGCATTAGTCTTTTTCTGTAGGTCAAAGGGACTTGTGGGGACCCCCTAGGCCAGTGATGGCGAACTCCAGGCCTCGAGGGCCGCACACAGTCCAGGTTTTCAGGATTTCCATTGCATTTGACAGTTGGCAATCAAATTATTAACTGTCAAACTCTAAGGAAAACCTGCACTGTGTGCGGCACTCGAGGCCTGGAGTTCGCCATCACTGCCCTAGGCTGCAGGGTCCGGGTGCGATTGTAACCCCTACACCTGCTGTAGTTACACCCGCGGGTTAGGTTAGGCCGGTTTCACCAGAGGCGTAACTACAATAGGTGCAGGGGTTGCGATCGCACCCGGGCCCTGCAGCCTAGTGGGCCCCAAAAGTCCCTTTGACCTATCGAAAAAGACTAATACTATTAAAGATTTCCAATAATTGGGGGCCCTGTTGGAGCTTTCGCATCGGGCCCTTGGGTTTCACACCACGGTTTATCTGATTCGGGGCTGTCTGGTGTGAACCGGACAGCCCCAAATCAGATTTCGGCCCCATAGTATTCCTATGGAGCTGGATGGCAGCTATTTGCCATCCGGTTTCCCTCTGTTCAGGAGGATCCAGGGGAATTCAGATTTTTCTCCCGCACACAAAAACGTTGCGTTTTTGTGTTCGGCGCAGAAATCGCACAAATAGGATCCTCCCGGAGCCGGCGCAATCCGGCACCCCCTAACATGGTGGTTAATGGCGCCGGATCCGACATAAAATCGGATGCGGCTCTCGGACATCGGCTGCTGAAGTTTAGCAGCGAGTGTTGCTAAACTTCAGCACCTGGAGCTGTCCCCTGCAGAGATTTCAGGACCACAGCTGGCTCCCCGCTAGCCGCAGTCTTGAAATTTCAGCAGCTGCGATCTGCCTATTCCAGCAGAAAACAGGACTGGAGGGCATATTTGCCCTCAGGTTCTGTGTGTCCCGGGGCAGTCAGGTCCTTTCCGGTGCATCCTGCAAAACACCTGACAGAACCTGAACCACAAAAAATGTGGTGTGAAACCGGCCTTTGTTTTTATGGTGTTCATAGTGCAGCGACCTGAAAATCTGATTCTGCGGGTGGTTTAGACTGGTTTCACTGGTGATCGGCTGTATTGCGTAGGCAGGCGGATCTGTGTGTGAGACTACGTATGCATCCTGCGTCCCAATGTTTAACATTGCGATGCATTGTGTATGCGTTAGGCTGCGTTTGAATGTCTTTGCGTATGAATGTGTTTTTTTTTAGAAGCCTAGAAAACGCTTCATGTTGCATTTTTTTGTGCGTCCAAAAATGCTTAATTTAGACACAAGCATCCGCAAGAGCACAATTTCTACATTGAAATCAATTGAAGTGCATTGCCATCCGGGTGGCAAGCAGACGCAGAATATCTCTCTCGTTTTTTATTTGAGCGCATCCAGACAATATACGCTGTGTTTGCATCAGGATGCGTTTGCCCATGCGTTCACATGTATGCAGAGCGAATGCTAATGTGAAACCGGCCTTAGATTACTACGATGCTAACCTAAACATTCTGGCTGTTTGTGCACACCTACCGATTTTGGTGTGTTTTTTACTTGCAGTTTTTAATCAAATTTGCAAGTTAAAACACATATCAGCAAAGTCTATTGCAAAGGCTCTATTCACATTGCGTTTTTTGGTCTGTTTTTGCTCATCAGTTTTTGTAGCCAAAAAAAGGAGTGTAGTGACATGTTTCTATTATACTTTTCCTCTGTTCGGCCCTTTTCACATCTATGCTGCCTCTGCGCTTGCCTCCCTGCGCTAGCGCAAATGCAAGCGTAGGTGCATTTAGAGGCAAGCGCATAGGCGCATGGATGCACTGCTCTTGCGCTCGTTGCTCCCATTACCTGCTATGGCCAAGCGCAGGAGACGAAATCCCGGAAGCGTAAGTGAGAATAAGCTGACGTCACCGTGCATGCACTTGGCCAGACGCACCTGGAAACGCGAATTTTGATGTTTCTGGGTGCGTCAGGACTAGCGCTCCACTGCTGGTTTTGGCTACAAAAACTGATGAGCAACAACAGACCAAAATTGCACAGTGTGAGTGGAGCCTAAAGGTACCGTCACACGGAGAGACATCGCCGGCAATGTCAGCGTGGAATCGCGGGAGCGTGCATCCAACATCGCCGGTGAGATGTCACACGCTGCAATGTCGCCGGCGACGCAACAGCAATGTTATCGGCGACATCGCTGCCAGTGTTAAAGGGAACCTGTCACCCCAAATAACCTTTGTAACCTATTAATACTTGTCCCTACAGCCTTACAATACATTCTAACACATCCCTGACTCACCTTTTTTTACTAATCTACAAGTACTGTACTTAGGAAACTTGCAAAATTCTTGTCACAGGAGCATTCCTCCAAGGCATGTTGACCGGTAGGCCAGTCCCCTGTGCCGCGCTACCCCTGGCTCGTTGCACTAATACGCCCCAATGGGCGTCATTATACAAATGCAGAGCGCGGGCACAATTTCAATATCACGCCCGCATCGTCACCGCTGCGACACGGTCATGTGACGCCGGTATCGCCGCGTCACTTCCGGTCGCACACAGGCAGACTTCAGCATGCAATATGCGCATGCGCGAAATCTGCCTGTGAGACCTGCGACCGGAAGTGACGTGTCCCGGCGTCACATGACCGCGTCACAGCGGTGACGTTGCGGGCAGGATATTGAAATCGTGCCCGCGCTCTGCATTTGTATAATGACGCCCATTAGGGCATATTAGAGCAACGAGCCAGGGGTAGCGCAGCACAGGGGACCCGCCTACCGGTCAAAATGCCTTGGAGGAACGCCCCTGTGACAAGAATTTTGTAAGTTTCATAACTACCGTACATTATTGTACTTGTAGATTAGTAAAAAAGGTGAGGGTCATTCCATGTCAAGTGATCCAAAAATGAATTTTTTTCCCTGACATCCTCAGATTTTTTTAATTTTTTTTCTATATGAAGAACAACTTTAGTTACGGTAATTACAAAAAAAAAAAGTTTTGAATTTTTTTCTTCATCAGTTAATTTTTTACAGATTTTTAAAGTTTTAAAAAAGTGTGAATTTTGGCCTGGTATGGCTTTACATTTTCTATCATATCTCGGGCTAGAAATAAGATCGAGAAACAAAATGAACACCATTCTACTCAGAACTGTCCAGGCTTTCACCAGATATGTCACAAGAGGATCTTTGTTAATATTTTACCCATGTGATCGCAAGCGCAAAACATTAAAACGCATTTCTGAAAAATCGGCGCGCTTTAAATATTTCAAAAACTGCCCATGTGTCTGCTTTGCTCTTAGCCACATCTGTACCAAATTTCAAGTTGGGGTCTTGATGGGATCATATTTTAAAATATTTTACTATTAATAGCGTCAATGGGTCATTCCATATCAAGTGATCTAAATATGAATATTTTTTTTTACCTGACGTCTTTACATTTTTCTCAGGCTAGAAATAAGATAATGAAGTGGGAGAGGCATCATTTTACTCAGAACGGTAACAGCTTTCATTTGAGATGTTACAAGACTATGTTTCTTTATATCAAATTCAAACTATTGACGGGCAATTGTGAAAAAATGACTGATTGTGTTTTGGTTGGTGATTTTTGAATTGACACTATAAGGGTATGTGCGCACTGGTCGGGTTAGGGCCGGATTAGGTGTGTAATCCGCCGGTCGGTTTACATAAATTTCATGTAAATTTATGTTAATCCAAACCGGCGTTTGGATTAACATAGAAACCTATGTAAACCGACACCCCCTGTGCACACAGCGGCGGTTTACACATGCTCATCCGTTGCTAACCCGCTGGGTTCCCAGCGGGTTAGCAAAGAATGAGCTTGTTCTATAATCCGGCCGGTTCTGCAGCGGCTGCAAGCAGAATCATGTACTGCTTCCAGCCGCCGCAACACCGCCGCCGCTAACCCGCCCGTCACCCGCCCGTCTCCCACCGCACATACCCGACAGGAAGCCGGTGGACGGCTCCGGAGCTTCCTGTCGGGTCCCGCCCAGCCGCCGCCGCCACAAACCCGCCCACCGTGCGCACATACCCTAATAGTTAAATATTTTAAAATATGATCCCATCAAGACCCCAACTTGAAATTTGGTACCGATGTGGCTAAGAGCAAAGCAGACACATGGGCAGTTTTTGAAATATTTAAAGCGCGCCGATTTTTCGGAAATGCGTTTTAAAGTTTTGCGCTTGCGATCACATGGGTAAAATATTAACAAAGATCCTCTTGTGACATATCTGGTGAAAGCCTGTATAGTTCTGAGTAGAATGGTTTTTATTTTGTCTCTCTATCTTATTCCTAGCCTGAGTTATGAGGAGAAACTTAGAGGCAGGCAACAGCGAAATTCACACTTTTTCCGAACTTTGAAAATCATTTAAAAAAAAAAAAAAATTTTTTTTAATTTTTTTCTTCACATTTTGCATTGTCTGACATGCTATTATCAAATAACAAAATCTCAAAAAAATTAAAAATATAGGAGGTAATAATCATTGGTTCACTTGACATGGAATGACCCGTATAAGGCTGCAGGGACAGGTATTAATAGGTTAGTAAGGTTATTTGGGGTGACAGGTTCCCTTTAAAATCCAACCTGGCGGCGATGATTATAATGAGAGCCCATGGCTCAAGTCACCGGTAACATCGCCGTTGCCACGTTACACAGGGCGATGCGTACACATCGCTTGAGAGTGATCGCCAGGTTTCACTACATTGAAGTGAAACCTGGTGATCACTTTCAGGCGATATAGCGCTCAAATATCGCCCTGTACTTTAAATCGACACATGTTGGTTTTCTGATTTGCAAAAAAAGCAGCAAACCCTAGGTGCTGCTTTTTTATTGTCAGGAGGTTTGCTGCGTTTTTTCATGCGTATTTCCCGTGGATTTGCAAAACTTGCAAAAATGCAGAAAATAATTAATAGTTGATCCTTTCAAAAATGCAGCAAAACCTGGGGTGTTTCCACTTTCTGCATCAAAAAAACAATGTGTGTGGACAGCTAATCCCAGAATCACATAGGCCCAGTTCACATCTGCGGTGCGTTTGGCAGCATTGCGCTAGCGCAGGTGGCAGCACAGTGCAAGCACAGCCAAACTCATCAGGTCGCAAATGAAGCACATCGCGCTAACACCGCCATTACCTTGTATGGGCGAGCACAGACTGATGGAACCCGAAAGCGCAAGTGTGAAAGCGGCTGTGTCACATCGCATGCGCTAGTCCGTACACACCGGAAAGGCGTCATGCGACCACCTGTGCTAGCGCAATGCTTCCGAATGCACCGGAACGCAGATGTGAACTGGGCATAGGTTTTTATGTTATGTCTACAAATCCATCCACTATGCTTATACTGTACAATGCAGCGTTATGGATGCAGCAGCAAAACACTGCAATTCCGAACGCAGGGTGGATTCACGGGAAGTTTTTCTGCTGCGGTAAATCAGTGTATGAAAGTGTATGCCAGCAACATGGCTGCATATCAAGACCCTTTTTGGCCCTCTGCTGCCATGAGATATGATGGAGACAAAACTAAATGAAGACTCTGTTACCTAGTAAAACATATCACATCTGACAGTGCTACCATATCATGTAACCAGCAAGTTGACATATAGACTGGTTTGACATGTAGTAAAATATGCCAATGTAAATAGCATTGTGTGACTTGTTAACCATGTCATCATGTTCATGTTTTAGACTTGAAAAGGAAGAAAACATCACCATGCAAGATTTCAGCTTTTGAAAGTGTGAAAAGAAGCACAGCCTCCATACTTACAGGTATCATCGGTCCATAGGTTTACACTCTGCATCATGCGGTATAAGACTCTGTTCATATATAGCATTATTGATGTGGCTGATGTTTATACTTCCATTTTTGCAATGCATTTTGGGAAAATGGCTTTTGATGTACATAATAATTGTATCCATATTTCTCTACTCACCTGAGAGAAACCAGGAGGGTCCCATTAGCCAAATTTGGGCTAATTATGGGCCAAATTTGATGGTTAGAATAATAAAAAACAGAAAATAAAAAGATACCTCCTGCTCCTACTAGCTGCAACTAGTCATTCTGTCCAAACAGGAGGAAGGAGTTTGGCTACAGCGGTCACCTGCCCCTCATTATTCCTTGACAGAAAAGAAAGACAGCAAATTGGGCTTTGGCAGCTGTATGGACAAGCAGTGTCTCCCTCCTTATTTACTTTGTGACCACCCTGGGCCCATTGACAAAATTTCTTGAAGTAGTAGAATATATCATTTAAACGACACCTGGGGAATTAATCAGTTGACAACAGAAACTAGGATACAAAAGTTGCAAATGTTTGTGAAATGTGCAGTCATTTTGCAAGCACATACTACCTTTGGCGTTTTGTGGAACCTTTCTGAAATATTGGTAGATTTGAAAGTGAGGTGGTGCGACCTAGCACGGCCTGACAGATCCATTATACCGTATATACTCGTGTATAAGCCGAGTTTTTCAGCTCAAAATTTGGGCTGAAAAGTCTCCCCCTCCACTTATACACGGGTCAATACAGTAGGGCCGCTCATTATATATGCACTGCTTCCCCCTGTCAATCAGCGGCAGGGGGAAGCAGTGCATATATGCCCCCAAATACTGGCACTCTCCCCCCTTGTAAGGCCCCCCCCCCCCGCTGCGTATCTTACCATTTCGGTCTTCTGCACAGCGCCGCTCCTCGGTGCTCCGTCCTGCTACATCCAGGATCTCCGGCTGTCGCAGGCATATGACGTCATCGCGCGACGGCCGGGGATCCCAGATGCAGCGAGGACGGAGCATGGAGAACGGAGCACCGAGGAGCGGCACTGAGCAGAAGACTGGGATGGTAAGATAAGCAGCAAGGGGGCGGAGTGCCAGCATTTGGGGGCTGCTATATACCCCCTGGGGGCTGCTGTATACTACCACTGGGGCTGTATATACCACTGGGGCTGTATATACCTCTGGGGCTGCTGTATACTACCACTGGGGTTGTATATACCACTGGGGCTGTATATACCTCTGGGGCTGCTGTATACTACCACTGGGGCTGTATATACCACTGGGGCTGCTGTATACTACCACTGGGGCTGTATATACCTCTGGGGCTGCTGTATACTACCACTGGGGCTGTATATACCCTGGGGCTGCTGTATATACCCTGGGGCTGTATATACCACTGGGTGCTGCTGTATACTACCACTGGGGCTGCTGTATATACCACTGGGGCTGCTGTATACACCACTGGGGGGCTGTTATACCTATGCTGGGGTCCTGCTTATACACACATAGTTTTCCCGGTTTGGGTGTATAACTATGGCTGGGGGTCAACCCTCGGCTTATACACAGTAATAGGTTAGTTTTGCAAAAGTAGGCTCAGTTATAAGCAGTGTTAGTCCAGTCATGATGTACGTAATTTATGCAGAAAGATTACCAATTTAGCATATTGGTAGTCCACCATGGACTGTGGAGCTGTAAAGATTCAAATTTCACGAGTGCACCACTGGACTCTGTAAATTTATACACCGACTCTCAACTCCCGACTCCTTAATATTGATTGACTGATTTAAATGTGATTAAACATTTATTGTAGTACAATGTGAACATCAAGCTTTCATCATTATGATACAATAACCAAGATATTTAGATAGAACACAATAATAATTATTGATGGAAGGGAAGGTGCAGCATTTTGGAGCATAGATTTTGATGGATTTATTTGCAAGTGAGCACATTTGCAGAGCTCTTCAGGTGCCAAAACAGTACAATAAAAATCACCCTCCCCCACAAGGGACCCTATATTGGAATTTATGAGGGAAAGAACAGCCGCAGCAACTCTCTGGTGCCTCCTTACCGTCACATCAATCAAGGAATTGACTGAGGATAAGGAAGGGAAGGGGCCACCAGGCTAGGAAAATATCCTCCAGTCCATAACTGTCCAACGTTCCCCAATTAAACAAGCAGAAAATGTTGCCATCAGTTCCTCGTTCAATATAAGCTTGGTCTGTTAACAGGCTTATAGCGGGTCAGGAACTAAACAAGGAAGCATATAATATTAAACGAGCACACGGGCGTGGGGATTTTGTGGATCGAGATAAAAGAGCAACCCAGGATTAAATTATGTACTTAATCGCCAAAAAGGCCCACTAGTTATTAATAATATTTATAGATATTACAATCAATTTTGCAAATTAAAGGTAGCTGGGGAATACCTCATTCTGGCTCCGAGAGTGGAGAGTGGAAGGTGGATTCTACTTCAAAGAAATCCCTGATTAGTCTCCCTTACCAAAGCAGCCGCCTTTTTGGTGAGCGGTTAGACAAACTAATGTCGAATGACACTGGAGGGAAGAGTACCTCTCTTCCCCAACTCAAGCCAAGACGGCCCTTTGTTAGACGTAAGCAAATGTGTTTTCGCTCGTTTCGGAACTCATTCGGCTGGGCTGCCCCTCGCCCACCCCCTAATATGAACCATTCCCCACGAAGGGACAGGGGTGCATAACCGGCCCACATGTCAAACATGGCCTGGCAATAGCAGCCAAAACAGTCCAGACCTAAGGGATCCAGATCCCATAGGTTCACTTTGTCCTGACTCACACTCATCCACGGAACATGGAGTTCGTTTTCCGGCCACCAAATCATTTTTTCTCTTCCACTCCCCCAAGGTCTCCTCCGAAGGCCCACACTTTTTTCAATTAAAGGTTATTCTATAGCGAGCGCAGGGGCACAGATAAGGCAGGTAGTTATGGATCAACAATCCTCTTTATTCACCACAACATGTTTCCACGAAGGCTTATCATCTTCCTCAGGTGGATCCACCTGAGGAAGACGATAAGCCTTCGTGGAAACATGTTGTGGTGAATAAAGAGGATTGTTGATCCATAACTACCTGCCTTATCTGTGCCCCTGCGCTCGCTATAGAATAACCTTTAATTGAACTGTTGCATCTCACCTCTGTGTGAGTTATTCAGAAGCTGCGGGGCACATTGCTAAAAATCCTTCACTACCTGTGGAGCACAGGACCTGTGGGAACGTCGACACCCTTGATTGGTGGATATCGTATACGTGACCGCAGACACCACGTGACTGACAGGTGGCTGGCACCTGGACGGCTCCTCCGGCCCAGGTGGCCTTGAGAATACACTGGGGTTGTGCGGAGGCGGCACAACCCGATAAGGTGAGAGCCCCCCCTGTCACAACCTTTCCTTCCCCTCAAAGTGCATGTGGGTTCTCCCTATGGGAGCACTTTTCTCTCTTTTTTTGTATTACACACTTTTTTCAAAGCCTTCGGTTCCCTTCAGCAAGCAGGAGTCATCATCCCTGTTCAGGAGGCCGAGCACTTTAGAGGCTTCTATTCAAACCTCTTTGTGGTTCCCAAGAAGGATGGCTCAGTACGCCCCATCTTGGATCTGAAACATCTAAACAAATAATCCGACTACACCACTTCAGGATGGAGTCCCTCCGTTCCATTATTACATCCATGGAGGAGGAGAGTTCTTGACCTCGACAGATATTCGAGATGTGTACCTACACATCCCGATCTCCCATGCGCACCAACAGTACCTGCGCTTCTCGATTCACAGGAATCTTTTCCAGTTTGTCGCCTTACGCTTCGGGCTTGCCACGGTGCCCAGGGTATTCACTAAACTCATGGCAGCCATCATGACTATCCTTCATTCCCGGGGTGTAGTCGTTCTACCCTCTTTGGACGACCTGTTGATCAAGGCCCCTTTCGTCACAGACTGCGAAGAAAGCGTCCAAATTACTATATATATGCTCTTTGGTCTGGGGTGGGTTAGTCAGTCTGACCAAATCTTCTCCAATTCTGGACCAGATGATCACCTTCCTGGGGATGGTTTTCGATGCCTCCTGTGAGTGGTAGGTATCCCTTGAGACAAGTCTCAGGCTCTGCGTCACGGTGTCCGCGTTCTTCTCCGTTCCTCGTCTCACTCCATTCGTTTCGGGATGAGAGTTCTAGGCAGGATGATTACAACAATGAAGGCGTTCCATTTGCCCAGCTGCACCTTAGGCCTCTGCAGATGGCTCTTCTATCAGCCTGGGACAGGTGCCCTTTCACCGTTGATCGGACCTTTTGACTATCTACCCAGGTCAGGCAGAAACTACGTTGGTGGCTGCGGCCAGATTCCCTCTCACGGGGAAGGTCGTTCCTACCTGCTTATTGGGCGGTGCTCACCACTGACGCCAGCCTGATGGGCTGAGGGGGCAGTCTACCGCCAGCACACAGCTCAGGTACGTTAGTCTCGCCACGAATCCACCCTTCCCATGAATCTCCTGGAGATTCGGGCCTGTTTTTGGCTCTGCAGGCTTTTCAACAGTTACTAGCGGGTTGCCACATTCGAGTCCAGTCGGACAACGCCACGGCCGTGGCATATGTCAGTCATCAGGGAAGCACCCACAGCAGACAGGCAATGCGCGAAGTGGAGCCCATCCTTCGCTTGGCCGAGATGACCCGGTCCGTTCTCTCAGCCGTGCACATCCCAGGCATTGACAACTGGACGGCGGATTTCCTCAGCCATCAGGGCATTGCATCAGGAGAATGAGCTCTACATCTGGAGGTATTCCAGCAGATTTGTCATCACTGGGGGACTCAGGACATGGATGTCTTGGCTGAACGCTAAATTGCCCACATTCATGGATGAGTCGCATGACCCACTGTCCGTCAGGGCGGATGCACTAGTCCAGCCGTGGACTCAGTTTCGTCTGCCTTACACCTTTCCTCCTCTGCCTTTAATACCAAGGATAGTGAGAAAATCAAGACTGAAGGTGTCCCCATCATTCTAGTGGGGCCATTTTGGCCCAGGTGTGCCTGGTACGCCGATCTGGTGTGGCTTGTCACCGATATGCCTTGGTGTCTACCAGACAGTCCTGATATGCTAACCCAGGGTCCGATATGCCACCAGAACTCGACGGCCCTGAGTTTGACGGTGTGGCTGTTGAGACCTGGCTGTTAATCCAGGCGGGTTTTTCTCCAGCGGTGATTAACACAATGATCAGAGCTAGAAAGCCCGCCTCAGCTCGCATTGACTATCACACATTGAAAACTTTTTTCTCATGGTGCAAGGATTGGGGTTATTCTCCCCTTGTTTTTTCTCTTCCCGTAATTGTGGGGTTTTTCATTCCAGTTTGGATTCCGGTCTTTCAACCGACTCTCTAAAGGCCAAATATCCGCGCTTTCAGTGCTGTTCCAGAGACTACTTGCTACGAGACTTCAAGTCAGGATTTTCATTCATGTGTTTCTCGACTGGTTCCCCCTTACCGGAGACCACTGGAAGCATGGAACCTAAATCTGGTTCTGGATGGACTTCAGAGACCTCCCTTCAAGCCTCTGAAGGAAATTTCTCTCTTCCTGTCCTGAAAAGTCGCCTTTTCGTGACAATAACCCTATACATTGTGTCTCGGAGCTGGCTGTGCTCTCCTGCAGAGTGCAATTTCTTGTTTTTAATCAGGATATGGTTGTGCTCCGTCCGGTGCCTTCGTTTCTTCCAAAGGTTGTCTCTTCTTTCCACCTTAATGAAGAGATCTCTCTTCCCTTTTTTCGTCCAACGCCGGTGCACTGCGTTGAGAAGGCTCTGCACACCCTGGACCTGGTGAGAGCTCTTAGATGCTGCGTGTCCAGAACAGCATCTTTCTGATTCTCTGTTCATTCTTACGGATGTTTACAGGAAAGGCATGGCAGTGTCCAAGGCCACACAGGCCAGATGGATCAAGTGGACCATTCAAGAGGTCTCTCGACTACGGAACATGCCCATTCCAGACAGGTTGAAGGCGCACTCGACTCGTGCGGTTGGAGCATCCTGGGCTATTTGACTCCAGGCATCTGCTGAGCAGGTGTGCAGAGCGGTGACCTGGTCCAGCCTGCATATGTTTGCAAAGCACTACGATGTCCATGTACAGTCATCGGCAGATGCGAGTCTTGGAAGGCATATTTTGCAGGCGATGGCTCATCTTTAAGTTGGTATGTTTTCAGGAGATATTGTATTTCTGAGGTTGTTTTACCCATCCAGGGACTGCCTTAGGACGTCCCATGGTCCTGTGTCCCCCAATGAGGCGATTGAGAAAAATGGATATTTGTGTGAACTCACCATAAAATTCTCTGAGCCTCTAATTGGGGGACACAGCACCCTCCTGTTGCCTGTTCAGGACCGTTTAGCTCCTTGTGTTCATTAAGTTCTCCTATGTTACCTTCTGATATACTTATATTCTTTCTCCTACTACTTGGCCACTGAACTGGTTCGGTTTGTGCCAGCCAGGGGGTGTATAATGCAGGGGAGGAATTAATCTATTTTTTTGTATACACTTAAGACCCCGTTACACGCTCCAATGTCCCAGCAATCCGACCAACGATCCGACCTGGCCGAGATCGCTGGGACATCATTTAGTGATCGCTGCTGAGGTGTCACAGTAACAGATATATTGAACGACGCAGTAATGTTTCCCGACAAGCGAACGATACTTGCGGTCGTTTGGTCGCCTACGTGCTTCATTTTGAATAGGCGAAGTCGTAAACGAGATCATTATTAAGGTGTCACACACGATGATGCAGCAGGTCAACGTACGATCAACAACGATTTATGGTCCTGTTCATAAACCTGCGATCAACGATCAGCCGACTTATCATTGGTCGTATCTATCACGACGTGGTAACGACCATTGCTACGTCATAAAAACCCGTGACTTTCAACAATATTGTTAATGATATCGTAGCGTAGCGTGTAAAGTGTCAGTCTCTTAATGACAGCATAACACCCATGTTCCTGTGTCCCCTAATTGGAGGCTTCAAAAATCCATATTTTCATTTGACTGCTGACAAAATGTTATATTATGTAGTAATTTATATTTATCCATAGACAGTGTTGTAAAAATACACAACAAGGGATCATACATCCAAGTTAATAAACGTCATGGCTTCTAAAATTTAAAAAACCCAAACACTTAGCTGGACATTAAGGCCCAAAACACAGTGTGTATTTAGAGTAAAAGAATAGTGTACAGAGCTTACCGTAATTTATTCCATTTTTATGCTAGTTTCTTCTCTTTTGACTGTGCTGAAATTGTCTGCTTTATTGTGTCTAACCAACCGGTTTATTATGAATATATCAGTAAGTTCACTGCTTTTTTTTTTTCTTTTTTTTCTATTTTGTAGGCCCTCCCATGTACCCACCAGAATTTGTGCCAACCTTGGATTACTTTGAAAGAGAAACTACAAGGATGTATCTCAGCTGTCCACCTATATACCACTACCCTGCCTTCCCGGTAGGCTTACCCTCATCAGGATTTCAAAGTACTTTAATGGCACCTTCTACTACTTGCACTTCGCCTGTTATTCCATTCAGAGGTGTACGACCATCCTACCCAGTGAGTACCGAACTACCAGGAATTTAGTTAAAGTCGTTGTCGGGTCTAATCTGATAATTCTGCAGTCTCTGTGTGACTACAGATTTATCAATTTTCACAGTGCCCGGCACTGAGTGCTGCGAGGATTCCCTGGTTTCTTAACCAGGAACAGACCACAGTTATGTGGTATGCATATACCGGTAACAACACGACTAGTGGGTGCCTCCTTCCTCAATACAAGTCTATGAAGTAAGGCCACACCCACTAGTCATTCATTTGTATTGAGCAAGGCTGCACCCACTAGTTGTGTTGTTGCTGGTAACATAAATACTGCATAACTGCTGTCTGTTCCCAGTTTAAAAGTCAGCAAATCCTTGCAGGGCACAAGGCATGCGCTGGGAAGATTGAGAAATGTGTAGTCACACAGAGTTACTGCAGGATTATCAGATTAATCCGTTAGAACACTTTTAGGCTGCTTTCACACTGGTGTTTTTGAGAAAATGGCTATGACCGCAGTTTTTTTTCGTGGCCACATCTGCCGCAACCGGCAAAACCGCACTTGCCGCACCTGACTGCAAACCCCATAGACAATGCATGGGGCTTGCCACAAGTGCGGCCGCTAGGCGGAAGATGTGGCAAATGCGGCAACTCTGCCACATCTGCAGCATTTTTTAAAAAAACTCTAGTGTTAAAGGGGCCTTACAGGGGTATGCCCATCTACAACATCCAATCCCAATATGTAGTATGTGTGATCTAATATATAAACCTGAGTGATGTATTGTGGGATTCTTAAACTCCTCCACCAAATGAAGACACTGTCCTAGCATAGGCCAGTGCTTTTTTATCACTTTTGCCACCTCTTCACTTTCTTCCCCATATGTAGTAATTAAAGGAATCCTGTTCTTTCTTTTTATGCAAATTGAGTCTGTGGAGCCTCTGTTAGGAGTCTCAAACACAGAACTAGCCATATATCCCTCCAGTGAAGGACCCAGCCAAGGGGTGGCTCCTTGCGGAGAACACCATAACAAACCATATGAAGTGGCCCTTTAAGTCAATATCCAACTCTTTTACAAGTTTACAGATATGACAAGGGAATACCAAGGCCAAGTATCCATCCACATACAGCTGTTTCGGGGTGTTGCCCCTCATCAGTGTGGAGTAGGATTCTGGCCAGGTGGGAGCAAGGCCTAGTAGACCAAGATTGCAAAGTATTCACTGATCTCAGGGAGACCAGTCCAAGAAAACACTGCGGGCAGCTGGCTAAAGCGCTCAAACACAGTGAATTCCTAGGCACATTGCCCCCTGGGAAATATGAATATGCAAATTGAGTCTGTGGAGCCTCTGTTAGGAGTCTCAAACACAGAACTAGCCATATATCCCTCCAGTGAAGGACCCAGCCAAGGGGTGGCTCCTTGCGGAGAACACCATAACACCATATGAAGTGGCCCTTTAAGTCAATATCCAACTCTTTTACAAGTTTACAGATATGACAAGGGAATACCAAGGCCAAGTATCCATCCACATACAGCTGTTTCGGGGTGTTGCCCCTCATCAGTGTGGAGTAGGATTCTGGCCAGGTGGGAGCAAGGCCTAGTAGACCAAGATTGCAAAGTATTCACTGATCTCAGGGAGACCAGTCCAAGAAAACACTGCGGGCAGCTGGCTAAAGCGCTCAAACACAGTGAATTCCTAGGCACATTGCCCCCTGGGAAATATGAATATGCAAATTGAGTCTGTGGAGCCTCTGTTAGGAGTCTCAAACACAGAACTAGCCATATATCCCTCCAGTGAAGGACCCAGCCAAGGGGTGGCTCCTTGCGGAGAACACCATAACCACCATATGACTTAAAGGGCCACTTCATATGGTGGTTATGGTGTTTTCTTGGACTGGTCTCCCTGAGATCAGTGAATACTTTGCGTTCTTTCTTTTTGACACTTCATTATCTTTTCATCCACCCACCTCTATGTTATCTGTGTGTGTCTGTAACAGGCCTTTGGGGTAACCCCTTTACAAATGTACTGGCCAGCTGTCTTATATGTATATGTATATAAGTGTGCATAAAAAATATTGGAAATGTTTTAATATAGGGAAATTATCAAGATTTCTGCAGAATACTAATTTGCCTAGTAGCATTCTGGTTATATATGTTGTACATATATTTTATGCCTTTTTTCATTTTTGCAGTTTGCAGATAGAAGTGGAGATTTCCATCCAAGCTATTATCCTCCGATATCTCAGTACATGCCGCCTGGCTACCTGCCAGGTCTACACTACATGCCTCCTACCATGCCCCTGAATGTTAGTTACATGGCAGAACCCAAGAAAATCTTATCTGGTAAGAGGAAACATACCCAATTTATCATGGTGAATTCATCAGATTGATGACGTAAAACACCTTTGAAATTACATAATATTTATGTGCAAAAAAATCTGCTATTTTTAGCATTTTATGACAGTCTGGGCCAGCCCTGCCAAAATGGGCCAAGCAAGGAAGAAGCATGGCAAAGCTCACCTGGCAAATTCATCATTATTTGTATATTATTGCAGCCCCTGACTGGAGTAACATGTATGTCAAAGGTGCACAGCAGTTGAAAGATGCATCAAATTTATTAAGAGATGCACGCCTTTTACTGAGGTAGGCACTTATTATTCCAGCTGTCTTCATTTAGACTAGCATACTAAATGCCAGTCTTAATGAATTGCGCCCACACTTATCATTTTTATAAAAGTGAATAGGTCCAAGGATACAGCACAATTTAGAAACCCTAAAAATAGTGCTACAGCTTGGACAACCATCATCACTTCATGCAGGCTTTGTTGCTGACATAGTGTATATACTATAGGATGACTTGTCAGACTGCAAGATATCTACGTTGTAAAATTGGAGACCAGTGGCATACAGTGTTTCCTGAGTTGGCACAACTACAACAAGGAGTGTAGGATTGCGATCTCGAGAGACCTACATTAACCTATTTCTATGACATCAGCTGCAAAGACTGTATTTGGCCATGTTCTATGACCTTTTAAAAAAGATTCACCTGGTGAGATGGATTGTTTACACCATAGGTCTGGCTGGCCCACAAATACCAGAGGTACAGCTGAACTACCTATACCATGGCACCTGGAACAGCATAGAGAAGTAAAGCTGAATGTGCAAATATGTCCAGTGGGCACATAGCCTAAGTGTTGGCATCCAAACAGCATAATCCAAAATACAGGGTGGGCCATTTATATGGCTGCACCTAAATAAAATCATTTATATGGCTGCACCTAAATAAAATGGGGATGGTTGATGATATCAACTTCCTGTTTCTGGCACATTGAAATATGGGAGGGGGAGAACTTTTCCAGATGGGTGGTGACCATGGTGGCCATTTTGAAGTCGCCAATTTTGAATCCTACTTTTTTTTCAATGGGAAAAAGGTCATGTGACACGTCAAACCTATTGAAAATGTCATAAAAAAATAATGGTATGCTTGGTTTTAACGTAACTTTATTCTTTCATGAGTTATTTACAAGTTTGTGACCACTTTTAAAATGTGTTCAAAGTTGAGTTGGATTGTCAATGCAACCCTCTTCTCCCACTCTTGACACACTGATAGCAACACTGCAGAAGAAATGCTAGCACAGGCTTCCAGTATCTGTTGTTTCAGATGCTGCACATCTCGTATCTTCACAGCATAGACAATTGCCTTCAGATGAGTGATGAGGGAAACTTTTTTGTGAATGGTGAAGTTAACAAACAAAACCAGCGCTATTAATCTGACGCTAACCCACCATGGATAGATCCCTCCAAGACTGTTGGAACACAAAAATTGATGGTATGGTGTGGCATATGGGATACAAAGATAGTGGGGCCATTCTTCATCAATGGAAACCTCAATGCCACTGGATATATAAACTATTCTTTTCCACGATGTCAAGGTCCTGCTACTGTATTCAGTGGGAGAACGCTGGGAACCAGGGTGCACAACGGGTTACTAAGCACAACACGCTGGGCTTAGTAACTCGATGTGTACCCTGGTCACCAGGGAACACATCGGGTTAGAAAGGTGTCACACACGCCGTTGTCTGACCAACAACAAAAAAATGGTCCTGGCCATTCCGCAGCAAGCTGATCGCTGGTCGCTGCGGCATGTCACAAGCAGCGACTTCGCTTTGAGGTCGCTGCAACGTCACAAAACCTGTGACATTGGAGCGATATCGTTAGCGATATTGCTGCGTGTAACAGGGCCTAAGGCTGAAGGCACACTGGCGCAAAACTCGCACGAGGGTAATGCAGGAATAAATCGCATTGCACTCGGACCTGTATCTTTAAATGATTACACTCGCAATGTGATGGAAATGCGAGTGCAATCGCAAAATGCTGCAATTGCATGTGATTTCCACACGCGAGTTCCCATTAAAAGTATATAGGTGCAAGTCAAACTTACACCCGTGTGCTGTTACTTTCTGGCACAGTAATGAATCATCTTGCACCGCTCTGTCAGTGGTGCAAGATGATTATGATAAACCCAGCTGCTGGGCACCTCTTTTAAATTTACGGGGTTAAACTGCATATGCAACATCTGTGCGGAATATGAGCACAGATGCTGCATATGCAGTAGTTAACCCGGTTAATAAAGGGTTAATATGTGTATAGTATGTTGGCACCATGTCTCTAGGGAGTGACCACCCTCTCTAGAGACATGGTGCCTAAATTCATTGGTAGTTCAGGGGTTAATTGCATATATTTCTAATTTGCCGGCATCTGTCGGCTTTTTGTAATCATTACAGAAAGCCGGCGGCTCCTGGCTGACAGTGCACCGGTATGCTAGGCAATTAACGTAATCGCATTGCTGGGCAGCGTCCTCAATGAGGAGCTGTCCCAGGTACTTATGCTAATTGCGTAGTGAAGCCGCCGCTCTCCATGGTGGTGAAGAATTCAGCATCAGCTCCATGGCCAGCGCACCAGAGTTTCAATATGCCCTGGCAAATCGGAGTCTGCATCATTTTTTGGCTCTGGTGCAAAAGTCAGACAGAACTGGATCAAGCGCCCATAACATAGGAGTCTATAGGCGCCGGATCCGGGAAAAAATGGGATCGTTTCCCGGATCTGATGTTTTCAACAGAGCATGCTCTGAAATCCTTGCCGTCCAAATTTCAGCACCATGGACAGCAGTATTTCATGCACAGGCTGCGAATTCAGCACCTTGGACAGCGGCAGAGCAGACACAGGCAGGCTTCAGGACCATGGACAGCAGTAGAAAACAAATCCTGTTAAAAACAAGATTGGAGGGCATATTTGGCCACACTTTGTGCTCATCCTGTACTGTAAGCTTATGTCCGGTGAATCCTGCAAAAAACAGGATCCACCCTGACAGCACAAAACCATGGTGTGAAACTGGCCTAAGTAAATCCATCAATGTATCCTGATCTAGCAAAATTTGCTCAATTCTCCAAAATTTCATACTTTTGCGGAATATTTAAAGCAACCCATGAACATAATTATTATAAGCTGCTGAAAACTCTGCAGGATTTAGCTGAATGGTTAAATAGCAATTCTATATTAATACAGAGGTATTTGTGTTCTAGGTCAGGATGTTCCAGAAGTCCAGAGCATTAGGATTACTTCAGAGAGGAGCGAGACACCAGCCGGGGGCAAAAGTGCCTAATTATTTGTAGCAATTATGACACATGAATGTATTGATATCTTTAGGTTTATTTGTTATTATACCCTCATCACTTGCTCAGAGTGAAGGGTGTTTTACAGTTATATTGAAATGGAAGAAAACTGTAGGATCTTTCAGTTTGATAGAAGACTGAGTTCATGTATGAATTAGCACAGTCCAGCAGAGTTGTTTCCGAAAAAACAATTCGTAAAAAGGAATTTATATATGAAATTTATGACAAAGTGAGACTCTCTTCATACTGGATCTAAGCCATTTAGTTTAGTTAAAAAAAAAAAGAAGAAAGATTACAATATATAGCATATAGATAAGAAAATAACTAAAAATAAACCTGCCGAACATACACCAAGAGGTGATAAGTGTTAGGTCAACAGAAGTCTGAGGATACTGTTCAGTCAGTAACAGTCTTGGTTCTTTCTTTTTTATACTGATGTATTATATCAGATTGCAAAAAAAATGTAATCTGAACAGGGTTTGACTTTTAGGAATGTACCCACCCCAGACTGAGTTGCAGATTTTCTGCACAGTTCACAATTGTAGTGAAAAAGGTAAAATCTGCAATGACATCCGCAGCACCCGTCCATTTTTGCTGTGGATTATCTGAGCTCCGATTAAATGAGATTTTTTTTTAAATCTCATTCACAACATTACTGCATATCCTATCCTAAAGGGAACTTGTACTGTTGAAAATGGCGTCAGATCTGAAGGCAGGATGTTATAGAGCAGGAGGAGCTGATCAGTTCATATGCATTTCTGTGGGAAAAGCTTCAGTAAAACTTGCATTTTGTTCATTAAAATTTCTGGTATTTCTATGCATTTGAGTCCAGTGGGCGGTCCTTTTCAGCGATTGACAACCTTCCTCCTATGACCACACACAGATATAGCTGTCAGTCACTGAGTAGGACACCCACTGGACTCATCTATAGCAATACCAGGATTTCTATTAATAAAATACAAGTTATAGTGAATCTTTTTCAATAGACCTATATATGATTCTGCCAACCTTCTCCTTCTGTATACTGTGCTGTCCACAGGTCGGAGAGCAGGGACTAGTTCACTTTAAGTGTCCTGTTAAAATTAAAGAGGTTTACTCATGAACAAAGGTAATTTTAAAGTTCATTTTAATCAATAGATCTTGGAATAATAATAATTTCCATAATTGGAAGTGCTGAGATAATCTTATATATGTGCCCCTGCAATTTACTGTAAAATGGCCAAGTCTGACCATACATGATCACTGTCTGATCCTGGGCTGGGGAGGGCGCAAAAGAATATACAGACATTACAGCATGGGGTTGTAAATAAGTCTTTCTTTGGGATAAAACATTTTTTTAAAAAGAGACGGGGAAATGTTTTACCTCAATAAAACAATTATCTATGATCCTATGCTGTAATGTCTGTATACTCTTTTGCGTACTCCCCTGTCCAGGATCAAACCATGCTCTGTGCACGGTTAGACACAGCCATTACACAGCATGTCACAGGGACAGATATATAAGATCAGCTTGGCACAGGAACATTTTTTTAAATACATCCAATTGTGGAAATTATTATTGTTCCAAGATCTATTGATTAAAAATTACCTTTGTTCATGGGAAAATCCCCTTTAAACAGAAGCCCATTCAAGCAAATGGAGCTAGAGGGTATTAAATGCTCATACTGCATAGTCCCTAAATTAAATTTTTGGAGTCGCTACACAGCTTGCACTGAAGGCAAAGCAGTGTGAAGCACTTACACATCCAGACAAATCCACAGTACCCCGAGATCTGTTGTAGATGTGGATTTGCCAAGAACTTCACTTAGGGTGCCTTCACACTATGGCACGATCTGGTCCGGGGCTGTCCGGGATGACCCTGACAGCCGCGGACTGGATAAGCACACAGGACTGGAGGGCTAATATGCCCTCCGGTCCAGCGTGCAGCCACGCAGCTGCAGCCACTGACAGGTCAGGACCGCGCCGCCGTGGTCCTGACTTATCAGCAGCGGGAACTGCGTGCGGCTGCACACCAGACTGGAGGGCCGCAGTGTGAAGGCACCCATAAGGAGCACATGTTTTTTTATCCAGCAGCACAATACAAACGTTTACCAATCGGTGATCGTTTAAATGCCGGTTTAAACATGCAGACTGAAATTAGCGATGTGCAGGGAGGGATCTACACTAGATCACTCAGTGCATAGAAGCTGCAACAGTTTTCAGCAGCGTGAGACCCATTTATTGCAGATGATGCACTGCTGAGAATGGGTGAAAACAAAGATCATTTCACTGAATGCTCTGCAGCCTGTACACATGGCAAGATAATTGTGATACAAGTATGTTTAACAAGGCTTGTTCTTCTTGTTCTCGATTATCTTGGAGTGATATTTAGAAGTATTGAGCTTTAAAAGAAACTTTCAGTTCGTTTATGCCCCGCCCACCCAGCTATCACTGTCTGTACCTGCATCTTCATAGTACTATTCTAATCATCTTTGTTTGAGCTAATAGTGTCGTGTTTAAGGTGAAAAAAAAGCATTTGTACACTTATATTTGCTTATGTAAGTGAGGCAGTCAGACTACACCTTGGAGGATGTAGTCTATCTGGCAGGTTAATAGTTAACTCACCATTAACTTCTCTGTCTAAAGGACCTGTGTGATGTAATGATCATGTGACCATAGTGGGCGGAGCTAAGCAAGCAAAAACATGGTCTATGAAGACTTAGGTCCGCCTATTATAGTCACTTGATCATGACATCACACAAACCATACAGCTTCTTATAAAATTCTGCTGAAATGTTAACTATTAACCTGCCTGATAGACTACGTCCTCCAAGTTGTAGTGTAAGTGTATAAATGCTTTTTTTTCCCACCTTTAACATTACACTATGAGCTCAGACAGGGATGATTAGAATAATTCTACAGTATTAAGCTGCAGGTGCAGCCAGTGATAGCTGGGGGGCATAAACCAGCTGACAGGTTCCCTTTAAAGATAAAGAAAAATATCTGCCTTCTCTTTGTACCTAGAACAGTTATGTCTATACTTACCTGTTTGCAGTTATAATTGTTTATGTATATGTCTATATTTACCTGTTTGCAGTTATACTTGTTTATGTTTATGTCTATACTTACCTGTTTCCAGTTATAATTTTTACATAAGATATGACTAACGTAGTGTTTGTTTCATCTACGTTACCACTTTGGAATTGTTCATTAGTAGTTTACCAGAGAAATAATAAACACATTTGGCAAATAAAAGTTGAACGTGCCATTTAATAACATCTTTTTCTTTATCCTGCAAATCTAAAACATTGTGCGACTGTCTGACAATAAGTGGCTTTTTATGTTTGCCAATAAATATAAATAAAAAAATCCCCATTTGTTTCATTTTATTTCAAATTTGCAGGGCTAGACGTGGGGGTAGTCATCATTAATATCACTGGCAAATTTATTTTTCTTGTAGCTATGTATAATATTTAGTTGGTTAAATGCCCTGCAGATACGAGATATACCTAAGGCGGCCGTCACACGCTTCAATGTTGAGAGCGATATTGTTAGCGATCACATGCACGTGCGATCGCTAACAATATCGTTCACATCGTTGGTGAGCTGTCACACAGACAGACTCACCAGCGATGTGGAGCAGCGAGATCGCTGGTAACTATGGTACACATCGGGTTACTAGGCGCAGCGCGGCGCTTAGTAACCCGACGTTTACCATAGATACCATCTCCCAGCATAGGCTCTTCCACTGGGAGATCGTTCATCGTGGTGTCACACACCACGATGAGGCAGATTGATCAAGCAATTATCGCTTGATATGAGCTCGGCTCACAAATCTGCGATCTAACAATCAAGCGATTTTACGGTGTAAAATCGCTTGATTACACGCAGCGATGCACAAACAATATCGCTTAAGCGATCAAAAAGCAGATCGCTTAAGCGATATCGGTCAAGAAATTGATGCGTGTGACGGCCGCCTAAGGCCCACGTCTCACACACAGATATTTGTGCAGATATTGTTCGCAGATCTCTGGTTCCAGTGAAATCACGGACACATTAATCCATTTTGTGGCTGTATATAAATGGATTAATGTGTCCATAATTTCACTGCAACCAGAGATCTGCGAACAATATCTGTACAAATATCTGTGTGTGTGACGTGGGCCTACTATTCATCCATAAGGGGGCAGCAGAGCGCAATCAATTTTATCCTAAATTTGGATACTGCCGCCTTTTAAGCTGCTTTACTCTTTGTGTGTTGTTGTCTATATTGTGTACATGGCGCACATGGCTGGTTCAGGGTCATATAATTAGGCGAATATCTATTTCACATACCCTTTTAGTTTATGATTATCCTTAAAAGAAATAACCCACTAAGCACAAGAATACATATACATTTGTGCTGGAAAACACGTAGGGGACAATTCTTCAAGACTGGTGTTTTGTATACCAGTCTTGGGCCTTTCACACTTGCGTTTTTTTCCTGATTTGCAAGTCGGCCGTTAGGCCTCCGATCTGGCAGTTGGCGCCGCATCTGCCTGATCGGCCGCAAACGTCAGCAAAACGCTGATGTGAAAGGAGCCTAAGGAAAGCTAAATTCATGAAGGAGGCGTACACCAAAAACATTCAAAGTCTGGAGAACATTTCTGTCATAATTTACAATTTATGATAAATTTGTCTTTGTAATTGACCACACCCTGGTTGGTAAAGCCACACCCACTTTTCAAAAACTATTCCTGGGACTGGTATAAAAATGACAAGTCACTAAATTTTGTGCAGCTAACAGTTGTTCAAAAATAAACTTGCAAGATTAAAAGTGGTATTAACATCTCCGAAATCCTATCCCATAGAGTCGGAGCCCATTTTGGTGGAGTCAGCTTTGGAGTCGGTAGAAAATGGACCGACTCTGACTCCTAAAATATATAATAAATTGGGTTCAGTAGTTCAATGCAGAATGTGCTTATTATTATTATGAATTATTATTATTATTATTATGGTCTATCTAAATATCTTAATTATTGTATCATAATAATTAAAATCCTGATGTTACCATGCACTACAATAAATGTATCACTATAAAAATGAGACATTTATGAAGAGTCAGTCAGAGTTGTGGAGTCAGGGAAATTAAGGAGTCTGAGTCAGTGGTTTGACTTACCGACTCCACAGCCCTGGGTGTAATAATATTAACAAATATACATTATTATATAAACAAATGCCCCCAATTAGAAGTGTAGTACAGTTGTCCTGATTAGCTGTGGCTCTTACCTCATGTGCAGGACATTACAGATTAGGTATCCATGATTATAACTCATAGTGACAGTTAGTTGCTCGTGGTCGTAACCATGAATACCTAAGCTGCTGTAATGTGCTGCACATGAGGTAAGAGACATAGCTAATTAGGAGAACCTAACTACATTTCTAATTGGAGATACTTATTATTATTATTATTACACCTAACAAATATTTTTATAGGATCTTGGAGATAGGAATACCCCTTTAAGTTGCAAAAGCAAAGATGCAAGAAGTTGCAAATGCAAAGATGAATGTGAGATGAACAAAAAAAGATGCAAAACACCAAAAACATAATAAAAAAAGCTGCATTAAAGTAGTAATGAATTGGACCTGTTTTGTAAATCCAACATAAAGAGGCTTTTTCGAATAAGAGATACTATTTCTAGTTTAGTTCCTAGCCATTTTCACGGCTCTGTAGCGCAAGCACTGGCAGACTCTGACAAATTCCACGGATTACACAACTCTCCATACGTATATATAAAACTGAGCTTGAAAATGTTCGGTAATGTAATCCATATGTCCAGCCCTCCTTATTTAATTTCCCCGTAACTTTTAATTATTAACTCAATTACTTGTATTTGAATGTTATTACTGTGCTAACAATAAGATTTAGTGTTCTGCCCGGAGCCATTGGTCTGAAAGCGTTTCGTCTCTTTTATGGCCTCGCTAATTAGACACAGCTTCATAGAGAAGAGAATGCATCAATGTCTCTGTACGCTGGCTGAGAACCACGGCTGCCATTGTGAAGTTTAGTTAAAAAAAACTCATTAGCTCAGTTATTAAAACACTTTTGTCAGATTAGTGACACCTCACTAATAAAGAATGTAATATGTGACCAATAGAGCCTTATAACGTCAGCTTGTCCTGATAAACCTCTGTTACACTCAAGAAAGTGTTCAGGAACTCGTATCCTGCTGATTACATGGTATAATGTAGCACAAGACATTTACTATTTAGGCTTTGTTCACATTTACGTTGGAGGCTCTGTTTCAAGTTCTTTGATATTTAATAAGCAAAAAAAATCACAAGTGACAGTCACCTCAGTAGAACCCTACTGAACAGATTTTAAGGTGGTTTTCCCACAATTGATGCTTATAAGGGTGGCTCAGTGGTTAGCACTGCAGACTTGCAGCACTGTGGTTCTGGGTTCAGTTCCCACTAAAGACAACATCTGCAAGGAGTTTGTATGTTTGCATGGGTTTCCACATTTGAAAGACATACTGATAGGATGTTTAGATTGTAAGCCCCAATGGGGACAGTTTTGCAAATGTATATAAAGTGCTATATAAATGAATAAATGTTATTATGGGGATGGGTAATAAATGTTTGATCACTGGGGACTTGTCCCCAAAACAATCACTAAAGTGAGCTCCTTTTTAATGTATGACTAGGGAGGAGATGAATTAAGCAAAGATCAAGCATGCACCTATCAACTCCATGTAACGTCTACGGGGTGTCTGCAATGCACTCTGCTGTCTCCACCAGATCCATAGATTTTAAAGGGAATCTGTCAGTAGGTTTTAGTTTCTAAACTGAGAGCAGCATGATGTAGGCAAAGAGGGAGACCCTAAATCCAACAATATATCACTTAGATTACTGGGTTCAGACATACTGACACACAGTTTTTAAATTTAGCATTGCAACAGATCTCCAGGCTCTGTGTGTACAATTTCTATAGGCAGTGAGCTGCTAATCACAGCAGGGGGCATACTGGACATGACCTCATGCTGCAATGCCTAAGTAATGATAAGCTATTTGTGCTACTACAACCATTGCAGGTAAACAACAACACACTTTGTGATAAGAGATCTATAGCTTAAATTTGTGTTAACATAGCATGCTGTTATCAGATTACATAGCAAAAACCTGCTGACAGATTCCCTCTAAATAGGACACATTTGATCACTGGTTGCACATTGAGATGATATTGGACCCCTTTTGTAGTGATTGGTGGGTGTCACAGCAGAAGGGCTCCCGATGTTCTGATATCTATCACATATGGATAGGTATAAAAAATGTCTGTTGTGGAAAAATCCACATAAAGAAGTTGTCTCAACATGATCGATAGTTAAAATCTCAAAGTGCCTGTAAAAATTACTTTGTAACTTACCTCTTATTAAAAGTCCTTCACAAAACATACAGAATTTTAATTCTATAGTTTAGAGGTTTCCCAGGTTACCAGTTACAGTTCTGATCAAAGGTTTACCTACCTCAGCTTTTTGGCCTTGTTTTAAAGACTATGAATGATCACACAAAATCATTTTTTCCACTCATGATTAGTTGTTGAGTGAAGCCATTTATTGTCAAACTACTGTGTTTGCAATCATAATGATAACCGAAAACATCCAAATGACCCTGATCAAAAGTTCACATACCCTGGTGATTTTGGCTTGATAATATGCACAGAAGTTGACACAAATGGGTTTGAATGGCTAATAAAAGTAACATCCTCACCTGTAACCTGATTGCTTGTAATCAGTGTGGGTACATAAAAGCTGACTGAGTTTCTGGGATCCAGACAGACTCTTGCATCTTTGATCCAGCCACTGATGTTTCTGGATTGTGAGTCAAGGGAAAGGCAAAAGAATTGTCAATGGATCTACGGGAAAAGATTAATGAATTTTATAAAACAGTAAAGGGATATAAAAAGATATCCAAGGAATTGATAATGCTAGTCAGCAGTGTTCAAACTGTGATTAACAAGTGGAAAATCAGGGTCTCGTTAAAAACCAAACCATGATCAGGTAGATCAACAAAAGGTTCGGCCACAACTGCCAGGAAAATTGTTCGGAATGCAAAGAAAAACCTACAAATAACATCAGCTGAAATCTGGGCCTCACTGAAAACTAGCGGTGTGGCTGTTTCAAGATGCACAATAAGGAGGCACTTGAAGAAAAAATGTGCTGTATAGTCGAGTCGCCAGAAGAAAGCAATTACTGCGCAAATGCCACAAAGTATCTTGCCTACAATACGTCAAACAGCACAGAGACAAGCCTCCAAATGTCTGGAATAAGGTAATTTGGAGCGATGAGACCAAAATCGAACTTTTTGGCCACGACCATAAATGTTACATTTGCAGAGGTGTCAACAAGGCCTATGATGAAAGGAACACCATCTCAGTCTCCTGACCTCAATATCATTGAGCCACTCTGGTGAGAACTCAAGCAAAGTGCAGTTCATGCAAGAAAGCCCAGGAATTTACAGGAACTGGAGGCTTTTTGCCAAGAAGAATGGGCAGCGTTACCATCTGAGAAAATAAAGAGCCTCATCCACAACTAACACAAAAGACTTCAAGCTGTCATTGATGTTAGAGGGGGCAATACACTGTATTAAGAACTTTTGATCTGGATTATTTGGATGTTTTTGGTTGTCATTTAATACTTCTCTAAATTTTTGGGGGGATTTAAGTATTTACATCAGTGTAGTAGTACTATATATTTCAATCTTTTATTTGATACATAAAGGGTGCTATAGATTTCTGTTTAGGGGTCCCTTATAAAAGACTTCCTTTCTAAATGGGGCACCTCACATACAGCTGATTTTGGCAGCAGTCAGTCATTATCTTCATTGTAATTTTTACACACTTTTTCCTCATTGGAAAATGATTCAACCAATTAGTATTTTCAAATACAGGACATTATACTAAAGCAGAAATTAGTCTTAGGACATTACCATCAACTCAGCTTCTAAATACAAACAAACTTGAATATTTAGGTTTTGCGGCACCATGATACCTTGCTGCAAGGCACCACTTTCAGATTAACTAAAACCTTTTCTGATGGTTACTATGGAATCAAGGCATGTTAAGTAATGGACCGCTGAAAGGCTTTCTTTACCGAATTATGTCTGCCGTACAAATTATTTCATGGCAGCCGTTCTGTATACACAAACCTGGGGCCACAGGCCGTTGTTGTTGACATTTTGATAGTTTACAGCGTGATTGTGATACATAGAGCCATTACAGCAGCTGTCTCCTCTCTCTGTCACTTGTCTCATGCAGGTCAGAAGAGAAAAATAACAGCGTAATCGGTACAATATGTTTTTGTCAACAGGTTCTTGCTTTTAAAAAATCACAGAATAACAATAATTCAGTTCTACCCAGATCTCTCGGGGCCGTGTACATAATGCCCTTGTACCCTTAACCTGCTATAATACATTTATGACATTTGAGGTCTGATGAAATACAAGAATGAAGGCTTAATACACCATATTATATGTAACAGAAAATACAACGTATTAGTTCACAACGAAATCATTTGTTCTGCTAGTTTCCAGAACTATGTAAAGGTCACTCTGCTTTTGTCATTATAATCTATAGTTTTGTCTCTACAGGACCCCCCTTTGTCATCATATGTCCTAATAGGGTGTAATGCCAAGGAGATATCTTGCAGAAGACAAACCCCTTTAAAGGGAATCTGTTAGGTCAAAAATCCATATGTAACTGCTATCATTTTCTAAGTTCTCTGGTGAAGTTCTTTCTATTCATATATTTTTTTTTTATTTACACATACTTCCCTCCTATCCTCTGTAAACTGCAAATAAAGATATTCATTCCATCTGTCAATCACAGTGAGTGATCATTTAGTTCTCTGCGGTACACTCCCCATAGGATGAATATTCATGCATCACTGCACTGCACTGCACAGAAGCAATGTTCAGTAGAAAGCTACCAAATTGGGGGGGGGGGGGGGTGCTGTATCCTTCTGTCCCTGCTCTCCTTGTGTGCAGCAAAACAAATGTTCAAATAGACAGAATCTCCCACAGACAGCACGGCTTCTGCTATGAGAAACAAATGGAAGCGATTGCCTTACCTAGATGAGCTATCTGATATGTGCCCGCCATCTCTCCCACCCAAACTGAAAATGAAACTGGAAGTGAGGCAGAGCGCAGGGGGGAACTGGTAGGTAAGGGATAGTTGCTTGAGAAGGAGTGAATAATGATTGAACATTTACATACTGTGGACTTTTCACTTGTTCGGTCAATTACTTTTACTGCTGAATATAGCTGCTTGCTGGGTGTGGAGATGCTTATAGAAAAAGAACTGCAAATGGTACAGTAATGAATTTGACATATTCTGAATGGGCTGCCCATGCACTATTCAATGGTACTCTTAGTATCATACTGACAAATTACCTGACCGAGTACCTTTAAGTCCTTCATGTTCCACCATCCAAGATGATTCTGATTTACTGTAATTCAAAATCACATGGGACAGTGACCACCCATCTACCTATAGTAAATGTTTTAACCAGTCATCAGCATCTCCTCTGGTGTTCAGATCTTGCTTTTCAGATTCTTTATTAGTAGCAGAAAGTATACATTAAGGCAGGGGTGGGGAGCTCCAGTCTTCGAGGGCCTCCAGCAGGTCATGTTTTCAGGGGTTCCTTAGTATTGCACAGGGGGTTAGAATCATCACCAGTGCACGTGATTTAATTATAACCTGCGCAATACTAAGAAAATCCTGAAAAGTTACACTTTTGGTGGCCCCATCACCACCCCTGCATTAAGGTAAATTCACACAATAAATACCAGTGATTTTATTTTTGTTCCGGCAGAGATTCACAAATAAATTGTGCAGTGAATTACTGTAATTAGGCTAGTAGTGAAGATGTTAACAAATGCTGTGGAGATTGTATACACGGAAATCAGCTTATTGGGCAGATTTTTAACAAACACCCTGTTTATTTCTGGCACAGAATTTGTACTGATTTTATGCCGATTTTTCCAGTTGACTATAAACTATTAGTGCATATGGACCTAACTCTACGTCAACGCCAGGATGCACAGGCTCTGTCTGTAAGGCTAAGTGCCCACTGTACGTTTGAGCTGCGTTTTTTTTGCTGTGTTTCTGCACCTAATGGGGACGTCAATATTGCGTGCAATATCACTGCTGCACATGACGTTGCAGCAATATTGACATGTGTGACAGGGCGCATCAACCAGTTGATCGTTGGTTGATGGTTTAGAACCTGCTCTAAAACCTGGTGATGGTCGCCCGGTGCACACGCAGCATCGTGAGACGAGCGAGAAGGCAGTCCCAGCACCTCTCAGCAAGTGCTGGGAGCTGGTATCCATGGTGAACAGCGGGTAACTAAGCGCCGCACGGTGCTTAGTTACCCGCTTGTTTACATGGTTACCAGCGTTCTCGCTGGAACTGATCGCTAGTGAGTCTGCCTGTGTGACAGCTCACCAGCGATCAGCCTTCAATGTGGCCAGCGATGAGATCGCTGGCGACATTACGCGTGTGACGTCCCCATAAAACGCAGCACCCATAGCTTTGTAATGAAAGTCAATGTGATTTTACAAAAGCTGTGCTCACTATATGCGTTTTTAGTGCACAAATCGCCTGCATTATTTTTATGTCCCTGCAATTAACATGGCCTTTTTTGGGCTGGATTTTCACCATAGACTCCATTCTAACCCCCCCCCCCCAAAAAAAAAAACATCACAAATGTATGGGTATTCCCACTGTGCCTTTGTGATGCTTAAAGCGATTTCTACAGCATAAACACTGCAATACTACACAAGAGACAAAAAGTGGAGCTTGGGTTGCTTATAAACAATGCAACCCAAGCTCCACTTTTTGTCTCTTGTGTAGTAATTCCTAGTGGAGTTGCTGGGCCAGCTTTGGTTGTATCGCTCTTCCTGGCTCTTTGTGACTTTATTAATATGGCATAAGGAGTTTATTGTATTAATGTGCCTTAAAATAATGTACAAACATTAGGTGAGAAAAGTAGAAAGTCAAATAGTCGGCTCACTCATCTATAAGAAGCTGTGCTTGTCAATAGAACAACTTGATCCATGTAGCAAAACAAATCAGGCATCCAAGCTTCATAAAATACAATTTTATTTCAAAACACAGTAAAAATCACAATTGGATGTTCCAAAAAAATGACCAATAAAAGCACATGCAATACAACATCCCTCAAACACGTTTCAGACCAGAGGTCTTAATCATCGTAGACTGAAACGTGTTTGAGCGATATTGTATTATTGCATGTGCTTTTATTGATCATTTTTTTGGAAGGTCCAGTTGTAAATTTTAAACATGCTTGGAAATAAAATAGTATTTTTATGAAGATTGGATGCCGGATATTCTTCACTACATGGATCAAAACATTTGGTGAGATGGCTCTCCCCTTTCCTATCTTTTACATAATTAGTCATTTACCTATGAAGAGGTAGAAGTCTTGTCTGAACCCAAAGTCTCCTCTGCCACGTAGGACATCAATATGAAAAGTGGAACGTGCTAGGTGAGGAAGTCCGGTTACAGATTTTACCTTTGGGGCCCAAAAATAATTTGTCTCTTATATAAATAGAATACAAAAACATTATAATTTACATTACATCCAGTTTTAATGTTCTCACGTAGGATAGAACGTATAAAACAGAATACAAGAGTTATAAATCATATATACATGAGGTCTGTGCTGGAGTTACTAAGTGTTATCAATAACTACATTAAAATATATTGTGTATAGATATTTCTATATATAAAGTACAATTTTCAAAGTGCCTTAAGTTCGAACTTTGTCATGTGGAATGACAAAAGCTACAGACGAAAGTAATAATATAATATACAGACAAATTACACAAGAAAAGATTCATTAAATTAGAGCAGGTTATGTAGACTGGAGACCGCGCGGTGGTGAACGTCTCTAAGTGTCTGTGTAAATGGAGGGAATCTGGGGGAGACAGTGATCAAAGGCCGCATTCGGAAAAAAGTCTCTTTCTTGGGAGCAGTTGGTCCTGACGTTTTCAGGGACACAATGTCCATCGTATCCTGAGGGGGGAACAAAATAAAACTGCATGACAACAGTTACATTGCTTCTTTTATTTTTCAAAATTTTCCTAAAAATGTGTGTTGGAATCTTGATTGTTTTTGTTTACAAACAGAGAGATCTATTTCATGTGTGTTTATTTCTGTTAATGTTGATGATTATGGCTTACAGCCAATGAAAACCCAAAGATAATTATCTCAGAAAATTAAAGTAAGGAGGATGAAGGGTCTTAGAGGTAATAGATCACCTAAATAGGTATCCGAGGCTTCACCTTGTGTGGTTGTGAGAGTCACAACCACTATAAGAGCAGATCACGGTTGCTGCAGTCCCCAGCACGGTGCATATAGAGTAGGGAGGACGAAGGGTTAAAAACCACGCTGATGTATTCCACAAGGCATCAAAGTGTGAATATAATATTGATTTATTAGTCAACTTGTTCAGGTCCCCCTGACATGTCGCGTTCAGGGTGCGGACGAGAATGTGTGATTTGTACGCAAGTATCCACATGCGTACAAATCACACACGGAAGTCAATGGGTGCGCACGGCGATCCGCAGCTGAGCGCATCACCGCGCGTCCCCATTTAAACATAGGGACGCTCGGTGTCTGCGCTCAGCTTGCGCTTCCCCGCCACAATACGCAGCGGCGGGGAGCGCAAGTGTGAAGCCGGCCTAATAGCATGCAGGATGGCAGAAAATAAAACTCCTTTTCTCAGGTGTGAGGGGCACGTCTGGTCACATACAGGGGTTACTACGGTAGAACTCCACTTACATTATGTTTAAGCTAGTGGGCAGAGTTTAAAATGCCTAAAGGGGGTGACAAGTTCCTTTTAAGAGTATGAGTGTAGACTAGAGCAATAAAATATAAGAAGAAAATAATATTAATGTATAACACACACAAAATATCTGTACCTGCATTCGGTGTGCCTGGGCCATGGTACCGATCTGGTTCCAGCGCCTCTCTGTAGCATTCCGGATACTGCACGAAACTACCTTGAAATTCTGCACAAATAAAATCTTTGTTATCGTCTCCAGCACTAAATACATCACAAAACTCAGGTCTTGTATTAATACATTCGCAAAGGAATTGTTTTCTCTCTTTTGACACATTGAAGGGGTTGTCTGAGTATATGATATTGATGACTAAACCTTAAGATAGGTCCTATGTATCAGATTATTGGGCCATGATACCAAAACACCCATTGATCAGCTGTTATTAGCTCTGGAGGTAGCCTGGTGTAAACACTGAATGGAGCTGAACAGCATTAATCATCCGCTCCCTAGAATTGTCAGAAATAGGAATTTGTGGTATCCCACAAAGTGACCATCTCCATGGGATTCCAGAATAATAGTGCTACATGCAAATACTGTGATTTCTGTGTATATTGTATATGGGAAGACCAGCTAACAGGCCCACTGAAAGGGTAATCACATTTGCAGGGGTTTAAGCCAGCTCTGTTTGCAGGATAAGGTTACAACTGAGCTGTAATAGTCACATCCAGAGGGGGGAGGTACAAACTCCCGGCTATAGTGTGGAATAGTGAGTCGGGGGAAGAGAGCAAGGGGAGAGAGAGCTCATTGCTGCCACGTGGGAATATAGCTATTGTTCTTAGGGAAGGAAAAAGTATGCTTCAGAGAAGTGCAGCTCATCATAAGGAATGCATAGAGGATTACAAGAAGGGAAATATGAACTAGGATTTGATGAGAAGCCTCTTTCAGTGGTCTGCCTGTCTGGTCTGGGTCAACGCTTAACTGTAGGTGCGAACTCACTGTCCTATTACCTACCATCTTTAAACAGCTACCTACCCATTAAGCCAGTAAAGAGACTTCATTTCAAAGTCCTTTGTGTTCCTTCATGATTGGAGATTAACTACACAAACAGCTATCCCACCATCATATTCCATTTTTATTGGGGGACTTTGTGTGTGTGTGCATTTTGGAGGGGATCCATCCAAGCTCAGCCATCTTACAGGCCCCTGAGTGCACACTACATGAGGTTACCACAAACTGACCTGCGGTTCTCGGTAGCTGCCCCTGCACATTGAACAGAGCTGTTTGATGGGTCCAATTAATTTCTTGTGCAAGTCAGTCTAAATGAGGGGAACGCTGGGGTAACATGCACTGAATTCATTAACAACTACCATTGGCCTACGTTTCTGGCATAAATTACACCAAAAATGGTGGTGTAAATTTGGATGAATTTTCCAGGTTGCCCCATATCACCCCAATTCTGCCCTTTTTGTTAGAGCTAACCAGCATCGGTGTAAAAACAACAATCTCAAGGTGTAAGGGTACATACGATCAGGGAGCACAGCGTATTGCCATTGCGTCCAAACTGCTGCATTGTACATTATCAGCACAGTGGAATTGCTATGCTTCTTCCGAACACAGCGTATTTTCAGATGCGGAGTCAGGAGCGATCTCCTGCGGGTGAATGCAGAGAGAAGCCGCCGTGCACCAAACGCAGATCGTGGGCAGAGGGCGGCTGCGGTCTCCCTCTGCTCACCTGCTGGTTCCCACGGCTTCCTACAGGTCCGGAGGCGCTGCGTTCACCTCCGTATTGTGAGCATGTACCCTTGTATAACAGAATACTACTGAAAGCATTTTGATATATCAGACCCTATGTGTTTACTCCCAGCCACCCTGAGGCTAATAGCTGATCAGTGCTGATGCCCAACCAATCTGACATTGATGACCTATTCCAACATTTTACATCTGAGCAAATTTTTTTTAAGACAAAAACTGTTTTTTTTCAGAAACGGTACCACTATTGACTGAGCAGTCTAAAAGTACCGTCACACGCCGCCATATGGCTTCCATATCGCTGGCGATTTGACGTGAGCGTGCACGATTCGGGCACTTTTTTGTGATCGCTGTGGAGCTGTCACACGTAGCGATCTCGCATGTGATCTCCGGCGATCCTGCGTTCTGGAAATCGCCAGCAGAAGACCGGAAGCGATCTTCCCTTCACACATCGCCGTGTCACACACCACAATCGTAGCTGCGATGTCGCCATAATGTCTTGATAGGAGCGTGCTAGAATGTGTCTCACTGCGCCCCTATCACTGCGATTGGTGGACGGAACTGCGTTCCCGTTGGTCAGCCTTCCGTGAACGCATGGGTCATCAAATAAGGCGCCTTGGACACGGCCATCCAATCGGAACGCAGTATCACCCACCAATCGCCACAGATGCGATGCAAAAAACACATCGAAGCACGCCTACGAGATTGATTTCAGGATCACTGTGTACGTCGCTATCGCCCTGTCACACGGCACGATCAGCCTGGTGGATGACGCCTGATTTCACTGCAGTGCAGGGCAATCAGGCAACGCTCCACCGGAGATTTTTCACCGTAGAATCGCCCAGTCACACGCCACTACGCACAGACAATGTGGTTTACACATCGCCAAATTCGAGAATTGCCAACAAAATCACCGGCGATATGGCGGCGTGTGACGATAGCTTTAGGTATTGATACTCAATAATATAGACTCTGCCTACGCACAAGATTTTTGCTGTTTATTTTGCAGCATTTTTTTGACATTTTTATGGTAAAAACAATGTTTTGACATTTTAGCTGAAAGTTCATAGTGAAATATGAAACACTACAAAATTAATGCTTATGTCATTTCTAAGCAATGTTATTTGCTCCGTGAAATTTTGTTGTGCAGAATGCTTTAGGTATTGTATTTTTTTCGGACATTGCAAACATAGGTATGCCTATAACACTTCTAAAACAACCAAAAAATGGAATGGAATGAAAAGATAAAACACCAACAAAACACTATGAAAAGTTATTGATATTCATGGAGTATTTTATAAAGCCAAAAAAATGCAGTGGGTAAAAACTACAAACAATAAATAAATAATGGTTTCCAAAATAGCACAAGTTGGGCATGCTTTTATTTTTATTAACTGCAGCATGTGCAGCGTCTATGGAATTTGTAACATCCCATTCCAAGAAAATTACTATCTGGCTGCTGGGTAAATGACTAGGGAAAATGCTCCATGTTCATACAGAAAGAATGGCTTACGTCTGCGTTCAGTAATTTGCTTTGATGTATCTCTTCATCATTCCTAACTAGTGAAAAAAAACAACTTAGGGCCCGTTCGCACAATGTGTATTTTGCTGCGTATTTGGTTGGTATCTGCTGCGTATACTCGGCAGATTTGCACCAAATCTGCAGCAGCGTGTTTTCTCAGCAAAAGCCTATGGGTTTTCAGAATCTCAATTTGCGGACATGGTATTTAATGTATTACCCCTCGTCAGTGCAAATTGGGATTCTGCGTGGCGCTTAGTTACCCGCTGTTTACCTTGGATACCAGCGCGCTTGCTGGTCTGAATCACTGGTGAGTCTGCCTGTGTGACAGCTCACCAGCGATCAGCCTTCAACGTCCCAGTGATCTCGATCGTTCGTGGGATTGCTGGGACATTGAAGCGTGTAACACAGGCTTAAGTCATATGACAAGGCTTGTTAAAGGGTCAATATAGACTTTTTAGGATTGCTACTACCAATAGGTGGATCTAAAGTTCAACAAGTCTCCTTCCTCTCTGATGCTTAGGATTGCTACTACCAATAGGTGGCACTAATGTCTCCTTCCTCTCTGAAGAGACTATTTGCATATTTTATCAGCAGATTTAGCACTACTTGACCTGCTGCCAGGTCCTCCAACCCCACCCGCCACACTGATTGGCAGCTTTATGCCTATGCACAGTGTACACGAAGCAGCCAATCGGTTTTGTGGGCGGGGTTATACTGAGCTCAGCATTCATAAAACTGGTAGATCTGCAGTAAAGAAAACAGGGATTTTATCAAAACTCCAGCAAGTATCCCAGTAAGTAATACATTGCCGGAATCAGGGTTTCTACCTCTATATTATTGTGCTTTCAGATGGAGTTCCAAACAGATTTTTTTGTGATCCGTTTGTCATGGCTGCAATACTTTGCAGATCAAAATGCAAATTGTCACCATGTAACCCCAGTATTATAGGACCAAACCTACACATGGAAACCAATACGTCTGCTCCCGTGGCCACTACAATATTACTACACTTGCCATGATTGAATTTTAGTTTCATTAATCTCATTGCAGCTGCAGACATACAGGTGCAGCTCAATTAATTAGAATATCATCAAAAAGTTAATTATGTTTCAGTAATTCAATAGAAAAACTGACACATATATAGAGTCATTACAAACAGAGGGCTCTATTTCAAGTGTTTATTTCTGTTGATGTTGATGATTATGACTTAACAGTCAGTGAAAACCCAAAGGTCATTTTCTCAAAAAATTAAAGTAGGGGGGATAAAGGTTTAAAAACCATGCTGCCGTATTCCACGGGATATCATAATGAATATAATATTGATTAGTCAACACGTTTCACAACTCCCTGAGACACCCTGAAACCTGGCAATATGATATAGATTTGTTCTGAGGAAGGGGCCAGGGAGCCCTGAAACACGTTGACTAATAAATCAATACTATATTCACCCGATGACATCTCGTGGAATATGGCAGTGCGGTTTTAACCCTTCATCCTCCCTACTCTATATGCACCATGCTGGGGACTGCAGCAGCTGTGATCTGCTTTTATAGTGGTTGTGACTCTCACAACCACACAAGGTGAAGCCTCTGATACCTATTTAGGTCATATTTTACCTCTCAGACCCTTCATCCTCCCTACTCTATATGCACCACACTGGGGACTGCAGCAGCCGTGTTCTGCTTTTATAGTGGTTGTGACTCTCACAACCACACAAGGTGAAGCCTCTGATACCTATTTAGGTCATATTTTACCTCTCAGACCCTTCATCCTCCCTACTCTATAGGCACCACGCTGGGGACTCAGCAACCGTGATCTGCTTTTATAGTGGTTGTGACTCTCACAACCACACAAGGTGAAGCCTCTGATACCTATTTAGGTCATGTTTTACCTCTCAGACCCTTCATCCTCCCTACTCTATATGCACCACACTGGGGACTGCAGCAGCCGTGTTCTGCTTTTATAGTGGTTGTGACTCTCACAACCACACAAGGTGAAGCCTCTGATACCTATTTAGGTCATATTTTACCTCTCAGACCCTTCATCCTCCCTACTCTATAGGCACCACGCTGGGGACTCAGCAACCGTGATCTGCTTTTATAGTGGTTGTGACTCTCACAACCACACAAGGTGAAGCCTCTGATACCTATTTAGGTCATGTTTTATCTCTCAGACCCTTCATCCTCCCTACTTTAATTTTCTGAGATAATGACATTTGGGTTTTCATTTTTGTGAGACATAATCATCAATATTTATAGAAATAAACACATGAAATAGATCCCTCTGTGTGTAATGACTCTAAATAATATATGGGTTTCACTTTATGTATTGAATTACTGAAATAAATGAATTTTTTGATGATATTCTAATTCATTGAGATGCAGTTGTATCATTGGAGCAACCTGTGAAGCCACACAGGGGCCCAAGAGGTAAGAGGGCCCATTTTAACCTCTAGAACAGGTGGAATTGTGCATTTTCATGAGCTATTTTACTGCAAAGGGCACATATATTGTTTTGTACAAGGGTCCTCTTCTGTGTCCATCAGTGTCTCATTGTATAATAAAATAATATAAAAAGAAGACAAAAAATAAAATAATAGATTATAACATGTTTTATACCTTGGATTTGGGGTGCTGTAGGACCCTGAAAGGTGCGGTAATGTTTCCCCACTAAACTTTGCTCTCCATGGTGAGATTTGTGGTGGGAGCAGGTAGACGATCCTCGGTGTAGTAATGAAGAGGAGACCGACGACTTCATAGGACTGGCGAGATGACTGAGCACATGGGGAGACATTCTGTGAGACACAAGAGAAGAGGATGTTACTCTGGAAGGTGTGAAGGTGTGGTGCCACAGATTTCAGAACCACTGCCCACGGTCTTAAGAAAACTTAATGTCCCTGCCCAATTTACGCATGAATATCATCTACCTTGGCGAACATAATTATTACTGTTGTGGTCTTGTTTATAAAGCGGTTACAGAATTGTTCATTTGCAAATCGCTCAGACATGAATCACTTTAATTTAGATATGAATCACTTAATCTGCTATCTCCCAGGTTGCTGGCATAGTTGTACTTCTTGTCATGCTTAGATTGTAAGTGTTAATTGGTTCCCTATGTTCCGGAGGATCAATATATTGGAATGTCTCATTATATGGGACAGTTGCCTGGCACTAACCCAGGAACTAGAGCTGTTTATTAAGAGCCTCCTAGATCTTTCTTTAACAGGAACATCACAATCTGTACAAACACAGCGGTTGTTGCCATCGTGACAAGTCAAGTCACCTATTTACGTATTAAACATTTTTTTTTAGCCAAAAATGTTCTTTCTTCCCTACCCTATTATGTGTCCAGGACAGATAAGGAATGGATGTTCCATATGCAGATTTAAATCTATTGGTAAGGGCGGCTTCACACTGCGGCGTGATCCGGTCCGGGGCTGTCCGGGATGACCCTGACAGCCGCGGACTGGATCAGCACACAGAACCGGAGGGCTAATATGCCCTCTGGTCCGGTGTGCAGCCGCACGCAGTTCCCGCTGCTGATAAGTCAGGACCGCGGCGCCACGGTCCTGACCTGTCAGTGGCTGCAGCTGCATGCGCTGCACACCGGACCGGAGGGCATATTAGCCCTCCGGTTCTGTGTGCTGATCCAGTCCGCGGCTGTCAGGGTCATCCCGGACAGTCCCGGACCAGATCGTGCCGCAGTGAAGCCGCCCTTACAGGGAACCTGTCAGGTTCCAACGCTTTTATATCACCACCATTACATTGAGATGATCAAAAATTACAAGTTGTTCATCTGGAAATTGCTTTAAAAACCCTGTTACACACGTCAATGTCCGAGCGATCCGATCAACGATCCGACTTGCCCTAGATTGCTTGAAAGTCATTCAATGATCGTTAGTGAAATGTCACACGTATAGATATCATTAACGATACAGCAATTCTGCGACAAGCAAACGATACTTGCGGTCATTAGCTCGCCTACGTCCTTCACTTCAGAATAGGCGAGGTTGTTAATTACATCGTTATCGAGGTGTCACACACACCCATTCTGCAGGTTGGACGAACGATCATCGTCTGGTTTGTTGTCCGGTTCACCAACCTCCGATGAACGATCTGCCAGATTATCGTTGATCGGATGTACATGTCACACTGAACAACGTCGTTTGAACGACTGAAAACCTGTGACATTTCAACGATATCATAGCCTTTAGAAATGCAAATTTTTGGGGTAAATTCTTTTCCTGAAGAGCTTTGGAAACGTTTTTCCTTGAGCGATTTTTGCACCTTTATCATTTAACAGTGTGGATAGTTTGGAATGGATTATAAGAAAATCTTTGCATCTTTTTTTTCTACCAGGCATTTTTTTAAATCGGTTTGAAAACAAAAGCTAAACCCTTTGAAAAGCAAAGACATTTCTTGGAAACATAGCCTTACAGATTAATTCCTGTATTAACATAATCTTTCTCTATCACTTCATTGGGGAACCAATGCTGAGTATTCAATGAAGACTCCAAGAAAGATTTTACAGTGAGTACCCAAAATCTTCTTTTCTTTTTCACTTCATTGGGAGTCACAGCATGGTTTCCTGTGTCCCCAATGAAGGTTCCGAGAAATAAATTTTATGGTGAGTACCCAATATCTTCTTTTCTCTATTGCATCATTTTTGGGACACAGCAGGGATTTCTGTGTCCACCCAATGAAGGCTCCAAGAAAGAGATTTTACAGTGAGTACACAAAATCTTTTATCTATCACTTCATTGGAGAACGCGGCATGGTTTCCTGTGTCCCCCCAATGAAGCCTCTGAGGAAGAGATTTTACACAAAATCTTTATCGCATCATTAAGGGATTTCTGTGTCCCTCCAATGAAGGCTCAGAGATTGGTGAGTACCCAAAATCTTTTTTGATGTTCCATACTGATTACGACAAATCAGCTTATTTAGGGCTATTCAACATGTGCATATTTAACACGAGTAGCTCAGAGGAAGGTCTAGACCAACTTGGCGCAATTGTCATTTTCTGCGCTGCGTAGATCTTATGTTGAAACTTTTTGGTGGCTGGGAAGCACTATGGGGGTCTGGGTGTTGAAGACTCCTGAGCTATTACTCTTCTGTCCTCATTAGTAATTGCACATTAGAATTCCATATGTCAAGTTCATCAAGCATTCTGGTATTCGGGGATCAAATATGGCCATAAAGTCCAAACAAAGTTGATACTTCGCCCCCCAAACAGGTAGATCGGGGGGTGATAGACATTATCTAATTCATTAGCTATGACATTAATTGGTGTACGTGCTACAACTGTATACAGTAATGTAACGGTTTAACGACTGGTTTTGTAAATGTCTATAAAGACTGTCAGGCCTCGAAGCTGAAGGCCTGAATGTTAGCGCTGTAAGCTGCCTGTTTCCTGAGCTGCTCAGACATTAATCACCGCAGGTCTCTCTGAATATATTCTACCTCATGGTCATGAATCATTAAGACGAAAAACTGTAACAAACTGACCACTCTCCGCAACTTCGGCCACTGGTCTCCCTCCCCCTGAGAAAACAGCGTTCTTGATGCTGTCACATCCTGCCTGAACATTTGCAAGTAAATTAGTAGGTAATTTTACAGAAATATTTAAATGTCTAGAGTTATGAGGGAAGGAGGGGATTACGCTTATTTTGGCTCAGAACATGATACACAATTTATTAACGCTTTAAATCTTGTTCATAGTTTTCGTCCACCTCAGATAAAACTGGTGGCATGATAATTAGGTTTCTTAATAAATGTATGAATTAACACTATAATAACTGAACTAGCTTAGTTTGAGCTTATAAAACTGATTGATGTAAATAGGACATAAAAATTATACATATATATATATATATATATATATATATATATATATATATGGACATAACGTATTTCATTCAGTCCCATTGTAACAGGCGTACCTTGCAATGCAATCTGCCAGGAAAGGAGGTTGTACATGTGCATCTCTGCACCATTCAAGATTGGGCTGTGCAGGGTTATTTCCTCGTTCCAATCCCCCAATCTCAAGTTCACTGTGCTGCTAGCTACACTACGTTTGATGGTGGAGGTATATGCCTGACCATGGCCACTGTCTACATCAGGGGTGGGGAAACCTTTTCTGCCGGGGGCCATTTGGAAGTTTCTACCATCCTTCAGGGGCCGCCTATAATTATCAACTTGACAATTACTCAGCTATATTTGGTTAATCAACTCACCCCTCCTGTGGTGGCTAAGGCTGCTTCTCTTTGGCATGGTTGTAATGTTAGGTGATATTGACCATGTTACTACTCAACTGCTTTTCTAGGTTTGCTATGGCCATAAACATTACAGGAGAGGTTGGGGGCATATACGTCACAGGTGAGCTGGATTTAAAAAGTAGGCAGTCAGCAACATGTGTGTTAACCTGATAACTGCGGTCCCCGGGGATCTGCCTGGGGGGCCGCAGAAAGTTTATCGAGGGCTCCTGGGACCTGAGGTTCCTCACCCCTGGTCTAGTTGACTGACAAGCTATTAGTACACCATAGCCACTCATTGTATGGAGTATACAATTCTCTGCTACGATTATGTATACTTTACAGCGATAGTGCTAACGATATTGTTGCAGCATCACCGGTTTTGTGACGTTGCAGCAACCTCGTAGCTATGCTGCTGCCTGTGACATGGACCAGCGATCAGCTCGCTGATGGTTGGTAAATGGACAGGGCCGTTTTTCGATCGTTGGTCTCCCGCTGGGTGGCCAGCATCGGCGTGTGTGACAGCGGGAGAACAATGATCAACGACCTCCCGGCCGATGCCCAGCCCTGCACATTACATGCTGGGACATGGTAACCAGAGTAAACATCGGCTAACTAAGCATAGAACTGCGCTGTGTACCCTGGTTAGCAGCGTTTTCGCTGGTCGCTGGTGAGTCTGCCTGTGACAACTCACCAGCGACCATATAACGATGTCCCAGCGATCCCGATCGTTGGTCGGATCGCTGGGTCATCGCAGCGTGTAACCAGGCCTTTAGATTGAGTGAGAGGAGATAAATTAACTCTTGCAGACGCACCCCAAGTCAAGTGCAGGTATGTGACATATATATTTTAGTCTATGGGGCTGTTCCCATGTCCATTGTATTTTTGCTGTTTCCGTACAAAATAACAGTGCCTTGTCCAACTTTGACCCATCAATTTTATGAATCCGTGAAAAAAAAAATTTGACTACACTCATGTGCTGTCTTTTTTACATGGACTGTTTGATATTGTCTTCTTCTGGAAATGACGCGCCGGCCACGGTTTGGTCATTTCCGGTCCTGTGCAATGTGGGCGTGCATTGGTTATACTGGCCGGGTCCAGAGCATGTGCAGTGCGCATTCTGAAGCCGGCCAGTACACTTGATAATCCCTCACACGTCATACCCAGAAGAAGACCCGGAGATTTCAAACTTGGGACCGCGCATCTGCATGAATTATCACACCCACTGGGGCGTGATTACAACCGAGCGACGGGGACGTGCAGCCTCACAGAACGCCCACAGTGCCTCCATTATTGACAACACCCTGGTTATTTACATGGGAGAATGTGAGGGTACCGTTACACGTCGCAGCATTGCATGCAATTTCACTTGCAGGTTGCACTGAAATCATGGACACATTGTTACATTTGTACATGGCAACAAAATAGAACAATGTGTCCATGATTTCACTGCAACCAGCAAATTGCCAGTGAAATTGCATGCAATGTTGCGACGTGTAACGGTACCCTTAGTTTTAAAAGCATTTTTCACAGCGATTGCAGGACACATTTAGGTCAGACAGGATGGTTGGGGATGTCCTAGGAAGCTGCAGGGACAGATAGTGATAGGTTTGGGGGCATAAACTAGGTGACAGGTTCCCTTTAAAAGACATTTCCACTTGTACTGTAAATTGCCACCTCATTTTAAGTAAACTCAGGCTGCAATTCATGACAATTCTTCCCTGTATAGCAAGGCCTTCATGTACATCCAGATGTGATTGTGTAAACAGTACCTCTCTAGAGCGTTCTCTGCATCGGATAGCAGGCAGTTGGTAGGTGAATCCAACGTAGGACATCGTGACGAAACTGCAGAGGTCGGGGACATTAAGCCAGGACTTGATATGTTCTGGTTATTGGAGCACAGACTATATAACCCTGGAGTACAAACCAACAAATAAAGAAACTATTAATATAGAGTAATATGTAAACACAGTCTGCTACAGAAGGATGGATTAGCGCAACCCTGGAGATCCCATGTCCTCTGACCACTCTCATAAAGTATTAATCTGTGTACTACACTTGTGAATTGTAAGCAGAGGGGTGAATTCAATCTCCTGGGACCCCCATGCCGAATCTACAACAGGTTACCCCAGCTATAATCGACCTTAAACACTGCTCAACATTTTTTGGGAAACACTTGCATATCACAGTATAACCATACGTGAACTTATCCGTCCAGTTGAAAAGAATATTATAATAATATTTTTTCACTTATGTAGAGCTATTAATTCCACAATGCTTTACATACATCATCTCTGTCCCCAGTGGGGCTCACAATCTACCTGCCCTATCGGTATGTCTTTGGAGTGTGTGAGTAAAATGGAGAACCCAGAGGAAACCCACGCAAACAAAGGGAGAACATACAAACTCCTTGCAGATGTTCTCTCCTTGGTGAGATTTGAACCCAGGACCCCAGTGCTGCAAAGCAGCAGTGCTAACCACTGAGCCACCATCCATAAATGATTGAGAAGGAATGTCACCTGTTTTGGTGCAATTGTAAGTTCCAATAAGAGTCCTAGAGTGGCAACTACAAGACAACTCACAAAAAGGGAATGGATTTGCAGGTGATGGTCACAAGCAATTACTGTCTTCTTTAATTTGGCTTTTTGTTACTCTCGTTGTCAATAGTGATAGCATGAGTTGGTACCTGCAACTCATTCAGGTTGCACGGATAGTCCAGCACCACAGAATAAAATATCCATATGTGCTGTTGGAAGACTTTTTGTTGGCTAAAGGTTGTGCAACCAAGTATTAGGCTGAGGGTGCCAATACTTTTGCCCGGCCCATTTTTGGAGTTTTGTGTGAAATGATCAATGTTTTGCTTTTTGCTTCATTCTCTTTTGGTGTTTTTTCATTGAAGACAAATTAAATGAAGATAATAATACCAAAGAATTTGTGATTGCAATCATTCTCAGGAAGAAACTGAGTATTATCTGACAGAATTGCAGGGGTGTCAATACTTTTGGCCAACACTGTATATAAAAGTTCCTAATCCAGAGGATGCTTTGGTTATTGGTAAATGTAAGTGATGAGCGAGCACTACCATGCTTGGGTGCTCAGTACTCTCAATGATGCTTGGAAGTTCGTGACCTGTACTCAAGTATAATGGAAGTCAATGGGAAACTTTCCAGGAAAAATGTTTGAGTTCTCCATTGACTTTCATTATACTTGGGTACTCGATTCACACCATCCAAGTATCCAACTTCTCATTATGAGTACTGAGCACCCGAGCATGGTTGTGCTTGCTCATCACTAGTAAATATATGTATGATTTCTGAAAAAAAAAATTAAAGAAAAACATTCTAGAAACGCAATTCCCAAGGGCAATATTGTGGCTCCTTTGAAATAAAATATGAATTACGTGATTTCAGCTATAATAATGACCCTTATCCCAAGTAGAAACCTGAAGTCTACTGATTAGAGCTCTGAGACTTTACCTCCGACTCCCAGGGAATACAGGGTTAACTGACTTATTATTCCCAGGATAGCCTGGTATTTACCACTATGATTAATGGCTAGAAAACAAATGCTTATCCATCTGTATGTAATTAACTGTTTGCAGACTGCCACATGGTCGGTGACGGACGATGTTCTGGCACATCATGTGATCGGCGTCTAACATACTGTAGGAATAAGGATTATACCTGTCAGCATGTCACATGGTCTCGTGCCGTTCATAATCTCATGTGTGATGGCTTTTGTCCATTTTCCGTCCAGTGTATGTTGTGCCTGTAACAAAAACATACTGTAAATATTCAGAAATAAAAATCAACCAAATGACAATTCTCATGCTTGACATCATGTTCTGTATAACTTTGCTACTTTGTAATCCTTTATCTACAGCTGTGCTCAAAAGTTTACATACCCCCGGCAGATTTTTTTGCTTTCTTGGCATTTTTTCAGAGAATATGAATGATAACACGAAAATGTTTTTCCGTTCATGGTCAGTGGTTGGGTGAAGCCATTTATTGTCGAACTACTGTGTTTTCTCTTTTTACATCATAATGACAACCAAAAACATCCAAATGACCCCGATCAAAAGTTCACATCCCCCAGTTCTTAATACAAAATATAGTCCCCTCTAACATCAATGACAGCTTGAAGTCTTTTGTGGTAGTTGTGGATGAGGCTCTTTATTTTCTCAGACGGTAAAGCTGCCCATTCTTCTTGGCAAAAAGCCTCCAGTTCCTGTAAATTCCTCAGCTTTCTTGCAAGAACTGCGCACTTGAGTTCTCCCCAGAGTGGCTCAATGATATTGAGGTCAGGAGACTGAGATGGCCACTCCAGAACCTTCACTTTGTTCTGCTATAGCCAATGAAAGGTTGACTTGGCCTTGTGTTTTGGATCATTATCATGTTGGAACGTCCAAGTACATCCCATGTGCAGTGTCCGGGAACAGGAACTGAAGGCTTTTTGCCTAGAAGAAAGGGCAGCTTTACCATCTGAGAAAATAAAGAGCCTCATCCACAACTACCACAAAAGACTTCAAACTGTCATTGATGTTAGAGGGGGCAATACACGGTATTAAGAACTGGGGGATATGAACTTGTGATCAGGGTCATTTGAATGGTTTTGGTTGTCATTATAATTTAAAAAGCAAAAACACAGTGGTTTCACAATAATTGTCTTCACCCAACCACTAACCATGAGTGATCAAAACGTTTTTGTGCTATCATTCATATTCTCTGAAAAAAGTCCGGGGTATGTAAACTTTTGAGCACAACTGTAAAAGAATGAAATGGTCAAATGAGCTCATGACATCAATAAGAAGTAGAATATTTGAATTAGGATCGAACCCAAGATAAAGACCGTACCCCCAACCCTTCAATTACAGGATAATATGTTTTTGGATCATAGCATTTTTTTTTTTTTTTTTTTAAATGGCAAATCTAAGACAGAGTCAAATTCAATTCTTTCACCCTTAACTTTAAATCCCTGCTAAAACCTACAAATAAGTCAGCTTCAGAGTTTCTCTGTATTTGGATGTGGTCGGGCACTGCGCCAGCAGATGTTTTACATCTGGGCAGTTAATGCAAAAAGGATAAGAATGACTGACGGAGTAAAATGAAAGAGCGATAGGAAAAACATGGGGATCAGGGCAAGGAAAAAACCCAAAAATTTGGGGGTCGTCCCTTTTTCCCTGGAAAAAGTAAATTCCCAATTCAAATTTTTCCCCAGTAAAAAATTAAACCCCCCCTGTATTTCAGTTTTTAAACTTTTGGAAAAACACAAAGGGCTTTGTTAGAATTTAAAGGGGAAATTTGCGGTTTTGAAATCTTTGGCAACATTGTTCAGACCCGGCCCCAAAAATAGCCCCCGGGGTCCAGTTTTCCTTGCAACCGGCCTTTTTCCTTTTTCTTTCCTCCCATTTTTTAAAATTCTGGGCAGGCGGATGCCTTAAAATTTTTAACATCTTCCCCCCAAGCAATTTTGGGTCCCTGGGGGGGGGCGGGGTGTTATTTTATATGGGGCCACAGTATTAATTTGGGGGGGAAAATAAAGCCCCCGGGGTTTCAAATTGAGACCCGCCGTGCCCTTTTAAAAACATGGGGCCCTTCTCCCCATCAGGATTTTAAAAAAAGCACTTGCAAAACCCTTCCAGTTTTTTGCATCTGCGGAAGGCAACCTAAGGTTGGGAAGCCGCTTTTTAAAGTTTCATTTTTTAATAGGTTGCTCCCGGGGATTTGTGACCTGCCGGCAGCCTCCAGTGTTTCATGCAAGTGTACCAGATGTTAACAAACTCAATATACATCCCTGACAAATGTTTATGTCGCTTAATCCATGATATGTAAATAAAGCACTTATAACCTGACGTTAAATTCATCCATTCGTTTTATTATTATCTTTTGAAGCTGAAACCCTCCCAATTTGGGTTTAGGTTAAGAAAGTAAAATTGGCTCAATGCTGAAATATTGAGAATTTAATGAACAAGAATTGTCAGATTTTGCAAAGTCAAAAGTTTTGTCGCCTGGTCATAGAATTGCTCCTAATCCTAGTTTACATCCTCCACTAGGTGCTCAGTAAATGATCGGTTAATTTGTGGGTGTGTTATAAAAGAAACCCAGCACCCCAGACCTTCACTTGAACTGCAACTTGAGCTCTGGACAACATGCCAAAAATCCACCCCAGCGTCCAAAGCCTTTATTTTCAGCGGCTTGGATCAAGATCATTGCAGAGGTGAAGGGCACCTTTAATGTGTCTCAGCGTCCAAGTATAAAGAATTAAAAAAAGATTTGTAGAGACTGAAGATGTGTTTTTTTTTGACAAGCCAGGTCCGGGCCGACCCGCAAGACAACTGCTTATCGAGGATCGTGCTGATCAGAAAATCCAAACAAGCCCTCTTCCACTGCAGGCAGAGCTCCACAGGCCTTTGGTCACCTCAGTGTCCCCGTGTGTCAACTAGAACAGTATGTAGGATTCTGTCTCGAAATGGCCCTCCATGGTGGAATCAGTGCCAGAAGCCAGCACTAAACAAGAGGAAATAAAGAAAAAGTCCCACAGCCTGCCTAAACAGATGGTCGTGGAAAAAGTGGCAGAACAGCCAAGAAGGGTTGATTTCTCTGATGAATCATTCAGTAGACTTACCACCACAACCACCGCAAATACTGCAGGAGACCCTACTGGAGCCTGTTATGGATCCAAAAAATACACCAGATAACAGTTTAAAGTTGGTGGTGGAAAGATCATGGTCTGGGGTTGCATTAAGTATGGGGTGTGCAAAACCTTTGCGAAGGTGGATAGGAATATCAATAGCCTAAAAATATCAAGAAGTATTAACTACCTCTTACATCCAATTCATAAAAGGGGTCAAATTCTGCAGGGCCAGGATGGTGCTTCCTTCTCATACCTCTACATTCTATACACAAAGTTCCTCCAGGCAAAAAAATCAAGGTGCTCAAGGACTGGTCAGCCCAGTCACCCAGACAATGACCATCATTGAGCAATGTTTGGGGTTAGGATGAAAGAGGAAGCTTGGAAGACAAAACCAATGAATCTAGATGAAACTCTGGGAGGCAGGTAAGGACTGCATTCTTTTTCTATTCCTGATGACTTCATTCAATAAATTGTATGAATCATTGTTTAAACCGCATGGATGCAGACCTTCAAGCTCATGGAAGTCACACAAAAATATAAAAAATGACTCTATAGCACCACAACTTATATTCACCAATGTTATGCAACATATATTAGTATTTTTTAAGTTAATTATTTGTTTGAAAATCAGAATTACTTTCTACGTGGGCGTCCAAAACTTTTGTCTTTGCCAAAAATCTGACCATTCTGTGCTTCATTAAATGATCAATTTTTCTGCATTGAGGCCTATTTATTTTCTTAACTAAAACCACGATTTGCGGGAGGGTTTCAGTTTCAAATGAGTAATTTATACAACCAATGGATGAAATTTAACGTCTGGTTATAAGCTTTTATTTACCATAACATGGTAGCGACATTCATATGTCAGGGACTGTACACTTCTATAGAGCCTTGTTCTGTCCTCATAGAGATGCTTGGGATGTTTTGTGTAACTTCTGACCTTCCGCGACTGTGAGAAGGTTACAGTTACAATGATGGCGCCTGGCGATAATGGAAGCAGCATCACCTAAAAAGGTGAAGCATTCCAGAAAGGTGAAGTATATGGCATTTCCAGAGCCACACCTTAGTGCAAAAAAAAAACTAGCGCCACAACAGTGCCCATATTAATAGTAACAGTGCCCATATGATTTGAGCCAGTGTATCTCAGGCCCGGGCAGGATTAAGATGATAAAGAAAACATGTCTGAGTTTAACTGGCCGCACTATGAGGGGATACCTGGTACCCGATAATCTGCAAACCTTGTCAGAAAATACTTGGCTCTTGTCTGTGGTTGATACAGAAGAACAAGGTTGGGATTTGGCAACAACAGTTCTGTAATGCGGTTGCAAATTTAATCTATAGTAATGATTCTACAAGCCTTAAAATAACCTTATTATACACGACTTAAAATAGCCAAATATTATTTACTAAGAGCTTAGAATGTAAAAATATCCTATTTCTGCCTGATTTGCATTTGGAGATTTATTGGTGATAGCTTAATGGAGCGCTGGGGGATGCATAGTATATTAATGAGGACTTTTTAATTAAACCCTTTGAGAATTTAACAGTTTTCTTTTGAAGACTCCTAAAAAAAAAAAATGGAAAAAAACAAAAAAAAAAATTGGCTGAATTCGTGCTGTACTTTGAGTTTTTCTGATGTTTACGAGCATTGTTTACATGATGCGAAAATATTCTATGTATTTGAGAAGAGATTAAATGAATAGTTTAATTAAGTTATAACTGGTGGTTTTTCATCATAACATTATATTCAGTTTGAAATATTATACACTTTTTCTTTCTTCATTCTGTGGGAATTTTTGCTCGTTCATTCAGGGGAGGACATTTGTGAGGCGTCAGGACTGATGTGGGGGAAGAGACTTCACATCTCTGTTTTTAGGTTCATACCGAAGGTGTTGGATGGAGTTGAGGTCCAGGACAGGCAGCCAACTATGTGTTTATGGGTCTTGTGCACAGGGCTAAAGTCATGGGTGAACAGAAAAGAGCTTCCCCATAATGTTAACTACAAATGCATGGAAGCCTACAATTGATAAACTCAAAATGTCTCTGTGCTGAAAGTGGAACACTGAAACTAAGGGTTCTAGGTGACCCTTAAGAAACGAAGCCAATAAGCAGTATCCCTCCTTAACCAAACTGTACCAGCAGGAACACAATGCGTTTAGGCAGGTTAGACTCTACTCGTAGTCACCAAAACAGACTGGCTTCATCAGATGCCAGAAGAGAAGTATGATTTCATCTGTCACGTCACAGAACAAGTTTCTTCCAGTGGTGGGTATTTTATGATGCACCCCAGGCCGTGGGGTACTCGGGAAAACCTGGCTGATTAACTATTCTGGTGAGTCTCAGGTGTCGAGGACCCGGCTTCCGTGACCCTGGGGGCTTCAGTTCGTAAATGGAGGGTTCTTGTGCCAGTGTAGGAAAAGGGCGGTGATGAAAAGAAAGTTTATTCGTGGAGCCCACCTGCTGGGGTTTGCGGTATGAGGAGCCTGCCGCTACTGCATGACCCTGGTCGGGGGCATGGTGTGATTAGGCAGCGGGATTGTAACGGCTCCCACAGGCGGAGCGGAGTGCCAGGGCAGCGGGTGGGAACAAGGATTAATAGTCTATGGCAGGCACGGATTCACCTTAGGCCTCGTTACCTTTTTCAGTGGCGCTTCACAGGCTGTTGCCACAGGAATAACACAGTCTCACACCGTTCTGCAATTTCTGTTCCCGGTTTTGTACTCACAGCAAGGCTCCAAGAAGTTCATTTCATAGATGTTATTTACACTCTTGGATAAGCTCTGGCCTGTGCAAAGTCTTTATTAGAAGGGGGTGGTAGGTATGAGATCCTCGGTGGGGTGTGCCTGTCTTTGACTCTCCCTTGTCCTGTCTCTCTCGGCACTGTTGTAAGTGCCCTCTGCACCATCGAGCCCTGATCCTGACCACGGGGTAATAATGGGTGGACTCGGTACCTTGTCCTGCTTCTTTTCTCTGGGTTATCAGCTATAATTCCCCCCCCCCCCCCCCCCCCCCCCCCCCCCCCCACACCCCCCCTCTCAAAAGTGATGTGAATAATGTGGAAAAGATATATGTCTATGGTCATTTACACGCCACTTACAGAAAGGTAGAAACCGGCAGGTATCAGAGACAATTGTACATGATACCTTGTAACACTACCGCCGCAGTAGAGGCGTGTAATTCAGTGGTTGTTTCTCCTGTCTCTTTGGATAACCTGTCCTTTCAAACCTGAATACAAGCCGCTACTGCGCGGTGTTGTTTACTAGGTATCAGGTACAATTGTTCTCTGTTACATGTCGGTTTAGTTACTTTCGATAGCGGCGTTGTAAATGGACCATAAATATATCTTTTGCCACTTTATTCAAATCACCTTTTAGAGTGTTATGGTCCCGTCACCACATTGGCGATGTTCAGTTGAATCCGACAATGATACAACTGGTAAGGATCCGCTGGAACAATCGCTACGTGGTCGCTGGTGGTGAAGTCAAACAGACAGATTCTACTCAACGATGCGAGCAAACGTCTACCGGCGACCCGTATAATGACCTCGGCGGGTCTTTTGGGAATCTGTCACAACAGCGGCTTGTCTGATGTGGTGGGAAACTCAGAACCTACGTGGCTGAGTCTGAGGTCACCAATGAGGTCCTGTTGTTAAGGTGTCAAAACACACCGATGCATGCTGCCCAGCGGGAACCTGACGATCAAAAAATGGTCATGGGCCATTCCGACACAATCAGCGATGTCACAAGCGGTGTCCGGTCACTGGTGCGTGTCAACATAGCGATGGATTGCTGGCTAGGTCGCTTGTTATGTCATAATACCTGTTTAAGACACAATAGCAATCTTTGCTTGCATCTCGCTATGTGTTACGGGGGCTTAACGTGATTAAAAATAGAAGAGAGAAGAAAAAGCAAATTCCTTGAAGGGCACTCCCTACACAATGAATGGGATCCACCCAATTGAGTCTCTATAACGATGTAAGTTTTGTTTCATATACCAGCATGGATACTTGGTATTCCATCAACCCAAAGAATTAATGATTCCATCAAGTGACTAGATAAAAGTAGGGTATACCGTTACACGTCGCAATATCGTTCCGATTATCGCATACAATTTACGGGAGTGCTCACGTATGTGGCACTTTTCCAAGATGCATAGTAGATGTACACACAGGGAGATATCGGCCAGGCAACGCCACTACGATGGTTGTACTCAACTTTGTGCGGCTGGGTATAGAGCTCCCAGAAAAGGCTACCCCGAGCATGTTAACTTGGATTTGAATAGGGGAAGTTGCACTCTAGATCGTAGTTGCGCCGTCCACAGCTACGATCATGCCAGCTTCGTCAACATGCAATATTGTATGGTTGAAGGGCTTGGCACAATCTTCTTGCAATATCGCTCCCTGCGATTTATTGCAGTTGCATTGCCCTGTTACAAGACACAACGCACATCGAAATCTTATGGCAACGCCCCACACCACGTGACTTTTTGTCGATATGTCGCCATTGCGACTACTTGAACGACGTGCAAACGGTACTAATGGTACCTTTACACGCACTACAGAAGGTTAGAAACAATCCGGGTTTCGGAGACAATTGTTACCTTGTACACTTCAAACATGCCGCTGGGTTAGCGGCGTGTAATTCAGGCTATTTCGTTGCCACGGTCACTTTTAGAAACCTTGCCTTTTCAGCCGTGCTCAAAAACATGGAGGAGCGTTGTTGTAATCAGGGGAACAGGTATCGATATTGAGTTTACTTGGGGCTGTGCTGAGTGTCGTGTTTACCATCCCCACTCCAGCTATCATTGGTGGGGAGTACTGTTGTAACCAAATGGGGCTGTTCCCTGTACATGGCGGCATATTAATCGAGATGACAGTCACTAACACATTTGCTATAGCGTCATGTATTAGCCAGCCTCTACGCTGGTCCTGGCCAATCATGATGTTATTGGCCTGTTGTCCAATCATAGTACGAGCGTCTCGATAATCCACAATTCTGCACGCCTAAGTGTAGTCCCCTCGCTGCCCAGGTCCATTCCCTTATTCCTTGTCGGTGGGATAGCGGCGTGTACAATGAGGGAAGGGTTCGCTCTCCAGAAGGATAACTGCGGCATACCGGTCGGTGCATTCCAGGGATCGTAAAAAACCTTCTGTGGAGCACCTTGTAGCAGCGTGTAAGTGCGGCCATCAGGTACTGTTAGCGAACCGTTGAAACAGCGCCGCTGTGCACGTGCGACCCAGTTGTTTCTAACATTCTGTAGCGGAGTGTAAAGGTACCATAAAGGTGCCTTTACACGCCGCTACAGACGCGGTAGAAACTAAACGGTGTTTCACGCGTGCACGAGACGTACCAACGGTTACAAACGGTACGCCGATACCGCCTTTACACACCGCTACAAAGTGTTCTTAAACAAGAAGGTCATTCTATCTCGGAGGCACCGCAGGTGTCTAGTTACTTACTGTAGAGCACCGTTCCTCTCATTTACACGCCGCTACAGAACGGCTTAATATGGAGAGGACCTGGTGTGCAGCAGAGAAAACGCATAGGCGTGCCAGAAATTGTGGATTTACGAGACGCTCGTACGATGATTGGACACAAGGCAATAGCATCATGATTGGCCAGCCAGCGCTGGAAGGCTGGCTAATACATCGACGCCGTATAGCAATTGTGAAGTGTGTATGGTCAGCTCCTTAAATATGGCCGCCCTATGCAGCGACAACCATTCGTTTTAACGCAGGAGATTCCCACAATGATCGGCTGATAGGGAGGCGGTTTCCAGGAGGCTGTGTCACGCTCCAGGGGAGTTTACTAGGTGGGATAAAACCTTACCCCTACCTTTTTTAGACGCCGCGTAACAATCGGGTTGAAACCACCTGTTTTAGAGCACATATACTGAAAACCAGGGGCGAAAGTGACGGGTGGCAACAACCTGTTTTACAGCCGCTAACATCGGGTTGATTTGATGGTTGCAAGATAATTTGTTCTAAACCAGTTGTTTCTACCCTTCTGTAGCGGCGGTAAAGGTACCTTAAGGTTCCTATAAAGTTTACTTCATCAATTGTTTAGTTTGTGGACAATCCCTCTAAGAATGATTTCAACTTTTACAATTCAACTGAGATTTGAAAAATTTACAAAAATGTCATATTGTTTGTATTATTCTTACAATGGGCATTTGTATGTTAATCAGTTTTTTTAAAAAAAGTATCTGATCGGCGCTACCTAGGTTGAAAAAAACACCCCTGCGCAATTTATGGGTTAAGCTATGCATTATAGAAGTGAAGCCTTAGACCACATGGAAAATTCACAGTGTAAAGAAGAAGAGAGAAACGTAACCATAATCCCACTTCTAATTAATCTAATCACAATATTTAACTAGCTGCGCTCCCACTGGAAGCCAGCTAATAAAGCCTGTCTGGCCCATCGGGCCGTGTTTTTGATTAACAGTATGCAGCCCCGGCCATTACAACTTAAATCAAGATATACAATTAGTGTATAACAATTACGTCAACTCAAACAAAGATTACCATTCAGCCGGGCCAGGCCCGCCTCTCTCAGCTCGATTGAGGGTTTCATTTTGGATATTAACAAAGTATTCTTTTGCATGAGGGGCAGAAAACTATAGTAGCGAGAATGGGGCGCTTTGGTTTGTTGCAACCATAAACAAAGAAAAGTTGAGTTGTTCTTTTGTGAACTTTAAATAGTTAAAACTTTAAAATTTACTCAATTTAAAACTGTGATTGATGAGAAACTCGATATTGGGTGCTATTGCTTTTTTACTTAGTGTCAACTTTCAGATGCATGAAATAGAGGTGCTAATTAGTGTCTGTAATGTGGGATCCAATACTTGAGACATCCCCTTGGCTCTGATCAAACTGGACATCGGATCCCCAAATTATCATAAGTTATAGTGGAGCATGTTGCAGATTTTTAGCTTTCAGCGGAATCAAAATTGGCTCTAACCTTGTGGAGAATGTTCTGTTTTTACTTGGGGCACGAGTAACCATTGTTTTCATAATGACATGTTAGGATTAGGCCAGGCCTTCACACCACTCAACTTTTCTTGCTGCTCAGGTTTCTGTCACAGGTGTTTTGCAGGAAGAATCGGACAGAAACTGGACAGACCCGGACAAACAGAATGCCTGTTTTGTGCCGGAATTGGTCTGTGCCAATGTATTGTTATCAGCACAGGGGTGCATATGGATTTGCTATTATGGATCAACCCCTTTTTTGGGACTTTTTTTATGGGGGATGGGACCCTTTTCATTTGTCGGAGGCATTTTTTTTAGGTGGTATGGTTTCGGGGGGGGGCCTTTTTGTTGGGGCGCGGGGATACGGGGGGGTTGCAGGTTTGTATTAGGGGCTTATTTGGGGGTGCAGGTTTGAGGGGGACTTTTTTTGGGGGGATGTGTAGGGGCAGTCTGCAGGTTATGGGTTGGGGCCTGTTATTTGGGGGCTGTGTCACGTTTGGGAGGTAAGGGAATCGGTAACTGGTAGGTGAATTGGGCAAAAGGGGGTCAGGAGAGCCTATCTGACCCTGATGTTGGTGGGTCCCTGGCTCACCCTGATACTCGAACCGGTACCTCTGATGGTGAGGAGTTACGAGCCGCCACCCTGTACCCTAAAACTCCTGATTAGCCCTAGGCTGAGGGCCCCTACCTCCACCAGCCAGGTCAGGAATCCCGCTTCTCCGAAGGAAATGTCTTTAGGCCCAGCAGCCTAAGCATCAGCACAGCCACCAAGGACCAGAGCACCATAGTATCACGGCAACACCTGACAAGAGGAGAGGGAAGGTTAGTTAAGCAGGGGAGCGGCGATTCCAGGTGAGTCACACATTAACTCCTGAACCAGCAAACTGAACATATTAGGAGTGACAGCAGTTCCGGAGCTACACCACAGGAGGCAAAGCCTTCACAAACCATCAACCATGCAAGCTCTAAAAACAAACCACGTACACATCAGCATCAATATGTCAGCGCTATCTAAGGCGCGTGGAAATGATGGGGGTATTTTTTGGGGGCGAGAAGTTTTTTGGGAAGGCGGTAGTGTATTGCTTTGGAGGAGGGGGGGGATGCAGGTTTGGTTGGGCAGGAGGTGTGGGAGGGGGGGCACAGGTTTGGGGCGTACAGTTTAGACCATGCACTCACCGTACATACACTCAACTCTTATATATTAGATGATTGACATCAATGTAATCTCTTCTATGACATCACTGTTCTTTATCTATGTATTTATGACATCACTTATTACCCTGTTAGTCAGGATATTGGTGGATTCTGTTGCATGACTGTATTAATTGTTCCCTTCGCTGCGATATTACTGTGCAGCATTTGCAGGTTGGACAGTATATCAGTTTGTCAGGATGTGCATTACACCTCTGCCTAACTATATATTACCGTGTTGTATTGTTTAAATTGGTGTTAGTCCCCAGCAGCATTTTTTCCCCTATACAAAAATGGGTTGTAGCCCTAGTATGGGGATATGGAAGACAATTGTATAGTTTTATTATTTTTACCCTCTTAGGGTTCCTTCTATGGGGCTTTTGCATTGGCTCCAGTCAGCTTGAACTGTTTATGTGTGATCACTGTCCTTTAAGGGGGGGAAATTATTTTGTGTAAGGGGTACTTTGCTGGCCAGGATTCAGGAAGGAAATTTGGATAGAATTGTCATTAAGGGGACTATGACAATGGGGCATGAACTTTTTTGTCTTAGGGTTTCACTGATCTTCTTCCAACCTCAACATAATCTAGGCCCAAAAGCACGTAGACGTTTTGATAAGGATTTTCCGCATGGATTTCTAAGCGAAAATCTGGTAACGTAAGCACAACAGTACCTACTGCAACAAAAACTCATCTACCGTGTTATGGAAAATTTTGCTGCTTATTAATGAAAATCTGCAGGCATGTCTTTGAGTTTTCAGAATGGGCTGTCAACCTTTGATTTGCAAAGGTTAAAGTCTTACTTAAATCCACAACACACAATCTCAAGCAGGGGTTGTAAATAGGTTTGATAGGCAGCCCCGGGGAAAAAAGATCTATTTTGGCGCATCCCCCCAAGGTAAGTTGAGGACCGGGGGCGGTGCTGTCAGCATTCAACACCGGCCGCCACCCCATGTGGCCTTGGTTGAGGACCAGGGGGGGCAGCAGGCGGGGATTGAGTTTGGTGATGAATGTTACGATTCTCCTCTGTCAATCACCCAGCTGCCCCCCCTGGCTCCTTGGTCCCTCACTCCTGCTGCCCCCCTCCCCGGCTCCTCGGTCACTCACCCTGATGTCCCCTATCCTGTCAGGGCCGTTCTCCTCAGTCTTCCGATCCACACACTGCGAGTCTATGTTAATGACGGCGTCGCCGCCAGTGACGCAGTTTCCGGGGTCTCTACGGTCACCCCGCAACGCGGGTGTAGCAAGGGGGGGGTGCCTCGCCGGCGCCCCCCACTGAGAATGTGCCCAGGGCCAAAAGATCCGGCTGCCACCCCCCTAGATACGCCCCTGTCCTCATGGGAAAAACTACTTGAGATTCTTGCTAGCTGTTTAGCTGCAGACCAATCAGCAATGTGTGCATGAAACTTTAAAAAAAAGTTGACAAACATACGCAATAACTTCTCACTTCCCATAGTAATAGAATGCAATAAAATTTCAAAAAAGTAAAGAAAAAGACTAATTGAGACAATGAAAGTGTTACGGAGGAAAAGACGACCACGGCTGGAAGCGGTGTGATGCCAGCAGAGTTTGTGGCAATGTTACAGTAGCATCGTGTAAACATTATCAATCCGCAGAGCGTACATCACAATGCCATTACATCACTGAAGAATAAACCCCCTTGGTCCACTAATAAACTCCATGGACTGTGAAAAGCATTCCCCGAAGCGCAAAAATTTTTGACCTGTACGATGGGTAACCCGTCCAGATGTATTCATTCCACATTCTGCGGCTGGTTTAGTAATTATTTTGCAGGCTGAAGTGAGATTTTCAGATTAGAATAGTTTAGGGAACCGTTACATTGGATTCCATTTTCATATTCTGACAGATGGATGTAGGAATAATTTATCAATGACTCTTCAAGGATCTTTTTACATTGCATACAATGTACATCACCTAATTAACACGGTGCTTTATGACAGGGCGGCTGTGGAGTCGGAGTCGGTGCCATTTCTGGAGTGGAGCTCGGATTCAGAGAATTATTGATTTTTTTAGATTTTTTTTTCTTTTATTTAAATTGGAGTCGGAGTCCGTGATACGTGCTTTACATGACTTCACAGCCAAGGTTATAGGAGTCAAGAGTTGAGGACTCAGTGTCCATTTTGGTGCGTTTGAATCGCGTCGGATTCAGGGAAATTGAAAAGTTGAAGTTGGATATTTGGCTTCCCGACACTCCACAGCCTGGTCTATGACGGTGATGGGTCAGTGTATATGCTCGATTACTTGATTGAGCATCAATGTTCTGTGGGGCACGCTCATTACTCAGCCCTGAGCTTCGCGGGCGATCGTGCGCCATGCTTGAGTCCTGCCCCACATTGTTTCACGGTCGTTACACAGTCATATCAAACATGCGGGGATTTGCCTACCATACCAGTAATGCTAGCTATATTGGATACTCGGGCATTACGTGATTGGACCGGCCCGAAACACGTCCATCAGGTTATCTACATGGAGACCCAGGGAAGTGATGCACAGTGCAGTTCAGGGAAGCTTTGATGTAGGAGGAAGAGCTTAGATTAGAGCTTAGAGCGGCATATAGGCAGTGTGTACACTTGCACCCTTTAGGCTGGCTTTCCATTTGCGTTTTTGTCAGCATGATGATGGCATGCAGACCACAAACGCCACTCAAAAGCAGAGACACTTTGATGTGTCCGCAGCGGATTATTGTCCGCCTGCCGGGAATCCTCATCTTGCAGGCCCGGCACCAATCGGCATTGTCCCGAGGGCGGGGCCGGAGGCAGGATATCTGCGCCGGGAGATCTCATCTCCCCGTCGCCGGTAAGCTCCGGGACATGTCGGCGAGGAAGAAACAGCTGATTTGACTCAAACAGCTGTCAAATCAGCTGTTTCTCACGCTGACCTTCGCTAGCAGATTACCGGGCGGCGGGGTGGAGGAGATCATCAGAGGCATGAGCTAGATCTCCCGGTGGCCGTCGGTGATCTCCTGTGACATTCATCCGGCGGGCCACTGGGAGAGATTCAATCTGTTGTTCCGCAGTGTTCTACCTGCGGGTCATGCAGAAGGACACTGCGGGAACCATTGAGATCAATGCATTTTTTGTGCGCTTGAGGCGCTTGCGGATAGAGCAAGCGGGCACGCGATTCACACAAAAAAAAATGCTGCAAGATGCGTTTTGGTGAGCGGTCCGGAAAGGTGCCGAGGGCGCATAAATTTATGCGCATGCCGACGCAAATGCTGCAAACGAGCCATACGCAGGCATATGCGTTCCCATGTTAAAACATGGACGCAGTGCGCAAGCGTTGGCCTGCGTTTGGTAGCAGCGTTCCATACGCCGCAATGTGAAGCCAGCCTAGTGATTTCATTGGGGCACTAATGGGTTTTTTTTTGTTTGCCTTAAATTACCTGATAATTAATTTTTGTTTTTTAAATCAATGTGGGAGTCCCCCCTATTTTTTGATAACCAGCCAAGGATTAAAGCAGACAGCTCTGGGTCTGATAATTTTCAGGATGGGAAAGCCAATTTGTGTTATTTGTCCCTCCTACGAATAACAGTTCTGCAGCCGCCCAGAATTGGCAATTCACCATTTGATTCACAATTCTGGGAATTTGCCTGACTCGATCCAGATTTGCCCAGATGCAGTGCAATGAAAAGGTACATCAAAAATTGCTCGAATGCAGCATCGGTGACATGTGAATAGCAGTAAGGCACAGCTATTCACAGGCACCAGGTACTGACGGACGACCTCTCATCAAAGCTGCTTGGCTCAATGGTATCCTCAGTGACAGCATTTGGGGATTGTGGCCTATGAATGAGGAAAGGGAGCTTCATGAGAACATTTTATGAGAATACATTTTGTGGGGGATTTTTATTCAAATTAAACTATTTTTTACCCGTGTCTTTGTGTGTGTTTTATTTTTGGATTACTGGGTAGTAATGGGGGTGTTTTTTTTTTTTTTTTATTTTTTTACAGACGTCACCTGGAATGGATTGACGCAAAGAGCGTCACAACGGCTCATTACGCCCCAAACTGCAGAGCGAGGAGAGTTACGCTAGGATCTATTTTATCCGCCATCAGGGCGTGATAATGAACATGCCCAGGAGGGGTTTAGCGTCTCACCGGGAACGCACTCGTTGATAACCTTATTCAAGGTAAGAAGTCAGCCTGATTTGTAAGTGTATAATGGTGTTCTTTACAATGTTACACCACGCTTTTTTTACGAAAAGGACCAGCTTCTAAATGATCTTTCAGGGTGACAGGGACAGGTATTTACATAGGGTTGGGGTGATTGGGAGGGGTCAGGTTCCCTTTAAGGCTAGGTTTAGGGTTAGCCAGTACGTGGATTGGCGAGTCTGGCTAACTCACATACCATCCCATAGGGTTGGATCATGCAGTATAGTGAGACTCCTCCCTATACATCGTCTCTGATGCAAGCAAGGTCTCTGTGGTTTGGAAGTAGATGAGTCAGCCATCTTCCTGGACAGACACAATTGGTCAGGCGACTGTGTTTATTAGTGCGTGGGTATGTGGCATCCTGGAAGAGTAAAAGGGCCAGAGACATGTCTGAAGAACCCCTGGATGGCTTTCATGGTTTAAGGAGGCTACAGTCCTCTTAGGGTCTGGATAGGGTCAGAGTTTGTGATCCCAGAGAGACAGTTTCTGAACGATGGACAAAGAGGTCAGTGCACCACTTGTAACGGATAGGTGTTGAAATGACATGACCGGGACACCCGCCGTTGGGGACAGACCAGTGGTCTAATATGTTCTGTTGATTTAAATGGACTGTACTGTTGCGTGTTTAGGTCATTAATAACATGCTGGACTGATTTAAAACTTGGACTGTTCCTATGTGTTTTCATCTGCTGACAAATAGGCAGTGTCCCTAACTACCCTCAGTGAGGCTACTTCAAATACTTCACAATACTGATATAGGAAAGTTTCACACAATGACTTTATCCACACATCCAATTCCGGGCCCGCACTCAGCCAATAGATTGAAAAACGGGATAATGTAATTGGCGACTGGGACGAAGGAGGTTATTCTGCTTCCATACAAAAGCATATTAACATTTGCTAATTTCTCTTGTCTCAGACACAATCAAAATTCCAGTTGTCTGGATCACGGCAATCTAAGAAAGCAGGCAAAATTAATCTTCAAACATGAAGGTCTAGAAGGCATTGCCTCATTATTTTGGTTGGACACTTTTCTGATTTGTATTGAGATAAATAAATCTCAAATGCAATAAAACTAAAATATCATGGCGTTAATTATGAAACATAACAGGATATTGCAGAGAGATTAGATGGTTTACCACTTCTTACTGAATGACATGGCCCAAGTGAGTGGACTGGTGCGGAAGAAGACAATATGGAAGAGGAGGGTTAAATGGTAGGGATCTGGTAGTGATGGACAAGACAGACAAAACTTTGACACATCAAATAAAAAGACGGAAGAGAGTAATTGAGATCAGATGGAGGGTTGTGTTGTACTACAAGGAATTACATTTGTGATCACTCTTTTTTTGGAACTATCAGAAAAAGATTAAGGCGGCCATTGTTGAAGGACACAATAAAATGGTGCTCATTTATTATCCTGTTTTTTAAAGAAGTCAAAATCTCAGTCTTAATCATCTCAGTCCGACATATTCATCCAGATTGAAGCTTTTCTTGCCCGGTCTTGCTGAGAGGGTGTATTAGTGTCACGGCGCTCCTGATTTATTAACGTGTAAAATGCTATTTAAAGTTTTTAGTTAAAAATAATGTAAGAGCAAATGATTATAATAAATTAACAAATATACTTCATAAGCGATTCTGGAAGAGCTTCTTTCAAAAACCGTCCAGAGATGTCCCCACTAGGATGTTTCTAACATCTAACATATGATGGTTGTCAGGGAAAAGCCGTCTTCAGCTCCACCACACTGATATGGCCATATATGGGTGGGGGGGGTGGGGTCTACACAGCGTATCACACTACAGTGATCTAAGTTCTCAGGTTACGATTAGACAGGGAAAGTGCTTGAGCTAGGATGGTCAGCACACAGCTCCTGAGGATCTTATCTGACTCACTCCTTTCCATTGACTCGGCTCTGCTCCATGTTATTAGCTGATTGCACAGAGCCCGAGCCATGTGAATGAGAAAAAGGAGTGAGATAAAATCCCAGGAGTGTGTGCTGACAACCTGAGGGTAGTAGCAATTGTCCCTGCCACCCCCCCCCCTCTGCATGAAGGGTAACTAAATATATTGATCAGTTGTAGTATCAACGCAGTGTAGGTCCTGCCCCACCCACCTGTCCGTATTCAGTGTGTGGAGCTGAAGCTCATATTTCCCTGACAACCAGCATATGTCCATTTAGAAACAGCCTTAGTGGGGGGCCATTTTCTTGGAAGGTTTTTTAAAAGTTTTTCTTCCAGATTTTAATTTTGAAGTATATTTCAAAGTTTATCTATCACTTGTTCTGCATTCTTATTAAATAAAAATAATTTAAACCGGAGGGTTACACTTTAAGAGACGCAAACCTCCTAATGAAATCAGAAGTGTCTGATGAGATCGTGAGCCTCCTGCGCCTCGTCACAAGAATTACAAGGCTACTAGAAACAGACCTTGTTGACTTTAGTGTCATGGCTTTCCAAACATGTCAACTAATAATGATCCAATTTTCAAGTAACGTTATAACATGTAATCATTATGATTCATTCCCTTTGGTTGTTTTCCAAAGTGTGCTTAAAAACATTCCTGGCCATGAATTTTGGGATAATTTGGGCCATTTTAAAAAAAATAAATAAAATATTCAGAGTGTTTAGCAAAATCTGGGCCTTTAGATAGAAGACTAAAGCAGTATATGGAATCTCTGCTCTGGGTGAAGGAAATCTTGTTTTTCTCTGAAGCTTAAGGGTTGATGACAGTTTGTGGAAATTGCGCCTTTCATGATCACTGATAGATGTGACTCGCTGTACTTAAGTGGAATGCGGCACCATGCAACCGTACAAGCTGCTCCTTGTTACCTGCACACATTGCGTGCTGCCTCTGTTGCCTCAGATCTATGACTATCTGTCAAGGTAGACTCAATCCAATTCTAGCTGCTAGTACACAGCTAGTCTGAAAAAACATTAATATAAGCTATCCGTCTACCAAACACACAGCACTAAATCACGGCTTTCTAGAAATCTCTAAACTCATCTTTTTGGTAAATTTCACAATTACATTTTTATGGATCTTTATATTTATTTTTTGTTTTATACCTTTTTAACACTTTTAAGACTTTGTCAGCTGTAACTCCAAAAAGTAGATTATCCTGTATTGTGAATCGCTGTGTGTATTATCCTTTTTGGACTGTGACATCAGGGTGTGTATTTCCTGTATTGTGACATCGCTTGTGGTGTATTTAATACGGGGTTTTTTGTATGTGACATCAAAGTGTGTATTACCCCTGTACTGTGCATACGTGTGATTATCCCTGTACTTTTGGACATAACTGTGTGATTATCCTGTACTGTGTTTTTCATGGGTGTTTTTCCCCTTTTCTGGCTTCACTGTGTTTATTATCCCTGTCTGTGAATCACTTGTTATATCCCTGTCTGTGACATCACTGTTTTTACCCCTTTTCTGTGACATCACGGGCTTTTTATCCTGTCCTGTGAATTCCTGTGTGTATTATCCCTGTCTGTGACATAAACTAGTGTTTTATCCCTGTACTGTAAACCCATCGTTATTTCCCCCCGGGCCATACTGTGTTTTATTATCCCTGTTCGTGAATCACTGTGTGATTATCCTGTACTGTGACTCCCCTGTGTGTATTATCCATTTACTGTGACATCACTGTGTCCTTACCCCTGTGCTGGACTTCATTGGGGTTTTAAATTATCCCTGTACTGGGGACATCCACAGTGGTTTTTCCCCCTGTACTGTGACATCCCTGTGTGCTTTATCCTTTACTGTGACATAAATGTGTGCTTATCTCTGTATTGAATCACTGTGTGTTTTATCCCTTACTGGACTTTCACTGGTTTATTACCCCTGTGCTGTGACATCCTGTGTGAAATTAAATCCCTGTACTGTGACTCACTGTGTGCATTATCCCTGTACTGTGCCATACTGTGGGGCATTATCTCTGTACTGTGACTCACTGTGTGTTTTAAACCCTTTTACTGTGACATCCTGTGTTTTTTTATCCTGTACTGTGACTTCACTGTGTGTTTATCCCTGTCTATGACATCATGTGTGTATTATCCCTGTACTGGGACATACTGTGTGAATTACCCCTGTACTGTGCATCAACTGTGTATTATCCCTGTACTGGGGCCCAATACTGTGTGTTATCCCTGTTGTGACATCATGTGTGTATTATCCCTGTACTGTGACATCACTGTGTGCATTACCCCTGTACTGTGACATCACTGTGTGCATTATCTCTGACTGTGACATCACTGGTGTATTATCCTGTACTGTGACATCACTGTGTGTTTTAAATCTTGTATTTTGACATCACTGTGTGTATTATCTCTGTCCCTGGGGACTTTCACTGTGTGCATTTATCGCATACTGTGACATCCCCTGTGTGACTTTTCTTCAATATGCTATATTCATGTTGGGGATTGAAGCCCTTTGCCAAAATAGAAAGGGGTTCCCCCTGAAAACGCACGGTGTTAAAAGGGTTAGAGGTTTACTTTTGGTACCTATATATGATTGTAAGAAGATATGAACTCCATCAATTTTTTTGGGTTCTCCCCGAGTGCACCCCCCAAATGGATGAAACAGTTTATACGGGGGGATTGAAAGGTTTGAAAAAGTTCTTGTACACCCGCCCAGAAAACCCCTGAAGTCTCCCCCCTGCGTTGGTCAATGTGGTTCTTCTCAATGTGTTTTGACTAATTCCCCCTGGGGGACATACAAGGCGCTGCAATCTATCAGCGGCACAGCGTCTCCTCTCGCGCCATGTTTTTCTATCATCCCGTTGCAATGTATTGGGCGCCCCTGGCAAGCGGAAGATGGGTGGGGAGGAGAGTCCTGGGGGATATTGTCTTCTGGGTCTTGCCTTCAGAAAGTTCAGCTTACTACAGTCATTGGGGGGAAATTTTGTTTAGGAGAGGTTGGCACTGCCCTTTCACAGGGCCATTTCACTGTCAGGGGATTTCAGTTCTACCCTCGGCACTAGGAAGCAGGCATGAGCAGAGAAGGAATGTAAAAGAGACCCTCGGTTGGGATGCCTTGGTGGGCTACAGTTAGGAACACCCCCCGGGGAAAGAAAATTGTGTCGAAGGGGGAAGCGCAAATCCCATCACGCAGGTGGCGTGACGTGTTGAGAGGATTTTGAATAATTCCCCCCTTTTTCCACACTGCAGTGGGGACATCCTCGTTTCCACCGGATTGGTGTGGGCAGAGGTTAGAATGGTTACCGGCTTTGAACGAGCCTGGAAAAGTGGGTGTGTGTGGTTTTTCTATAAGTAAGTGACGACCTGCTTCAACTTGTGTGTCACCGCGTGTCCGGAACAAGAGTTGCTCTTAAACTCTGGATGACGGGAAATGCCGAGATCCTGCCGGTAGTGGGGGGAAGTCACAGGGGGGGAACCTCCGCTTGGGTTCGTGGCAGGGGCGCGCCCCGTTCAGACAAAAAGATATAGAGGGGCAATAACGGGTGGACTGTAGGGGAAAAAGGGAAAAAAAGACGTGACCAAGTAGAAACTGTTCTCTCAAATGTTCCCAAGCTTTTTCAAGCTGACATTTTTTTACCTTGACAATCCCTTATTTGGGCCTTGAAGCAGTGACCACCATTTTCAATAGGGTTATGTACCGTATAGAACAAGAGTCTGTCTGTCACAATGGTGCCTCTTACTTTGAGCTTGTTCATGTTGTATTCCCTTGGCAGTTGAGGGTTAATGTCAGTTTCGTTTGCTAGCAAGCTAGCTATTTCTTGTCCAGGTGGGCTATTCTGTGATCACTCCCATCCCCTTTATTTGGTCACATGATCCCAGCATCCTTTGCTGGTGATTGAACTCATTCCTGGCCAACTTCCTGAGGAGAAGGAGGTTCTTGGAGGCTGTTTATGCTTAGCTTTTTGCTGCCTGGGGAATGAGTAGAAGGGGGGAAAGTTGCTGGTTGTTTCCCTGTCGGGTCCCCCCCCCCCCACCCCCCCCCCCCTCTTGTTATTATTGCAGGGGTTGGGACTAGTGCTCCCCCCGGCTTTTCCTATTGAGCTAACATCAGGGCCGGGCGAGGGACTAGGTATCCTGCCTGTGTGGGTTGAAAGAACCAGTATAGGGCGGTGGGGGAGTAGGGCACAGCCGCGGGTTAGATAAAGGGAATATCCTCTATCTTATTTTAACAGTATCTTTGACATTTAAAATCATTGTTAGATTTTTAGCCTGTTCTCATAAAATTCTTCAATTTAAAAAAAATTTTTTTTTTTTTATTATTTTGTTCTGCATTGAAAGTTAGGGAAACTTTGCAAGACTTTATTGGGGATTTACCTTATTTGTTTAAAAAAAAAAACACATAAGAGGTTTTCCAAACCCCCCTGATTTTCCCCAGTTTTCTGCTGTTTTCCCAGTTTCATTTGCATACAGATGATGGCATTGATGGGTCAGGACAGGGATGGCAACCTAAAACTGTAAGTTTGCAGTTTGGGGCGGGACCCCCCGAACACAAACTTCCGGGGAAGTCCTGTTATTGTTGGGGTCGGGGATGGGGGCTGTAAAAATTTGGGAAAAATTTTAAATTTTTAACATAACGCCCTACTTACCAAGGACCGGCACTTGTTCTTCAGGGGTCGCTTTTTATCTTCCTGAATATTCACTGCACTGGCTCAACTCAATACAGCCCCACCCCTCTGGGGACGCGTCTGTATTGCTGTTGTGCCCCTGGAGCCAGTGCAGTGCATAATCAGGAAGTTATTGAGTGGGTTCAGAATTTACAAGCATCGGGACCCCGGTAAGTATGACGCACAAAGTTTTCCTTATTTTTAAGCCCCAGAAAATTTTACAACTTTTTAAAATCTGGGTTCGGGGAAAATGGGAAATTTTAAAAACCCAAATCTTGTAAAATAAGCCCATCCAATATCGGCGGGTTGCCCATCTCCAGTCGCACCCGGGCTCCTCAGTGTCTTGCTTAGCCCAGGTGCACTTTACATTTCAGATTATGCTAATTCCACCCAAAGGTACCTTACATGCTTTTAAAAGCTGAAACGATTTCATAACGATCTCAGAGGAGCGCGGCGTCGTATAGGCATCGTTATTCTTTGTTGGTTTAGGTGTCACCGTCTAGATGTCGTGGAAGAAGCCCTCAACGATGTTGCGAGCAGCTATCGTTCGACCACCCAGCCCAAGATATTGTGATTGATGTGAATGGGCGAAGTATGAACGACAAAATAGTTATCCGGGGGTTTTCAAAACCCCCCGATTGTAGCAGGCGGTGAAACGAGGATGGTTTTGATTTTAGAACTTGTTTGCAAATCTGCGAATCATCGATTTCCCAAGATTTTCGTAGTGAATCTGTGTCCACGCAACGACGTCCTAAAGATTTTTATTTTAAACCCCTTTCCCAAAACCCCCGAATTGGATCGATGTCGTTCCCGATATCTTATCGTGCAACGGGGCCTTTGGATCAAAATTTTGATCAGATTTGATCAAATGTGATCGGATTTTTCGGATCTTGGGGAAATGGTAAAAGCATTCCTCCATTCTATCATTGTGTCGTTTATGAAATTGGCCACGCTCGGATGTCATTGAGTTTCTGTCCCATTTTTTTTTGATGGACCGTTGACTGCATTAACCGAGTGGGAATCATACATAAACAACTCGGTCATTCTGTGATTTTCTTCCTCGGACCATCTTGCATGAGAAACAAAATTGGACATGTGCTTGGCCCCATAGAATAACATTGATCTGATGTTTTTATCGCAGGGGTCCCCAACTCCAGGCCTCGAGAGCCGCCAATAGTGCATGTTTCAGGATTTCCTTAGCATTGCACAGGGGTTGGAATCATCACATTAGCACCTGGTGCATACTAGGAAACCTGAAAACATTGCACTGTTGGCGACTCTTGAGGCCTGGAGTTGGGACTTCTGTTTTATCGAATTGAACTAGACTGAAAATACAGTGCATGAGCCCTTAGGATAATTCGTCTGCAGTGCCTTATCCCCAAAATGAGTGAGACAAAGGTGCTGAGCTGACCCATCACTGCCATCATCTGTACTCCAGTTCTAACATCAACATATTGTGAAGGCAGGCAAATAGATTGGGAACAAGCAGGAGATTGGACATCATTAACATGCATTTTTTTTTTACAGGAATAAAGACAAATAGCCGAATAAGTGATCTGCAGAGTTTCATAACTTGCCATAATTGGCCAAAGTTTAAAAAAGTTTAGTTACTCTTTAAATATATATGCACACATGCAAATATTCACTTGAAGAGGCTTATTAGGAAATTCATAGACCGTCTTTAAATATAACTTTTCATATTAATATCTGCCCAGCTAATACTTCTGTATGATATCGGAAGGTAAAAGCAGAAAACACGGGCCTTACCTCGATCCCCGTCAGGAGTGCGCTGTTCGTTGCTCTACTCTATCTAACACTCTACATCTCCTTCCGATATCGCACCATTCACTACTACAGTCTAGAATGGATCCATGGAGAACTACATTGTGCTGATTAAGTCTTTGATGTCTAACCTGATTGGTGAGACCACGAGAGGACCACCACGTGACCAGGACAATGAACTGCTCCTGTGTAATGTGTCTCTTCTCCTGGGAAAAACATTAGGGATGAGATGGAGAGAGGGCTCGGATTTCTGATGTATGAGCATCTCTCATCCCTTCATTATGGGAAGTACAATATGGTAACAAGTATCCGGCCTGACCCTTAACCTGTGCTTTATACTCTCCCTCCTAATTACTATTGTCTTATAATTGCCCTCACTGACAGAAGATGAGACCACATAATTGCACGACTCTCGCTTAGATAAGAGATGACATCTAACCTGGGTGATACCTCAGCGCCAAGAGAACATATAGTGCAACCTCTCCGTGGTCATTTGTTTGACAATATTCTATTATTAGCACATACATTCATTACCTGGTATTGGTGTACTCAGCGTTCTCCCCCAGACTCGTAAGACCCCATGAGCTCATCAGACGATGCCGGATTCCTGAAAGGGTCTCTGTCCTCAAAGACCGTGCTGGTCATCCCTTCAATTCCCAGAAAGCTCCTCTTCAGATTATACTGAGAAAATCCTCCATTCACTAAAACAGAATAAGAATACTCGGTCAAGTCCAAAATCATGACTTTATGATGAATCAATCCAACCTTATATTCATATAATTAAAAGGTACAATATGTTAGTACTGTTCAACCTTCCTCAGTACAATAAGGCTGTGTCCACATGTCTGGATATAAAACTTTCAGTTATATGACCCATTTGTTTGAATGTTCTTCCCCCCCCCCCACTCCACCAAAATGTCATCAGTTTGCATTCGTTCCATCTGCTATCCTCATAAAAATAACACAGTCTGTCTGCACAACCTTAAAACACGTTGACTAATAAATCAATATTATATTCCCCCGTTGATATCTCATGGAATACGGCAGCGCAGTTTTTAACCCTTCATCCTCCCTACTCTATATGCACCACGCTGGGGACTGCAGCAGCCGTGATCTGCTTTTATAGTGGTTGTGACTCTCACAACCACACAAGGTGAAGCCTCTGATACCTATTTAGGTCATATTTTATCTCCAGACCCTTCATCCTCCCTACTTTAATTTTCTGAGATAATGACGTTTGGGTTTTCATTAATCATCAACATTTACAGAAATAAAACACATGAAATAGATCCCTCTGTGTGTAATGACTCTATATAATATATGTGTTTTATATATTGAATTACTGAAAAAAATATATTTTTGATGATACTCTAAGTCATTGAGGTGCACCATTATTTTTTCATTCCATAAAGAGAATAAAAACAGAGATAAACTTCTGTTTTATGTAGCATGAAAGGGTTTGGCCAGTACTTTTTTATTGATGGCCTATCCTTTGGATAAGTCATCAATAACTGATCGGTGGGGGGTGTGATGCCAATCAGCTGTTATCGGCAGAGGCAGCCGGACGTTCTCAGATGCTGTCAAAACACAGCTCTTCTGCCCGGTTCTCCAGATCCACCCCCTATACGTATTCCTTACATATAGCATCCATTTGTTCATTTCTTACATCCATATGGCAGCCGTTTTTCTAAATAAACAGTACTAATAAATGGACATGACCAAATAGTTTCCTATGTTAATAATTGCAATATATCTGTAAAAAAAAACCCCATACCATACAGATGATCTGTATTAGATCCATTTTAAAACTCATAGACATGAATGGGTGAGTTTCATCATAATACAGAGGAGACCCAGGTACATTTTCATCTGAGCAGCCCTATTAAATAACATTGATGTATATGCGTTCACTTCCGGATTCGTGCAGTTCCGGATCTTATGTCGGACACACACGTACGAAAAATGCACTTGTCTAATCTCAATTTAAGTTTATGGGAAACAGAGTTGACTGTTATATCATCTGCTCACACATCGGTTTGTCCAGGTTATAATCAAACAGATCCATTTAAGGCTGGTTTCACACTTGTACTTTTTTTTAATTCCCCCCCAGATTCCCTCGGATCCCCTCTGGAATTGTTAAAACTGATGCCCCCGCACCGGTATTATCACTGATCCTTGTTCCATTAGAAGGATTATACCGGTGCGGGAGCATAGAGAGTCCTCTGGTTGTCTACCTGTTTCCGCCGCATCTGGGGTCAAATAACACACCCCTACAGGACGTTTTATTTGGAACGGCATTCTGGGTATGTACAGTTCCAAAATCCGGATCTGGGGGTCCAGATCCAACAGGATCCAGAGTTTGCCGGATCCGGGTTCCATTGGGCACATTGTGATTTTACACGTGGTGCCCCGAATCCGGGTGATTCTGGGTTTTGTTACGGAGACCAAAAATGAACCAAGATGCATTTTTTGGTCTCAGTGAAAAATAAGGAACACCCGGATCCGGGAAAAAAGTAAAGAACTGGATGCACCGGCAAGTTCATCCGACCCCATTGTAAGTCAATGGGGCGATAACTGATGTGGGTGCATCCAGTTAAAGCCAGATTCACACAGATGGCAAAATACGCCAGTGTGAAACCAGCCTAAAAACAGAAACTTTGGTATCTGTTTGCACCTTTTATCATCCCAAACTGACAAGTGAATAAGAGCCTTAAATAAAACTACTGAATAAAACTAAGCCAATTTGGTGGCACAACAGCTCACGTCCTATTCATTACAATTGAAGCTGAGCTGTAGTACCTTGACAATGACAATGACAGTACACAGATGGTACGTACAGATGGATGCCATCTATGTGCTGTACGTGTTTTTTATGGACACGTTGACTTTGTCTTTGTATGGATCCTTGTCATCCGTGCTGCCGGAAAAAAATTGGACAAGTCTCTATGTGTATCACACAGACACATGGTCCATGTAAAAACACGTATATGTAAGCAGTCCCTTAGGTTATAATGTGTATGTGTGGGAGCCATGAAAAAAAAAACAGATAAGGCCAGCTTCACACCACGGCATTATTAGGTCCGGGGCTGTCTGGGGTGAACCTGACAGCCCCAGACCCGATTTTGTCATAATACAGCCCGATGGGGCCGGATGGAGCCGGATGGTACCTATCTGCCATCCATCTTTACAGCAGCGCTGCGAAAAACAGGCGGACGATCTGGGGCGATGTGTAAACATCGCCCCATGTAAACGGCCGATGGCGACCTGACAGGCGATGGGAGCTATAGGCTCCCATTGTACTGCATCGCCGCTGGGGTTTTGAGACACCCCGGCGGCGATGCCGCCTGTCAGATCGCCAGGGCGTTGCCCCATGTAAATAGGGGGTGGCGACGCTGGTGGGTCGCCAAAAGTGTGCACGCTTCCGCCCGTCGCCACCGACATCTCGTGTGACGTGGCCCTAAGGGTATGTGCCCACCGGACGGTTTTAGTGCGGTTTTCCAGCGGTATCCGCCGATGTTTTAACGTTGGTTTTATTTAAATTTATGTTAATCCAAACCAGCGTTTGGATTAACATTGAAACCTATGGCAATTGGAAACCGCTGTGCACACTATGCCGGTTATATTATGCTCATCTCCATCCAGTTCACCGGTTTTCAGGAGGTTTGTGAAGATTGAGCATGTCAATTTTCAAGTGCGTTTTTAAAGCGGTTAGAGCAAGGAAAGTGACTCATTAATCATGACAAAAAACCGCTATACAAACGCTGGAAAACCGCTGACAAAACGCTGGAAAACCGCTGGACTCTTCAGAGCTCAGGACTGTAGGCTCCAGAAGTTCACCACTGGTTTTCTGACGGTCAGAATGATGCAAGAACCGTCCTGTAGGCACATACCCTACGAGTATGTGCACACAATCTGGAAGCACTATGAGTTGTACGCAATGCTCCCGGACTGGAGGAAAGCCGCGGGTGATACAGGGAGACTGCAGCCGCCCTGTGCCCGCGATCTGCGTTGAGTGCAGGGTGGCATTCATCCGCTGGAAATCACTTCCGACTCCGCAGCATTACATTAACAATCTGCTGAGATGCGGAAGCGTGCCAACCCACACCAGAGGTGAAATAACGCTGCGGTGGGGAGAAGCACAGTGAGCATGGGATTTCTAGAAATGCCATCCACTGTGTTGGTACTGTGCAGCGCAGCGTTACGGACACAGTGGTAAGACACTGCATCCAAAACGTTGCTATTCCAGATCGTCTGCACGCACCCCAGATGGTATGAAGCACAGCTCAGGCAAGTTGACCCCTCATCCCCAAAATCATGTACGAAAGATGGAATTGAAAAGACATTCTACAGTACAATCCCCCCAAAAAATATACAGATTGGAAAAATAAAATGTGTATTAATATGTGGTTATAATTAGTAAAAGCTATATAAAAGTGATGCTTTACTGTTAATATATGGAAGTAGGGATGATTAGGCAGCTTTCATATATTTATTAGTAAGGATGAAAGCTTTATTGTACAGACTTGGGAACTGAGGTCACTGGATTACCTACAAAATGTTCACCCTTTACTTTCACAGAGAGATCTTTATGATGTTGATCATAAGGGTAGAGACACACTTATGCAAGCTACATGCGATTGTCTTGCATGCATCTCGCATGATTCACCCCGCTCAGCCCTGCCTCTCTGAATGGGATCAGGGAACTGCTTGGCTTGTGTTGCTATGGAGCTCCACACTCCCATTCAGAAAGGCAGCCGTCAGGTGACTCATGCGAGATGTATGCAAGACACTTGCATGCAGCTCGCATAGTGTGTTTCCACCCTAAGATTTCTAATTGGATGTTCAAAAAATTTGCTGAAAAAAAAATCACTAATTGACAACCTAACAGCCACCTGCCCCCTCCCATCCCAAAAAAATTGGAAGGTTTTACATTTTTGACATGTGCACAGTTTGTGACATCAAAGTAAACCTGTCCCTGGCCATAAATATGCCACAATTCTCCTGTTCTTGCTTTGCTCCTTTGCCTTTCTGTTCCAGAGATGTGGTCCCTTCTTCCCTATATATCTTCTGTAATCTAGTGGGATTAACTAGAAGGGATTAACTGACATCCTGACTGAGCTGTGTGGAGCCAGATGACAGATCAGAAGCTTGTGCCAAAAAAAGAGAAGTTTACACTGATCTGACATTGCTTAATGACCACACCCAATTGGATAAAAAGACAAGGTTTCCAAACAGAGAAGAGAGGGTCAAATCTCACAAACAAAGAGCAGGAACAAAACAAAAACATCACCGGACTCTGGAGAAGAGCGGCATTTACACCAGGCACAAAAATACATATTTATAGCAAGTGACAGGACCCTTTAATGAGCCAACTAAATGCATCTTTGCTTTTAATACTAAGGCGTCCCTTGTATGGATGCTAAACAGACATCTTTACATGTTCAGCATATGGTACATTATATATAGCATGCATTTCATTACAATCTGGCTCTGAAAGTGCTAAGAAAGCTCCGCGGACTCATCTGAGTGTCATCAGTTTGTTGGTAGGATCTGGCAGTAGATGCATTGTGAGAACGTAAATGCTGACTTTTGCTTGCAAAACTCTGCTGGAGAAGACCATTCATCTTACTGAGATGATGACAAGGCATGGATCAAAGAATAATACAGTGGTGAATGGCAATGGATGCCCGCCGACCATTGGATCGCTAATGAAGCAATCGACAAACGTGAGAAGTTTTTACCATCACAGCTGCAATAAGTTTCGACAATCTTGAACCTCTCCTGTAAGAACTAAGAAGACCGTCATAAACTATTACTGGGGCTCCTGGATCTGTCCTTACTGGTGCTCATTTGCTTCAGTCTTAATGCCCCCGTACACATTGGACCAATGTTGGGCGAACCCTCCAATATTGATGGATTCAGCTGGTGGACTACTTTGTAGGTCATCCCAACAGATGATGTCAAGAGAAATTAGGATCCAGCTCATCCAATTTCTGCGGTATATGCCTAGTCAGTGGAGGAATGAGTTTGCACCATTATTAATAGGTGACATCATATTTGAATGCAGAGGAATAAATAAAAAACTTTTAGAATCAGTGGGTCTCTGCCAATTCCTGGATTATCAGTCAGATCCGTCTTCAGTGAAGACGGGGCATGTAACCATATAAGGGAAAGGGGGTTTTCCCTACACTCCTGACTGCATCTGGTGAGCAAACAATGTATCAGATTAGCTCAGATTACAGCACAGTGTTAAGCAATGTCAGGATCAGTGTAAACTCCTCCTTTTTTTGGCACAAGCTTCTGATCTGTCATCTGGCTCCAAACAGCTCAGTCAGGATGTCAGTTAATCCCTTCTCTGCTGTCACATTGTTCCCTATCAGCCCTCTCTAAGAAACTGTGGAAATACACACACAGTGCTAGCAGCTGCAGGCCATGCCCACACAGCCATAAAATGCACAGAAAAATGTGAGAAAATAATTCATATGGCACAAAAAAGCATTATCTTAGCGGATATGTGACCCATCACTAACAACCAATGCAGTATTGTTTTTTTTTCTTAATAAATTGTGTTTTGGGTGTGAAAGACTTGCTGCATCTCAAACTAAATATTCCACTGGTCTCTGATGACCATCATAATTTGGGGGTAACATCTCACAATATAAAAAACTATTTCTACTGTATGAGGGGACATAAGTCTATGGAGTGGATTGATCAGTTCTGTGTGCCATCGAACGCTCTCTAGATCATGTTAAGAGAATCCAATGAATCCTCCATTGCCAGGAAGACAGTCCAGTATCACATTGATTTTGGCATCTCAACAAAGTTCAAGCATAGCATCATCCAATCATTAATTTATTTTATTAATTTGGCCTAAAATTTTATATGCTTGTAAAGCTGGAAATCATCTTCAGCATTGGGTGGGGGTCAGAGAATGATGACTCCTAGAGGCTCAATCTTAAAAGAGGAAAATCTTACATGTCTCATTATTTGGCAATTCAAAAAACCCCCTCTCGCCGTCCCACCCCATTCCTAAATTTACAATAATGCAGATTTAAGAACCAGAAGAATTTGGGGCAGTGGCCAATCTTGGGCTAGAAGGCAAAATCTGTACCAGGCAGGGGCGTAACTACAATAGGTGCAGGGGTTGCGATCGCACCCGGGCCCTGCAGCCTAGGGGGCCCCAAAAGTCCCTTTGGCGTATAGAAAAAGACTAATACTATTAAAGATTTGCAATAATTGGGGGCCCCATTGGAGCTTCCGTACCGGGGCCCCTGGGCCTGAAGTTATGCCACTGGTACCAGGCCCCCCTCCCCATCATACATGATCAGTATAATACCTTATCTATATATTACAGAGAATCTGTCCGTAGGATCAACCCTCCTACGCCGTCTATATGGGAGTGCAGGTAATGGAAGGGTGAATAAAATGATACCTTGATATCTGCAATTCAATGAGAAATCTATGTTTTTCATAATATGTAAATGAGCTCTTAAGATTTAGAGACCGAACATACAATAAGGAAAAAAAGTATTTGAAACACTGCTAATGTTGCAAGTTTTCCCACCTACAAACAATGGAGAGATCTGTAATTTTTTATCATAGGTACACTTCAACTGAGAGACAGAATCTAAAAAAAAATCCAGAAAATTACATTGTATGACTTTTACATAATTTACATTTTATTGCATGAAATAAGTATTTGATACAATAGTATTTGGTACAGAAACATTTGTTTGCAAATACAGAGGTTAGACATTTCCTGTAGTTCTTGATCAAGTTTGCACACACTGCAGCAGGGGTTTTGGCCCACTCCTCCATACAGATCTCCAGATCGTTCAGGTTACGGGGCTGTCACTAGGGCAACATTAAATTTCAACTCTCTCCATATATTTTTCATTGGGTTCAGGTCTGGAGACTGGCTAAGTCACTCCAGGATCTTGAAATGCTTCATACAGAGACACTCTTTAGTTGCCCTTGGCTGTGTGTTTTGGCTCATTGTCATGCTGGGGGATCCAGCCACGACCGATCTTCAATGCTCTTGCTTAGTGAAGGAGGTTATTGGACAAAATCTCATGATACATGACCTTATCCATCCTCCCTTCAATAAGGTGCAGTTGTCCTGTCCCCTTTGTAGAAAAGTGTGTTTCCACCACCATGCTTCACGATTGGGATGGTGTTCTTGGGGTTGTACTCATCCTTCTTTCTCCAAACATGCCTAGGTGATACCAAAAAGTTTTATTTTGGTCTCATCTGACCACATGACCTTCTCCCATGCCTCTTCTGGATAATCCATATGGTCACTGGTGAACTTCAAACAGACTTGGACATCTGTTGGCATGAGCATGGAGACCTTGTGCACCCTGCAAGATGATAATTCATGACAGTGTAGTGTGTTGTTAACATTACTCTTCGAGACCGGATCCGGGGTTTATTTTAAAGGAAAGGAGGCATTACCAGTATGAGACATGTCATGTCTGACAGTCAGCTCTCCTGATCCGCATGCCTCAAGCTGAAGTGCACTTGGGTTATGCAGCAGTACAATGATCCAAAATACATATACGAGTCACCTCTGAATGAAAAACAACTTTGGAGTGGGCGAGTCAAAGTCCTGAAATTGAGTCCGATTGAGATACTGTGGCCGGACCTTAAAAAGGCGGATCATGCTCGGAATCCTCCAGTGTGGCTAAATTATAACAATTCTGCAAAGATGAGCGGCCAGAATTCCTCCAGAGCGTTGTAAAGACTCATTGCACTTGATTGCAGTCGTTGTTCCTGAGGACGGCCCAACCAGTTATTAGGTTTAGGAGACAATCACTTTTTCACACAGGGCTCTTAAGGTTTGGCTTTCTTTTACCCTTTATAATATAATATATTATAAACGGCATTTTGCTTTACTTTTGTTATCTTTGTCTAATACTTACATTTGTTTGGTGATCTGAAGTGTGACAAACATGCAAAGCAATAAGAAATCAGGAGGAAGGGGGGGGGGGGCAAACACTTTTCAGTCCACTGTATATAAATTAGGCTTTTTCCTGCAACAGAAACTTGCATTATCCTGTCACATATCATCACTGATCATAAGGGACTTAGATGGGCACATGAAAACATGGCAATAGCATGGCTTCCCCTGCACATCACACATGATGTCTGGCTTCTCTGGCGGACTAGTGACGGTCAGCCCAAGTTCACCGATGTGCCATAGGCACCCTCCTTACAGATAGACCACATAATATATTGGGGATAAGAAATGAAGCCTACATTTTTAGCTTTTGCCTGAAGTTACATTTTGCTTACCAACTAATATAAAATATACTTATTAAATCAATATGTACAAAAGAAACAGCTTTATGAGATGGCCTTTATTTATTGCATTTTAATTAAAATATGTGGCTTCCCTACCAGGCTTTAATGCTTACAGGCTGCCAACTTTTTGATTGTAAAAACATTGTACTACTATTCGCTACGGCTGCATAACACTCTGTTTTTTCTAGCAGCTAATATTATATACACTACCGTTCAAAAGTTTGGGATCATTTAGAAATATCCTTATTTTTGATAAAAAAGCACACTTTTTTCAATGAAGCTAACATTAAATGAATCAGGAATACACTCTATACATTGTTAATGTGATAAAGCGTCTGGTTTTTAATGCAATATCACCAGTACATAGGTGTATAGAGACACATTTCCAACAGCCACCACTCAGTGGTTTAATGGTATATTGTGTTTGCTAACTGTGTAAGAGGTTAATGGATGTTTAGAAAACCCTTGCACAAGTATGTTAGCACAGCTGAAAATGGTTTGGCTGATTAGAGAAGCTATAAAATTGACCTTCTTTTGAGCTACAGTAGTTGAGAATCTGGAGCATTACATTTGTTTGTTGTATGAAACTTTAAAAATGGCCAGAAAAAGAGAACTTTCATGTAAAGCTCGACAGTCTATCCTTGTTCTTAGAAATGAAAGCTATTCCAATCAAGAGATTGCCAAGAAACTGAAGATTTCCTACAACGGTGTGTACTACTCCCTTCAAAGGAGAGCAAAAAAGACTCTAACCAGAGTAGAAAGAGAAGTGGGAGGCCCTGCTGCACAACTGAGCAACAAGACAAGTACATTAGAGTCTCTAGTTTGAGAAATTGACGCCTCACAGCTCCTCATCTGGCAGCTTCTTTAAATAGTACCCGCCAAAGGTCTGCAATGCTGTCATTGCTGCAAAGGGAGCATTCTTTGACGAAAGCAAAGTTTGAAGGAGACAATTATTATTTCACATAAAAATCATTATTTCTAACCTCGTCAATGTCTGGACTAAATTTTCTATTCATTTTGCAACTCATTTGATAAATAAAAGTAAGAATTTTCATGGAAAACATAAATTGTCTGGGTGACCCCAAACCTTTGAACGGTAGTGTATATATTTATATTTCACATAAAACCCCCAAACTGCTGTCATCTTTCTAAGATTGTGGATAAACAACTTTGTTTACAGCATGTGATGCTCGTTCAAACGCACCTGTGGCAAGTAACAGCTGTGGGCAATATGAGAATCACACCTGAAACCAGATAAAAAAGGGGAGAAGTTGACTCAATATTTGCATTGTGTGACTGTGTGTGCCACACTAAACAAGGAGAACCGATAGAGGAAAAGAGAACTGCCTGAGGACTTGAGAACCAAAATTGTTGAGCTATATTTACAATCTCAAGGTTACAAGTCCATCTCCAGAGATATTGATGTTCCTTTTTCCACAGAGGGCAACATAATGAAGATGTTTAAAACTCGTGGCACTGTAACTAATCTCTCTGGACATAAAACAGCAGAGAAAAATTGATGAAAGGTCGCAATGCAGGATAACCCGGATGGTGGATAAGCCGCCTCATTCAAATTCCAAAGAAATTCAAGCTGTTCTGCAGGCTCAGGGTGCATCAGTGTCAGCGCGAACTATCCACCCACATGTGAATGAAATTAACTTCTATGTCATGAGACACAAGAGGACCTACTAATGACACCAAGACAGCAAAAAAGCTAGACTGCAGTTTGTCAAAAGTACGTGAGTAAGCCTAAATAGTTTTGGGAAAGCATCTTCTGGAGAGATGAGACCAAGATAGAGCTGTTTGGTAAAGCACATCATTCTACTGTTTACCGAAAACAGAATGATCCCTACAAATAAAAGAGCACAGGACCTACAGTCAAACATGGTGGAGGCTCAAAGATGTTTGGGGTTGTTTTGTTGCCTCTGGCAGTGGGCGCCTTGACTGTGTGCAAGGCATCATGACATCTGGAGATTACCAAACGATTTCGTGTGACAATGTAAAGCCTATTGTCAGAAAGCTGGGTCTGCGTCCTAGATCATGGGTGTGCGTGCTAGATCTTGGATAGGCAAAGCGCTTGAGCGTTCTGAAGTGGCAAAGAGTTCCAAAGGGTGGGAAACAAATATTTAGTTGAGGGTGCAAACAATTTTGTCCGTCCCATTTTTTTGGGTTTTGTGTGAAATTGTTTATTTGCAACAATTTTCTGGGAAAAATACCTAATTTTCTGCAAGAATGTCAAGGGTGCCAACACTTTCAGCCATTGAACGAATGTGGTTTAAATAAATCTGTGGGGAATCAACTTGGAGTAGGATATCCTGATATTCGCAAAATTAAATCGGTCTGCTGTTCGATCAGTTCATAAAAACACAATGATGAAGAATCGCGAAGTGAGCTAATTAGATTAGACATGCCCGCACTGGCTTCTGCATAATGCCCTACAGCTATCACATGGTCTAGTAAAGCCAATCAGGTAGGACTATCACAGCCGATATTGGGAAGGAAGCCAGCCAGGCAGCACCACTTTGTTTTTATACTGTAGGGATAGTGGTTACAACGCACAGCTCATTTCACACTCATATCACATGAAATATGGGAGTAATAGTCACTCGGTGAATAATAATGTAAAGATTCAATTGAGATAGGGAGGTGCTGCAGCTGCAGAGTCAGTGTGACTGTGAATTCATTGATCACTGATATACTGCAGTAACAGCACAGTGGCACCAGAATAACAGCCTTTTTGTAATCTTCACATACTTCAATTATAAATAAAGATAAGCGAACCTTTCAAGGTTCGGTTCAGATCACCAAACTTCCCGGTGTTCAGCAAACCTGTTCGGGTTTGCATAGTACTGGAGAGAGCGTTGCTGTGGTTGGTGCTTGGCCAAGTGTGAGCCGCGCGCTTGATCAGCTTTGCGTTTTTGGTTGTAGTGAGTGTACAAAATTAATTCAACAATCTTAAATGAGCAGACAACACAACACTGATAGCAACAAGTGTAGATGGAATGAAAGACTAATTACAGAGTGTCAAGATGGAAAGCTCCAACATGGGAGTGCTACTCAACCAAAGAAGACAACAATATTGACTTCTGCCAGGTACGACCAGGACACATATGAGCTGGATGGTGATGAACAGGAAATGGTTAATGATGTTAACCTACTGGGATCAATGATCACTCAAGATGCAGCGACAACACCAGAAGCCAATTGGAGAATACCTATGGGAAAATCATCAATGAAGTCACCGGACAAGGTCTTCACATCAAGGAAAATTTCACTGGTGATGAAGATACGGCTCGTACATTGTCTGGTCTATTCTATAGTAACATATGGATGCGAAACCTGAACAAATGAACAAAACAGAAGAAGAATCAACGCCTTCATAATGTGGAGCTGGAGAAGGATGGTATCAATACCATGGATGGCAACAAGAAGAAACAAATCATTTTTGGAACAAATCAAGCCAGATATGTCACTGAAAGCAAAGATCACCAAGATAAGACTTGTCTACAAATCATACGAAGAGAACAGGGTCCTTCCTCATATAACGCGAACTTTACAATTGTTTATCAAATGTACTAACAGCTCCCTGCGGTTGACGACGGTCCTTGGCCCTTCAACCCCAATATTCGGTAACCCGGCCTTCCCAATAGACCACGGCAAACTTCATTTCTGAACAAATCCAAATATTCCTACCCTACCTTATATCATTTGTTAACCTCCTCAGGTGTTCGCTCAACCAGTGATCTGTTCCCCCAAAGCTTTGGCTCCTTTAGACTCATGGTTTCAACTTCGTAGATTGACTAGCTATATCTCTACCCTTCCTCGCACAAATATTTTTTATTCACTATCTCCCCTTGAAAGACTGTGTCTGGAGGAGACTCCTCCAATTCACACCATTTCCATACTTTACAAAATACTCCAAGACAGGATATCCGCTCAATGAGTCAGTTCCCTTCATTTGTGAGTAAATGGGTGCTTCCAGTCCTGACATTGACAAATATTTCCAGACCTGGACGCCTTGGATAATGTTCAGGGATTCTTGTCCCAATGATAGTTTTCGGTGGGGTAGGGCGGTCATTGGTTGTCTCTCGGACATTCCCCTCTCCCTTTTCACCTACCCTCCTCTACTCTTTCCTACATTGCATTGCCTCTCTTTCTATCCTCTACAATCCTACCTCTCTTTCTTCACTACATTTATTGTTCTCTTTACCTTTGCCAAGCTTCCAGGATGTTTGTGTCCATTCTTTATTGGTTAGATTCTATGACTGGCTCTCGCCCAATTTCCCCTCTCTTGTCAGAAACCAATACTTTACCTTACAGGTTGCTAAGGGTGTCTTCACACTGCGGTGAGGTCCGGTCCGGGGCTATCAGGAGTGACAGCCATGGATCAGATTATACGACAAGGCTCGTTAAAGGGTCTATATTGACTATTAGGCTTGTTACCTCCAATAGGTGGCGCTAGAGTTTGAGTCTTCTTTAATGAGGCAATTTGCGCTTTACCTGATTTTCACCGGACCCATAGATGCATTGATAATTTTAAATCAGAATCAGAACAAAACTGGACATAATTCTGTCGCAGACACACAGTTGACAAAAAACACAACACAGACATGTGAATAGCCCCATAGACTATAATGAGCACATGTCCTATCCTTGAAAAAAAATGTGAAAAATGGACGCCGAATGAGGCCTGGAGATGTTATGTAGGATGTTGTCCGCATCAATTAGAGGAGAAGATTCTAATACTTTGGCATACATTTCTTTTGTAAATGACTAATCTTTATTTTTTTATTTCAGGTTAGCAGCAGAAGTCAGAGGGAATAAATACAATCAGCATATTTATAAGTAAATGAATTCTACTTTTCAATATCATGTACATATTGCTATGACCATTTTTGATCCAGAATGTTTGATAATCAGACAGCTATCATCCCCATATGTATACTTACATAAAAGCTTTAATTTGTCTGTAGGGTTGTCCCCAAAATAGCGCCAACTAGAGGACAATGGCTGCAGCACAGGAAGACCCCGGTATCTCCTGATTTGCCAGATTGTAACAAAAAAAGTCTTTCCATGCTCATGCACAGTAACTGACATGGCCGCCATCTTTGTACACCCAGTCAAGCACAGTAGCGGTGTAGCGGTAGCCATATTGCTACCCTCGGTCATTACTTTAGGAAGAGTCATGGCAATGGACTTTACTAGAATTGCAGCAAGGTCTGGGAGTAAGACCCAGAAGCAGAGCGGTGTGCAGGGGGGGGGCAGGACCCCTACTGCATAGGCTACACCACTACGCCCACCAACTAACAAGATCAAGCTCACCTCGAAAACACACCGTAAATTCAGTAGGCATGAGCGCCTTCATTGGTGAGTGTGAACGGTTTCTTTGGTGAGCGTGGCAAAATTATCTCCCGTCCACTAGAATCATGCAAGGGTGGCTTCGACCAGCCATCATCCACGCCCCTATCACGTGTCACGGCAGACCTGGAAGGAGCACATCTAGCATTGACCATCAGATTATAGCTAATGTGGCGCTCAGTAGAGCTCAGGGTGTAATGGCCGCCATATTAGTACAGTACAACATTCCCAATATCGCTCTGCTCTCCAGGTTTGAGGTTGCACTCATGACCAGTAACATTTGGACACCATTGCCTGTTACAACATACATAGTGGTCACACATATAACCAGTACCATTGGGATACCCTTTTTAATCAATACCAGCATTCATCATACTTTCCATACATATACCTACTTTGTCGTTGTTAGACAATTCAACTGCTATTGCATAGTTTTAGATGCATCTATTTTTTTGCATTTCGTAACCTAAAACATTAATAATATAATTGAGCTAATATATAATCACACGATCTAGAATCTCCGATGCAATAGAATGGGGCCCCCGTCTAGTATATATATATACAGTTACATCCATACCTTCCACTTTAGACTTCCAAGAATAAAGATCGCATAGCTGATCCAACGCCGGTTACCTTCTCCACAACATGAAGATATGATATGCAAAAGTATCCGACCTCCCCAGCTTCATATTATCACCGTACGTCACTACCTGGAACTGGCGACAATCATTGGGTCGGTCTGTTTTTGTGTTTTTGTTTTTTTTTTTCCCAATTCAGAGAAAGCCCCTCTGTAATGATTCCACCGCGCTTCCTACCTAGAGCACAGAGGCAATAAGAGGTTTTCATGTCAGAAAGAGCATGAAATAGAAAGCAGATGTTCCGGGCCGATCATTCCACAGCTATGTTTCTACAATATAACACGGTTACAAGACATGTCAAACAGCTGAAAGACGCTTCCACCGATGCCAAAACCGCAACACCAATGAAGTCTATAATCGGCTCCGACAGTATCAGACACACAAGGAAAGAAAATCACTCACTTCTCCTTTGCGGTCGCTTTATTCCTCCGATAATCAAACACATACCGACGCTAATGCTCCAAATAAAGTGTAATCGCTAAGTCTCTATACAAGTGTTAATAAAAGTTTTATTCTAATAACTTCTATTAAGATTTCAAGACATATTGTAACAATTTTCATCCGCAGAGATGGTTTTTGCAAATTCTATAATTACAGTACTATCGAAATTGTTCCACTATTATCTTACCTCTATTTAACGTTCATGGCCACCTTCATCCTGTTCTGCATTACATTTTAATGGGTTTTGTGTAATCCCTGATTTGTGTAATCCCTGTCTAAAACTGACAGATCACTGACCAATCAGAGTCAGGAGGCAGGCATTAGGCGGGGAATAGGGAGTGAGGCAGGGGATGTGTAAGTGCATGGCTCCGCCCACTGCACTTGCAACATATTAGGATACTATTTCAACTACGGGTTTCTCTAAAACAGCAAAAAGGTAAGAATCTAATCAGCATCAAAGGCCTTAGTTTGAGGTATAAAATCCTGATGACCAGTTCTCTTTAATCAGCCTGTTGTCAAGGGACCCTCCTATTAAGTAGGAATTCCCTTGTACACGTTAGTATATTTTATTGTGTGTGCTAAACTAATATTTGGTACCGGTGCTCCACCAATACTCTGGCATCCATGTTTTAACTGCAGCCAATTGTTAAAGCGTATCTGCCATTTAAATTTTTATTTAATAATAATGTACATAAAGAGATTTTAATATACTTTCAAATATATTTTATAAGTGAAATCTGGTAGAAAACCATTTATAAACCTCCCACAAGGTGTCCCCACTAGACTGTGTCTGAAGCAGATATATGCTCGTTCTCAGTCAGATCCATCTTCACATTGAATATGGACATGTAACCATATAAGGGAAAGGGGGGAGTAGCCTACACAGTGTGCAAGCTCCTGACTGCAGCTGATGAGGTGACAATGTATCAGATTACATCAGGCTACAGCACAGTGCTAAGCAATGTCAGGATCAGTGTAAACTCCTCTGCCTTTCCTTCTTTCCTTGGCACAAGCTTTTTTGATCTGTTACCTGGCTCCTTCTGTGCTGGCTCCCCACACAGCTCAGGATCTCTTTTGTCCTTTCTCTGCTATCACATTGCACTGTTCCCTATCAGCTGCTAGCCATGCCCACACAGCTCTAAAATTCAGTTTTTAAAAGCACACAAAAAAGTTGAGAAAAAAGTCATACGGCACAAAAAAAGCATTATCTTAGCTGCTATGTGACCCATCATTAATAACCAGCGCATTATTGTTTTTTTTTGTTTTTTTTTAATTAAATTACATCTACACTTTAAGCAGCTTTGCTGATGTAGATGACACAAGTTGCTGAGGTCTCTGATTGTCTGCAGCGGTGATGTGCGGTGCAACCATAAGAGACTGGAAGCATGGTGTAGAGCCAGTGCTGGACTCTGGGAGGGTTAGTGATGTGCCCCAGGGCTGTGGGGTACTCGGAACTGGGCTTTGATGCTTCCGGGGAGTCACAGGGGCTGTGACCCGGCTCCGTGACCCTGGGTATCAACTTCTGGGGGTAATGATTTAGGGATGTTTGTTGTGACGCCACCCTTGGTAGGTGGCTATTAGTGGCCGTGGCTATGGTGCGGGACCTCTGGGGATAATGGTAGTGCAGTGGTGACGGTTTCGCTCCCCACAGATGGAGCGGATCCCTGGGCAAGTCTATGACGATGGTAGGCTGTTGGGGATGCAGTACTGAAGGCGTGAAATAACCAATAGACATAAGGGTTGAAGTCTCGGTTACCTTTTACTGGTAGAAGTAGTAAGTGTAGTCCAGGGTACGTCCATAAGAGATGCTGGGAGTCCGGGTGGACCGGAAGCAAGTTGGGTTCTCACCCAGTGAGTTCTGAGGCCTCCTTGTTGCGCTACTCTTGGCGAGTCCTGGCTGCCTGTAGCTGAGCTGCGATCCTCTCCTCCTGCATACAGTCTCTCACCCGTATGGCAGGCAACTCGAGCCCTTCCTGGGTACTACTCCTCTTGCTGTTTTCCCTGAGCTCTCTGGTGCTGCTGTGCCTCCTGGGCTTCGTTGTGGCCGGGAGACTTGGAATCTCTCACCTTCCGGTTTTGGCTGCTTTGCCTGGAACCCCTCACAACCATCGGACTCCGGTGTCCGCTTCTGGTGCTCTGCACTGGGGTGAGCCCAGCAACAGGCTCCACTCCCCAGACCTGCTTCTCCACTTCCCCAGACCCTTTCTCACACTGGCTAGTCTCTATCCCGGGGCAAGCCTTACTCTGCTCCAGCCCACGGGACCTCTTCACAGTCCTTTTAAGAACTGAACTTGGTGTCTCTCTGCTTTTACCTGGGAGAAGCTTGGCACAGCTCCAGTCCACAGGGCCTCTTCATAGTCCCTCCCAGGAACTGAAACTGCCTAACCCTGCCCACAGGCCAGAATTTATAGGGGACCTCCCCTGAACTCGGGTTTCAGAGCTCCCCCTTCTGGTTTGGAGTTGGAAAGGTTTTGTGTGTGGTGGGCTTACCTGGTGTGGAAACCTCTCCATGCTTCCAAGCACGATATGACGCCCCGAGGGGGAAACGTCATTGTGGCTACCGGACTCTGGGGGGCCACATTAGCACCTGCTCTGTTTGCTATTTTAAAAGTATAAAATCTTTTGACGGATACTTTTCTTAAAGTGGAAAACTTCAATAAATCTTGATCCCTATTCTAGGCAGTGCAATACTGTCTAGTGAGGTACAAAAAGTGTCTAAAACACATAATAAGTCTGGTACATGGCACATATCATAGGTTTTGTGGTGCAAGTAGAGACAGAATTCTGGGACACTTCGATGCATAAATGCCCCTCACTGTCTTAGGACGCACTGTGACCCTTGACGTGCCATCTTCAGCTTGTATTAGGTCACATGCTGCCTCTTCTTAAGATCACTTCTTCCATTAGGGTGAGTTCTTCTGTCTTAGATTTGGGTGTGTCAAGGTTTCACTGTCAAAACTGAATTTTCTGAATGTGTTTTCTTTCCAGTGGAAGAAATTAAAAAGTTCTGAGTAGTTTGTCCCATTTTCCACTCACATACCAACAAGAGTGACGTGAATGTGAAGAACATGGTCCAAGGATGCAACGGCACAGAGAATGATACAACAGTGGTCACTTGCAAATAGGGTTTATTATTTAACTAACTAGAATGTAGCTCAATTTGGAAGAATCATTACACCATACAATAGGTCACAGAATAATAGGTTTGCACAGGAAATAATCAGAAACACTTATTTACCAGGTAAATCTTGTAGCTCTATAGTAGCATCCTACCATAACCAACCAGGCTGCGTAATATTTCATGGTGCACAATCGGTGCCCCAAATTATACTCAGTCAAGTACTTATGTCTGTCAGTGTTACTAGCTAGCAAAGTCAACTTCAATCAGCCCTTCTGAACAATTTAATTCTACGTTAAGCTGATATCAGACAGTTATTATATAAACCACTAACTATAGAGTCCAATTATCAGAATGACTCCACACCACCAGGTACCGCGCGGCCAAGCAGGAAGCAACAGCCTGGCCCACTTGAGTTGCCCATGGGAGTTGGCATCCCTCTTTGGTATTTGACCAAACAGTCTGGAACTGGAAGTCTAGACCGGTCTTTTC
>JARQOC010000007.1:135944174-135967524 GCA_033576535.1 Allobates femoralis | reverse complement strand
TGATAAAATATAGCATTTCCTAGCATTGGAAAATCTCTAATCTACAGTGACAGAATCCTAATAACTGCCCGGAGCAATTGACACTCAGTGAAGGGGTTTTCCCAATAACGTAATTTACCTTTTCAACAGGATCAAGTTTCTTTGAAGGTAAATCCTAATTGATCCGCTCTACCTAGTTTCTAGACACGTCTGGGAGTCAAGATTTTGCTGCAGGTAATAACTACTTTCAATTGTAACTTATAACATTACATAAGTATCAATCAAATAGTGATAATAACGACATTCCTATAAAGAATGTCTCCATGAAGAAAAATGTCAAGGCGTACTGGGGTCATCTACTTTCGACTGTCCCTTTTTGTTAGAAGGGTCACAGATGATCATTTAACATAGAGCAGAGGTGTAACTACCATAGGTGCAGGGGTTGCAATCGCACCCGGGCCCTGGAGCCTAGGGTGTCCCAAAAGTCTCTTTGGCCTATAGAAAATGACAAATGCTATTAAAGACTTGCAACAATTGGAGGTTTCGCATCGGGACCCATGAGCTTCAAGTTACGCCACTGTCATACAGTATCCTGAAACCCCCAGTGATCATCTATGATCTGTGGAAGAACTCAGCGCCAATGGGGGCAGATTTATTAAACCTGTGTAAAAAATTGTCTGTCACTTATATATATACTAGCTGGGAGCCCGATGCACATGCATCGGGATCTAGAACGGCGAGTCTCTGACTCGCAATGGCCGCTTCGCGGCCAATGCTTCGCGCTGCTAAGTCGACTCGCCATGCCCGCTGCGCGGCCAATGCTTCGGGCGTATCCACATGACCACGCACGACTCGCAATAGCCGCTTCGCGGCCAATGCTTCGCGCGTATCCACATGACCACGCCGGGGGCAAAAAAGCCATTCGCAATTATATAATAGATGGGCAACAAAGACAGATTTTCTTTTAGTCATTTTTGATAAATGAGACCTCAATGGCTTAATAATCATACAGACCCCCACAAGGGGAAAAAAATCAGTGATTGTCCATGTGAAGAGCTGGCCTTTGACTAATTACTATCAGACATTTCCAGCACAAATCGCTAATTTTATCATTTTTCTTGTTCACAAATTGAAGGGGGAAGTGGATGTACCAGAGTGTCACTTCCAGTCTGTTTTTATAGACCGTAATGCAATCAGGTCTACTTTACCATTCAATGTCCTGTATCTGGTGCGGAGTGGTGCATCTTTGCTCCCCTCAGCAGGGAGTTTACCCAATACAGATCCTGCAGAGAGGGCAGAAGACTGGGCTTCTGGAACAATAAGCCACATGTAAAAATTAGTCAGTTGGTGCTGTGAATTGGAAGTGAGAGGATCAGTTGCTAGGCCATGTCCTGATGGACTATAGAAACTGGAGCTGGATACATGTACTACAGTCGTGACATCTTCCTTCTGAATTTTAGGAACTATCCGAAGGACTGTTCTTGCCAAATGGACCTGGATACATTTTCTATAGTAGTGATATCAGTCGTCTGGAGGAATTTAAGGACTGTTGTTGGCTGTTTACTGATCATGTGGACTGGGGGAATCACATTGTGGTCATCTACCTGGAGTTGCTGCAATACCATGTATGTATACAAATAAAAATTGTTGCATTATTAACCTATATAGATGATTATTACAACCCACAGCTTCATTTCTTCACAGTCCATGATGTAACATATGGACATGTCAACTCTCCTGTCTCCCTAATAGATGAGGATCCAAAATGGGAAAATTTAATTTATGAGTCAAATTCCTTTAGTGAATTTCAAAATATTTTTTCTAAATCAGACAAATTTTGGGAAGATCCATATCATAAGTAAATTATTTTAGCACTACATGTGGGCCAAATGTAATCGCCTCAGGAGGGCGGTGATGTCACGATGGGGCTGGCACTGTGGTGCTTGGGACGGCGGCCATCTCTCCCATCTGTGCGGTCTCCCCTGTCCGCTATCTCTCTCCCCCCTGTGTTCTTTCCCAAGGTGTGTAAATTAATGTATTTTTACTTAAAAACCTGTTTCTGTGTTTGGTTTTTATTAATAAAGTGTTTAATTTCCGGGTAAAAAATGAGTAGGGCTTCTCTGTATTTTGTATTGCCAGCATAGGTAAACCAAGCAGCTATTGCCTGCCAACCCTCGCTGCCTGGTGTTACCACCAGCGGGCGCCATATTGGAACACCCATTACTTGGGCGTCCCAACATAGCTTCCGGCATACTTCTGGCATCGCCATGCCTTCAGGGATACAGCCTCGTACAGTCAGAAGTTGGAGACAGACGCCACTAGGTAAGTATATATTACAAAGGACCATATATTAAGCGCTAATAGTTACAAACCTGTTTTTTTTGGAGATGGGATCACAGCATGTCAACATGGCGGTGGTCAACATTAATAGGGTTGTCCGAAGGTTACGCCTTTGTAATAAGGCAGAATAACTGTTAATGCTTTGGCAGTGTCCACTACAATTTAACTGTTTTGAGTTTACCCTTTAGTATTGGATTTGTGTGTTGGGTCCCATCAAAATAATAGCCATGATTGACAACAGAGGGAAACCCAAGCCATAGAAATCATTTTGTATTGACTTTCCTATTGGTGTATAAATAACTCCCTGCCAAAAATCGGAACCATCCTACCAACCTAATAAAATTCTTTAATTTCACATTTTAAATATTTTCTTAAAAGTCATTATCTTTGGAGTTGTTTTTTTACCTTCATAACATACATAAAATGTGCATTAACCTTTTTGCTGTAGCACCACACACCAGATTGGAGCAGCATCAATTTATCGTCCATATGGGAATGAAGAAGCTATGAACGTCATGCTCTTACCTCGGAAATAATCCCCGATGTGATGTAGTTCTCCATTCATGTCCACCACTGGTGTATTGGGTGCAGTCTGCCCCAAAAAGGCTTCATCTTCCAAGCGAAGCCACATAATTTGGAGAAGCGACCACAGGAATTTGAAGGTAAAGACCGTGGGTCCCCAGTCTTCATACTGAAACTTGGGGACGTGGGCTCCAGTCATCTCAAAGCGAGATTTCAGGATAGTCTCCATAGTTTGCGGAGCGAGGAACATCAGGGTCTTACCCACAACGACATATAGAAAGAGAGAGCAGAAGATCAGAGCCTTCTGCACACACCGCACGGCATGCTTCACCAGCCGGGCAGACATCTCCATTATGAGTAGACCCAATGAGGAACTGTGCAATATAAAGCTCGTACAATGTAGTTTTTTTTTTATTAGTGGCCAAACCTGCTTCATGGAGACTGTCCCCTCGGGGAAGTATTTGCTGGCAGCAAGTAAAAGCTAGGTGTTTCCTTCTAACAAACACGCTATATGCTTATATGAATATGTGATGAGCGTAAAAGGAAAAGAAGAGTACCGTGATGTCCAATATATCAGTAGACAAATGTATACTACTGCATCTCAATGAATTAGAATGTCATCCAAAAGTTCATTTATTTCAGTAATTCAATACATAACATATATTATATATAATCGTCTAATTCTGTCTGTCTGTAACGGAAATCCCACGTCGCTGATTGGTCGTGTCTGACCGGCCACGACCAATCAGCAACAGGCGCTGTTCAGCGGCGAATTGGCGCGGGAATTGAACCATGCACGCCACCGCCACCGTCGGGAGATCAGCGGTGCTAGCCGCTAATCTCCTGACGGTAGCCGCGGGTCATCTCCTGCTGCTCGTAGGTCAGCAGCGACGCAGCCGGGAGATGACCAGCGTAAGCTCGCAGCGGAAGTATCCCGACCGGCGCTAGCGATCTCGCTCAGTGTGACACGCAGCAGCGACCAGGCCCCCGCTGTGAGATCGCTGATCCTGTCACGGAGGTCAGCGGCGACGCAGCCGGGAGATGACCGGCGTTAGCCAGTCATCTCCCGGCTGTTAGCAGCGGAAGTACCCCGACCGGAGCTAGCGATGTCACTCAGTGTGACAATCTCACCAGCGACCACGTACTGACGCTCCAGCGATCCCTACCAGGTCGCATCATTTGTCGGGATCGCTGGAGCGTCGGCAAGTGTGACGGTACGTTACTGATGGCTGGTGAGGTGTCACATGTGGAGATATATTGAATGAAGCCTCGTCGCTGATTGGGGAAAATCCTATGTATTCATTGTATTATTTTTAAATCTTTATAAATAAACTACATATACTGTATATTCTAGAATACCCGTTACGTTAGAATCAGGACACCATTTAGTATTATATAGAATCATTACACACAGAGTGATCTATTTCAAGTGTTTATTTCTGTTGATATTGATGATTACGACTTACAGCCAATGAAAACCTCTGAAAATTAAAGTAGGGAGGATGAAGGGTCTGAGAGATAAAATATGACCTAAATAGGTATCCGAGGCTTCACCTTGTGTGGTTGTGAGAGTCACAACCACTATAAAAGCAGATCACGGCTGCTGCAGTCCACAGCGTGGTGCATATAGCGAAGGGAGGAGGAAGGGTTAAATACCGCACTGCCGTATTCCACCAGACATCAAAGGGTGAATATAATATTGATTTATTAGTTAACGTGTTTCAGGGCTCCCTGACCCCTTTCTCAGGACAAATAAATATCATATTGCTTACCATCCATGCCAAAAACAGAAACCAAATGCACTTACAGGACGCAGTCAGAGCCCAATTGTAGAGCAAGCTCAGCTGCTGGCTGATAAAATCACCTCTACCAACAAGATGTGGGAGGCGACCTGCCATGCATACACTGGGCTTGCATATAGCACCATTCACACTGGTACATATGATGCAGGGTGTCTGAAAGCTACCCAACCGCTCCGCTGCCCGAGCATTGGGCCGCACAGTACGATGCTTCTGCACCACTAGATGAATGGCGCCCCTATGGGCCCAACTGCACCCTGGATGGATAAAAAAGTGCAAAAGTTTTTTATATGATAAATAAAAAACCTTTATAGATGGGATTTTGGTTCATGTGTTGGCCCAAGACATTTAAGCTGATGACCCACGATCAAGGGATCCCATGCTCACCAGTCCTAACAAAATTGTACAAAAACTACTAGAAAAAAGCAGCATCAGAAAACTTACCATCCATGCCAAAAACAGAAACCAGCAGCTGAGCTTGCTCTACAATTGGGCTCTGACTGCGTCCTGTAAGTGCATTTGGTTTCTGTTTTTGGCATGGATGGTAAGTTTTCTGATGCTGCTTTTTTCTAGTAGTTTTTGTATAAATATCATATTGCCATAGTTCAGGGCACTTCAAGGAGCCTTGAAACACGTTGACTAGTAAATCATTATTATATGGGATACAGCAGCGCGGTTTTTAACCCTTCTCCCTCGCTACTTTAATTTTTTGAGATAATGACCTTTGGGTTTTCATTAGTTGTAAGCCATAATCATCAACATTAACATAAATAAACACTTGAAATAGATCCCTCTGTGTGTAATGACTCTATATAATATATGTGTTTCACTTTATGTGACACGCCCCTCCAGGGCCTTAGGATACTCGGAACCAGACTTTGAGGCTTCATCAAGGGAATCACAGGGACCGAGACCCGACTCCATGACCCTGGCGGTGTCATTATAAATTCGGTGAGTGTGGCTCTCTCTCTCTTAGGGAAGGTCATGTGGCGTGGAGTGTTCGTTAGGGAAGGGATGACTGGACCTGGGGATACGTTTTAATTTGACGTGACGCCACCCGCAGGTTGCGGCTATAGATGGCCGCCGCTGCACGGCAGTTCTCCTAGGGGCCGATGGTAGGGAGGCAGCAATGTTCTTAAGCCCTCTACGGGTAGGCCTGACCCCCAGGGTAGCAGAAGGTACCTGAGTGAGTTGGTAGTTGTGTTTCTGGTGCTCTCAACGCTTTAAGAGAGTTCACAGACACAGCGGGTTGCAGTCTTCAGGTCTTTTACTCACAGCCTTTGTGTAACAGCCCGCTGAGCACTGGGTTTTCAGAGGCAGGGATCCAGCTACTCCCAGGTAGGAGGATGACACATAACTGGCACCCCTTCTCTGTCCTTTCTGTGCCATCTCACACAGCGCTTGCCTCGCCCGTCCTGCCTTGCGCCTCACCACACAGAGCTCTGAGCCAGTGACTGTGAGCTTTTCTTAGGGGTTCCTCTGCAGTATCTCCCCTTAACCCTATGGTTGCCACTATTTCAGCAGATGTGCACGGTTGTCGACCGTGTCACCTTGGAAGTCCCACAGTCTGCGGGTTGCTAGCTGAGCCTGGTCTGGATTCTCCACTAGTCTTGGGGTCCCTGTGCCCCTGTTCTTCGGCCTGGTCCCTCCACTGCCTGCGCTTGACAATGGATACGAGTCCCATCGGTTCAATGGTCACTGCCCGTGCCTCTGGGACCCTCTCTTCCTCCTGGAGCGACCCGGTTCTTGTCTCAGCTCCTCAGTCTGGCCTCTGGACACTTCTCTCAAGTTCTTCTCCTTCTGTCTCAGGCTTTCTTTCTCTAGCTTCCCTCCAACTCGACTCTAGCATGTCACTCTCCTCTCTGTTGTTCTCTCCTCCTTTCTAGATCTTTCCCGCTCTATTTCTCCCCTGTGTCACGTGTCCCCCATCATCTTCGTGTGTGCTTCCTAACTTCACTCCTCCCCGGTGCTCCCTCTAACTACTTCCTCTCCACCCATCCCCACTGCAATGGTTCCTAGTGTGTGGTCTGGTTGTCCCGGCACCAGTCTGTGCTCCTCTTACCCGAGAGTGGGATACTACACCCTAACAGGTGTGCCGTCGCTCTGTGGCGACTGGATCCCCAGGGGTGCCACATATGTATTGAATTACTGAAATTAATTAACTTTTGGATGATATTCTAATTCATTAAGATGCTCCAGTAAGTTCTTAGTCGCACTAGAAAAAAAAATACAGAAGTCCCTGATAACCACTGTCATTACAACAGTTTAGCTCCCCACATGTTCATTTTACTTTTAAGGCCACTTTATACCACCATGTATCATGACGGTGTTGATAAAGGATTGTCTGCCCTAAAGGAAGAAAAGGATAATCTGCTGCGACACTAAACACTTAGTATGCACATAGAGATAAATGCAATGAGTGGCTGGCCTGCACCGCTAAAACAGGTATAATGAAAAAAGGGCAATCACTGCTCTAGAATACAGTGCAAATAGGAAGACTTAGGCCGGCTTCACACCACCGTGTGATCCGGTCCGGGGCTGTACGGTGTAAATCAGACAGCCCCGGACCAGTTTTTGGCCCCATAATAGCCTTCATCACTGAGGTGGAATCCGGGAGAATACGGATTATTCTCTCCGGACACAAAAATGATGCTCCCCATTTTGCCGGATCCCGGATTTTCCCGGATCCGGGGCAATCTGGGGCTCCCTAACATGGGTGCCTATGGGGCCGGATTGCCCCGGACCAGGAAGATCCGGGAACCGGCTACAAGCCGCTGTTATTTCAGGACCGCGGCTAGCTCCATGCTAGCCGCGGTCTTGAAAAATCAGTAGCTGCAGCTGCAATTACAGCCGTCTGGCTGCACACAGGACCGGAGGGCACATTTGGCCCTCCAGTTCTGTGTGCTGATCCGGTCCGGGGCTGTCTGGTTTACACCGGACAGCCCCGAACCGGATCACACCGTGAGGTGAAGCCAGCCTTAGCTTCAGCATTGGCCACTGCGGAGTGCCCGATTACCAACACCAGGGTGCTTCCGTCTTATCGGGTCCTTACACTTTGACTAGCGGAGTTGTGTAATGTGAATGGGTTTATATGCCTCTATCTGTAATTAAAACCATGAAAAGTGTGTGCTGGACTCCCTGAGGAAGGAGTTTGGGATATGACTCTGAAACACGTCGGAAAATAAACAGCTACTACTATACCCAGACATTCCGCTGTATCTGGTTTTTACATCATACGAACACAGCAGCTCGGACCACGAGGTACTTTGTCCTATTGGAAGCTTATGGTGACCACAGTGACCTGTGGAGGTACGGTCCTGGCAGCAGCTGTATTGTTCTGAGCGATCACGCCAGTTGTGTGCTACACAACCCTATCAGGTGAGCAGTTCCTAAATTTCACCTTAATAATCCTGTCTCCTAAGGATAAGACCCTATGTTGCGCATTCTCACCCCTTTCTTAGATTAGCTTCAGCATTGGCCACTGCGGAGTGCCCAATAACCAACACCAGGGTGCTTCCGTCTTATCGGGTCCTTACACTTTGACTAGCGGAGTTGTGTAATGTGAATGGGTTTATATGCCTCTATTTCTAATTAAAACCATGAAAAGTGTGTGCTGGACTCCAAAAAGATGGAGGTCTCAGCTGGCTACAGGGCGGGGGAACAGGGAAGGGAAGAGGGAGCTCAGTCAGAAAAAATACTAATGATAATAGTTTGAATGACTGGCATCACCTTAAAGTGTAGGTGCAAGCAGAAAAACAAATGATTAAAGAAACCATAGACCACACATCTTTTGTGACAGATCACATCCTAATTTCACTCCTAAATAAGAGTCTGGTGAAATGGCATCTCAGCCTCACAGAAAGGGAAACGTAGTGGAATGTCTGCGTTGCCTCCAGGAGTCTCGCCAATGGTTCCACTTTTTACGGGGCTTCCACGGGGACTTGGCACCTTGATAAGGTATACACTTCCATTACATGAATGGCTGTTCAAACACTGTATGGAGCTGCTGTGCTTCGTTTTAGCCTTGAAGCTACTAGAGCATCTCAATGTATTAGAATATCATCAAAAATCAATATCATATTGCCATGTTTCAGGACGTTGACTAATAAATCAATATTATATTCACCCTGTGATGTCTCATGGAATGCAACAGTGCGGTTTTTAACCCTTCATCCTCACTACTTTAATTTTCTGAGATAATGACCTTTGGGTTTTCATTGGATGTAAGCCATAATCATCAACATTAACATAAATAAACACATGAAATAGATCATTCTCTGTAATGACTCTACTGTATATAATACATGTGTTTCACTTTATGCATTAAATTGCTGAAATAAAGTAACTTTTTGATGATATTCTAATTCATGGAGATGCAACTGTATTTACTGCTAGGATTGGGCCAGATACCGTATTACATAGTTCTGCTTTTTACGGTTGTATAATCCATTATGCAAAGTATTGCTTCAGCGATGTATTACGCACTCTAATTTATGTTCTTGTCCGTACTCATCCAAACACAGATAAGATCAATGGGACGGGAAGGAATGAATTCACTCGGGCTCTTATTTGTATTGTAAGCAGCTTATTACCACATTACAAGCTCTTCATCTTAATTAAAGGTCCTGTGTGCTCTGGTTTTCTCAGGAGCAGGTTACAGTAAACTACAATAAACCTTTACTTTAGAGTTCCCTCTTAGGTCATTTATGCCCCAAACCTATCACTATCTGTCCCTGCAGCTTCCTACTACATCACTAATCATCCCTGTCTGACCCAATACTGTGCTGTAATAGCTGAGAAAAATCATGTTATAACTTATATTCTCTTATGATAATTAAGATGGTGTCTTCAGAGTGCAGACACTCTTGGGGGGTGGGGGGTGCTGTTGGAGAATTATGGTGGTCCGGGGGGGGATTGCTGTCGGAGATTTTTGGTGGTCCGGGGGGTGGGGGGATTTGCTGTCAGGCTATCGCCGGCCACTCACTCACCGTCTTTGCCGCAAGCCACCGCGTCACCACAGCAGCCGAAAAGCGCCGCCGGCCGGCCCATTTGTGTGGGGGAGCGGCCCTGGATGAGGGCTATACCACCAGCCCAGGGGTCACTTGCCCCCCTGCCACCTGGGCCAGGCCACCCCTGTAAGTAACAATTATAAAAAATACAATAAAGCAGAGAAACAATGTAAAAAATACAATTAAAGCAAAAATAACCCAACCCTACACAAAAGAGCTTACAATCTACAATGAGATGGTTCTCTCAAGCTCCATGTCCCCCTCGCTCCATGGTTATCACGCCCCAGTGGGAGTGATAACCTCATTTCCAAGCACGGTACCAGAGTTTGAAATCTATGGGCTCCTTCCCGGTATGACGCGAAGTTGCATCATTTCTGCTGTTTTGTTAATGGGATGTTGGCGCGTGGGGACTGATAGGCGTGGCTTGGGGACCAGTGGGCGTGGGTCGGCGGTATCTTCTGCGAACCGAACGAGAGTTAATATTTAAGTCCACGCGGTTATGGAGCTGATTATAATAGAAGCGGGTGTCTGGTCTGGGGGTAACAATCCCAGGCAGGGGCATGTAGTCTCCTCCTGTATGATCCATTTAGTGTGCAGACAGCCGCCCCCCATCAACTAAACTGGTAAGATTTAAAGCGTAACTGCCGTTTACATCTTTATTTAATGTAGAGCAAGTGATTATAATAAACTTTCAAATATACTTTATAAGAGAATTCTGGTTGAAACTTTTCATAAACCTTCCACAAGGTGTCCCCACTACACTATGTGTGAAGCAGACATAAGTTCACTAACTGTCAGATCTGTCTTCACACTGAATACGGGACATGTAACCATATAAGGGAAAGGGGGCGTGGCCTACACTGCTGACTGCAGCTGGTGAGGTGACAATGTATCAGATTAGTTCAGGTTACAGCGCAGTTGCTAAGCAATGTCAGAATCAGTGTAAACTCCTCGTGCCAAGGAAAGATCTGTCATCTGGCTCCACACAGCTCAGGCACAATCTGTTAACCCTTTCTCTGCTGTCACATTGCACTGCTCCCTATCAGCTGCTGGCCACGACCACACAGACATAAAATGCAGTTTTTAAGAGCACAGAAAAATGAGAGAAAATAAGTCACATTACACAAAAAGCATTATCTGAGCTGCTATGTGACCCATCAGTATTTTTTTTTTCAATTAAATGCCATTTACTCTTTATGTAAGGGGAGGCTTTGTGCCCCCTGCACCCTCTGCCTGAGGCTCTTACCTCCAGACCCCCTTTTGTTATAATCGCTTTTTCTGGACCAAAACATGGTGTTTTGGGAGCAAAAACACTGCACTAAATACAACGATTTTGACAATTCCCCCCCCTTCATATAAATGCATGAAAAACTCTGCAAACTCTGAAATAATTGAGATATCTGAAAAAATGAATGAAGGTTACAATCCCCAAAGAAAAAAATCATCTGAATCTTTGCTGGGTTCATAAAACAATCCAGTGTAATCACTCACTGCTCAGTGACACTGACTCTCCCGGTGCAGGCAGAGCCTCATATACCGCGCAATGTCTGCCGGGAGTTGTAGTTCCTGGAGGAGTCACGTGACCTAGATCCGGCTTCTCCGGAGCATCTCTATCACGTCCGGGAGGCGGGGCCTCCCATCCTCTCATCTGATTGGCCGTACAACGACCACGTGATGAATTGCGCTCTGACTTTGGACAACAACTGCTTCGTCACGTGGTCTGGACCCGTAAGTGGCTCATATACTGTCACTGTGTGTATTGTGTGTCTCGGCTCCGCGGTCATGTGACCGGCACCGGCGGAGACCCGCGGGCCTGGGTGAGGGGGAGGAGATGGCGGCTGTGTGATCACCGTGTGTGTGCTGCAATGGTGCAGACGTGATGGATGGGTACAGGCTCCAGGTAGCATAATGGGACATGTCCGGCATGGAGAACTACAACTCCCAGCATGCCTCCACACCCTGTCAGCGCCTGCTGGGAGCTGTAGTGTCCCTGTGCACCAGCGGCTCCTACATTTAGGAGGATATTACCACATGTGCACGTTCACCCCCATAGGATCCCAGCACTCACACGGTTATCCCCTGTCCTATGGAGAGAGGACAACTCTTAAAGGGATTGTCCATATCTATTAAGTGTATAATAGCTGGAAGCAGGGGCGTAACTATAATAGGTGCAGGGGTTGTGATCGCACTCGGCCCCGGAGCATAGGGGGCCCCAAATGTCCCTTTGACCTATAGAAAAAGACTATTGCTATTAAAGATTTGTAATAATTGGGGGCCCCTGAGCTTCAAGTTACAGCACTGGCAGGAAATGTAATAAAACAACCAACACTCCCCGGGCCAATCATTCCAGCACTAACACTCAGCCGTCACACCCCGACCGCCATGTGACCACTGCAGCCAATCACTGGCCTCAGCGCTGAGGCTTCCTTAGGCATACTTGCAGAATGGGTGGCCAGAAGTCGGCGGGTGAAGTGTGGGTGTGGTGTATGGGGCTGGTTTGGGGATTGGTTGCAATCGTGGAGCTGATTATAATAGAAGCAGGGGCCTGGTGGTCAGACCCCCAGGTGGGGAAAGGGGGGACGACTCCCCCTGCATACTTTGGGTAAATATAATTTTATTAAAGTTTTTCATAAATCACAATATAAACACAGAAATCCAGATAACAATATTGTTGGTAGACAGAAAGAAAGGGACAAGAATTGCATTCGTCTGTAGAGCCAAGTATCACAGTAAGACATCTTCAAATAATAACTAGACGTATTTTTCCCTTCCCTCTCTGTTCTAATGACACAGTGAGATATTCTCCCTCTGTCGCTACGGGAGAGAATGTCGGTACCAGGTGTGGAGTATCTTATCCTGGTTATTTTCCGACCATTTATTTATTCGGTTAACCATATATTGGCACTCGTCCAGGGGGTAGAAAGGTGAAGAAGAAAGAGGAATGATGAGAGTCAGAAGAAAGAAGTAAGGAAAGAAGACTGTAGGGGAGAATGAAGAAAATGGAGTCTCGACCCTAAGGGTACAGCCCGCCACGTAGCCCCCGGAGGTAACTCCAGGGGAAAGTGAGGCACCGCATTCCAGGATATTCAGATAAAGAAGTCTCCAAAGTTAGGGGCATTTTTGAACAGGACCCATTCAGTCCAGGTAGTTACATATGTATGTTGGGTCTGGGAAAAGTCCGCTGACAGTTCCTCGTATCTACGTATCTTTTCCACTTCTAAGTACCATTCTGAAATGGAGGGGGGTTCTCGTTCCTTCCAATGGCGGGGGATTACGCTGCGAGCTGCGGCTATGCAAAATCGGAGAACATCTTTCCTCTGCACCTTCCAAGTGCCAGGGAGCAGAGACAGAAGGGCCATGTCTGGATTGCCTACCAGGGTTTTCCTCGTTACCATATTATAGTTACGAAATACCCTGACCCAGAAGTCCTGAATCAATGGGCAGCTCCACCATATATGTAACATCGTACCCCTCTCTTTTTCGCATCTCCAGCACATTGGTGAGGTGTCTGGAGAGAATCTATGTATCTTATCCGGGGTAAGGTACCACCTGTATCGCAACTTCAGGCTTTTTTCCATGGCATCACATGAACCTGCTGTTTTGCGGGCCATGAGAAAGCTCCTTTCCCATTCCAGATCGGGTATTGTCCGTCCCAATTCCTCCTCCCATGCCTTCCGGTATCCCGTATTTATCTCGCTTATGGATCTAGACAATGTCTTATGGATTGTCGAAATCCCTTTCAATGGAGCCCCATCAGCCACGAAAATTTCTTCCATCTCGGATAGTACCATTGTCGGGGTCTTTGGAATTACAAGAGATCTCGTAAAGGACCTCAATTGTAGATATTCCCACCATTTGAGTTTGATTTGTGGAGTGGCTGATTGGAGTATCTCAAAGGAAGGGAGCTCGCCCCTTGTCAAGACCTGTCCTAGTCTAATGTCGTCTGTTTCGGTCCAACCCAGAATAGTCTTATTAGCCATCCCTGGGGGAAAGGCCGGGTTGTGAAAAATTGGGGTCAAAGGGCTATCATATTGGGTTTCTTTCAATTCTCTCCTCGCAATCTGCCAAGCCTTAAGTGTTTCAGATGTAAAGTTAGGCAAAGGACCCATTGATTGCAAAGCCTCACGCGAAAGCCATTGCAAGCTGCGGAGGGGAACTGAGGTGCCCTCCTGCTCCACCTGTACCCACTGCTTGGAGTCTGATTTAAAGTGCCAATCTATAAGGCGGACCATGATGGCTGCCAAACAGTATCTGCGGATATCTGGAAGCCCCGTCCCTCCTTGCTCCTTAGGGGCTACCAGAGTCCTCATGTTGACCCTTGCTCTTTTGCCATTCCAGATGAAGCGTAAAATCGCTGACCTGATGGTGTGAAAAAATGCTCTGTCAGGCCACACCGGGACTGCCTGAAAAATATAAAGGAATCTCGGAAGAATGTCCATTCCCACGACATGGATCCTTCCCAACCATGACAACCTCAGGGGCCTGTATTTCTCCAGTAGAGTCCCTACTTTATGTAGCATGACTTGATGGTTCAACTGGAAGAGTTTGGATAAGTCGGCCGGGAGACTGACACCCAAATACACCAGGCAGTCCTTCTTCCACCGGAAGGGAAAATCCCGAGCAACCGCGGCAGCCTCAGCTGCTGGCAGAGAGATGTTCAGCGCCTCTGTCTTTGAGTAGTTGACTTTGAAATTGCTTAGTCCACCAAAAATCTCGAATTCCCGCAACAAGGAGGGGAAGGTCACTAGAGGCTGAGCAACATAAACTAGGACATCATCTGCGAAAAGCGCAGTTTTATGATGAACATCTCCTACCACCAGCCCGTGGATGTCGCGACCGTCTCTTATGACCTTTGCCAAGTGTTCCATCACAATCACATACAGGAGGGGGGAGAGGGGGCATCCCTGTCTCGTACCATTTTTCACATGAAATGCTCCTGATAGACCTCCGTTTATGCGGACCCTGGCCGAGGGACACGAGTAAAGGGAGGAAATCCCATTCATGAACCTGGCGCCCAATCCAACATGAATCAGGGCCTCTTTTAGGAACCCCCAGTGGACTCTGTCGAAAGCCTTTTCTGCGTCGATGGAAAGCAGACATAGAGGGGACTTCCACATTCTAGCCTTCTCAATGAGCATACAGGATCTAAGAATGTTGTCCCGCGCCTCTCGGCCTTTCACAAAGCCCACTTGGTCGAGGTGAATGATGGACGGAAGTCTCGAGGATAGTCTATCCGCCAAGAGTTTTGCAAACAACTTCACGTCCACATTGATGAGCGAGATAGGTCGGTAACTTGCCGCCTCACAAAGGTCTTTGTTTGGCTTAGGCAACACACATATGTGCGCCTCTAGGGCCTGTGGGGGGAAAACATCCCCTCCCTGAACAGCTTTAAAGGAGGAGAGCATGTGAGGCAGCAAGTCGCCGAGCAACGTTTTGTAAAAAATGGACGTGAAACCGTCTGGACCCGGGCTTTTAGAGGTCGAGGTGTTTTTAACCACCTCAGTGAGTTCTTCCATCGATATATCCCCCTCTAGGAGCTCCTTATCCTCGTCTGACAGAGAAGGGATCCCCACCCTCCCTATGTATGATCGTATTTTGTTTGTCAAGGCTACTGGATCCATGTCATCAAACTTCCCCCGTATGTTATACAGGTCTGTGTAAAAGTCCTGGAACACCTTCGAGATCTCATCTGATTTATGTACCAATTTCCCCAAGGGATTTTTAATCGATGGTATGTATGTGGGACCAGATCTAGGGTGTAACAACCTGGCTAGGGGTCGCCCGCATACGTTCGTCTTTTTATAGAAAAAGCCCCTGGTCCTTTCTGAGAGTTGTACGAACTTAGCATCTAAGAGAGTACGCAAGTCCCCTCTTGCCTTGGTCAATTCAACCAGTATTCTCCCCTCCTGTGAGGTCTTATGATCAGACTCCAGGCGACCAATCTTGTGAAGCAGGTTGTTAATTTGTTCGGACCTTTGCTTTTTTAATCTGGTACCGTGTCTAATTAGAGTGCCACGGAGAATGCACTTCAGGGCCTCCCATTGCAGTGGAGGAGGCGTGGTGTCCTGAGCATGTGTCTGGGTGAAAGTTGCAATATCTGCTTTTAAGTCAGCCAGGCAGTTGACGTCCTTCAAAAGTTGACTATTTAATCTCCAGGTCCACTCCCTTTTGGTCATCCCCGGGATCTCCACGGACAAAAAGACGGGACCATGGTCTGACAAAACAATATTGCCCATGGTAGCGTCAGGAGTCCAAGAAAGAACCCCGTGGCTGACCAAGAATAAATCTATCCTGCTGTAGGATTGGTGTACCCCTGAAAAATAAGAGTAATCTCTACCGGTAGGGTTGAGAATCCTCCACACGTCCACCAGCTGCAACTTACGTAGGAGGTCCCGAAGTGCCTTCAGTCTCCTAGGTGGAACCGCCCTTCTGCCCGATGTGGAGTCTATGGCTGGATCAAAAACAAAATTGAAATCGCCGCCTATTATTACCTGGCCCTCGGCAAATTCAGCCAATCTCAGCAGCAATGCCCTGCACACCCTCGTCTGCTCCCTGTTAGGGAGGTACCAATTCACCAAGGTCACAACTTTATCAGCTATCTTTAATTTGAGGAAGATATATCGTCCTCCCGAGTCAACTTTGGAATCCAGCAGCGTATAGGGCAATCCCCGGTGGAAGGCAACCGACACCCCCTTAGTTCTAGCTTCGGGGTTGGTGCTGTGGGTCCAATCCGTGTAATGCTTCTCACTGATGAAGGGTACATGCCCTTCTTTAAAGTGTGTTTCCTGGAGGAATAACACATGGACTCCTTTCTTATGCATATCGTGCATGACCTGTTGCCTTTTCTGTGGCGTGTTAAATCCCCTAACATTCAGGGAACCAATTTTCAAAGATCCCATTGTCCCTCCTTCTCAGAGGCTGTCCCTACACCCAAATACCAGCTACGGCGTCAGCCTCCCTACAGGAGAAAAAGTAGAAGAAAGATGGAGGGGAAGAAGCAGGAGAAGAGAGGAAGAGACCCCTGGACGAAGTGAATATTTTTACAGAATTATGGGGTAAAAACGTAACGTAAAATGTCGTATTCAAAGAGAGAACACGATGTCCCCGTGGGGAGCTACCTTTCCTGGTGGGATAGAGTAGGTGTTTCAAACCCACTATGAAGATCAATATCAGGGGTTGTAGCGTTAAATACAATATATACGAATGCAACCCAGTAGATGAGATAAAGTCCCCCTAACCCCCACCCAAGAACTTAATAATAAACACATCTGCATATCACCAGCCTAAAATAAAGAAGCGTATTTAAAGTAAAAACCTGAAAACCACTTGTGTGTTCGACAATAACATTCTTGCTGCCCAACTGTCAGCAAAATGCATAGTAATATGAAGAGAAAAACAGGTTTCCTAAAGGTTAAAGAGTAAGCATGAGCCCTCTAAAAGGGGTTATTGGGTTGGTATGCGTTGTGAGGAGGGATAAGTGGGGAAGAATGGGTGAGTGGAAAAAGAGGTTGGGGGGGGGAGAGGTGAGGATCTAGAGGGTGAGGAAAGAAGGCATAGGGGAGCATACCAAGCCCTTATCATAACTTGTTATTGTCCTCCTCATTAGAGAGAGCTCCCTTCTGCAACCAAAACACAGAGGAAGATCACAATAGCATTATAGTTCTCAGTTATTCAGCCAATCTCAATATTTACTAGAGGGCGAACAATAGAGGAAAAAAAAAAACCATCTCAAAAAAGGAAAGACAAATCACAAAGTCACCCTTCTTCTTCCTGATCATCCTCGCTGGGCCTCCTTCGTCTGCGATTCCTGTTTCTGGCGTTTCGTCTACGTCGGGTCGCTCGCCCATGTTGAACAGCTGAGGAAAACGAATAATCAGGTGCTGTTGATGGCCAATCAGGGAACTGGAGACCGGGATCCTGTAGGTCCAGGGTCTGAAGAAATCCCTGGAGTTCCCTAGGGTGGGTCAGGTACGCTGATGTATTTCCCTGTCGTACTTGGAGACGGAATGGGTATCCCATGAGTATGGCAGATCGAATTGCCTAAGAAAGTCCAAAAGGGGTCTCAAGGCCCTCCGTTTTTGGAGGGTTCTCCTGGACAAATCCGCCATCAATTGGATACTGTGGCCTTGAAATGTGATCTCCTCGCACTTCCTCGCTTTATTCATAATATCATCCTTAATCTGGTATTTATGCAGGCGACATATAACGTCACGAGGGGGCGCCCCTTCTGTTGGAGGCGGGCCAAGGGACCTATGAGCCCTATCAAATTCTATAATCGTGTCTGATGGGGTCTTTCTGACAGAATTAAACAGGCTCTGCAGCGTCTTTCCCAATTCGTTTGGAGCAACCAATTCAGGGAGCCCCCTGACTCTTATGTTCTGTCTCCTCTCACGATTTTCAATATCTTCTAGTGAGTCTAGGAAGACCTCTTGTTGGGTGCGTTGGAATATCACTGTGTCCTCCAGTTTCTTAATCCGATCAGTCAGTACATCAACTCTGGCATCTGACTGAGTCACTCTGTCAGAGACCCCCTGGACCTCTCCCCTGAGTTCAGTGGTTGTAGCTCTGATGGATGCCTCCATTTTGACTACAAAGTCTGCCAGTTCCTCTCTTGTGGGAATATTAAGGATGCGTGCTTTGAACATGTCCCACTCGTCTCCCCTCAGAGTAGCTGCATCTTGGGGGCCTCTTTATGACCCATAAGCTGGTCTGTCTGATGTCCAGAAATGGAGCCTCTTTGATTAGAGAGGAACCTGGTGTCACCCAAGTGTGCAGAGGGGTTCATTGCTGAAGGGAGCTGCTGCCAAGCCTGTGCCCCTGAGTAATATGGCCACCCTTGGTATTGCAGTCCAGGCACAACATTGTACACAGGTGTTACGGTGCTGTGTGTCATCCCTGGGCTAGGGGAATGAATAAACTGTGTCAGTTGCTCATCTGCCCTGTTTCCCCCGTTCGCCCGGTTCTCTAGCGTCTCCTGGCTGGTTACTAAGATCGCTGTCTCCCCCGTATTTCCAGCCACTGGAGCAGATCTGAGGGCCTCCGGGGATCCCCCCCTTGAAGCCCCACAAGCCAGGCTTTCCGGGATTCCCGCCACCGTCTCCCGATGCTCCTTACCAGTCCCTTCAGTGTGAGTGGGATCGGGGCGTACCGCTGGTGCTGCTGGGCTGTCGGGCGCTTGCATGTTCCTTCCCGCGTCTGGCGCCATTGTCTCGTGCTGGGGAGCGGGATCCGCCATCTTAAGTTCAGCAGTGTCCGGGGGAGCCCAGAATAACTCCTCAGATACCGGGTTATCTGTGTGTGATTCGGTCTTGGAGGAGCTGAGGTCGCAGCTCGGCGTGTGCTCTTTCTCCTGAACGACATGTGGCGGTTCACATCCAGGCTGGTGAGCTGATCTTGGGTGTAAACGGAGCTAAGGGGAGAGAGCTCACTGTCTAGTGACCTTCTCCCTCCATGGCCAGGACACGCCCTCTCTCCCCCTGCATACTTAACGGGAAGATAAAAAATATTTTAGTACAGTTCCTGGCCTTCTACATGATGAAGCAGTGATGGGCACTACAGTTCTAGGATCTATAGATCTCTTATAAATCAATAAAATCAGATCTGCTCCTCAGCTCTCACCCCTCCCTTCAGGGACAGAGAAATTTAGTCATGCACAGTGCTAAAGTTTCAGGGCACAGGAAGATACCAAGTTGATATGGGGGAGGGGAGACCATGGCAGTGCTGAATCACTCAATGCAGTGCTTTGCCTCTGCTCATAGCCTGATACATGGCAGCACACATTATGCACCATCATATCATTGTACAGCAGAAGATGACAGTGTGTATTTATATCTGCTTGGTGTAGGGCTGGGCGATTTTGGGAAAAATCAAAATCTCGATTTTATTTAAACCTATGGACGATTTTCGATTTAAATCTCGATTTTTTTCTATTTTCTTTTTTGGCTTTTCTTTGATGAATAAAGAGAAAAGACTAAGAGGTAGTTTAACAATTTTTATTGAGCAGTATACACCATTACATGAGCGCCCATCACTGGGGCAGGTGAGCCGTATACACCATTACATGAGCGCACACCACCGGGGCAGGTGAGCAGTATACACCATTACATGAGCACCCATCACTGGGGCAGGTGAGCAGTATACACCGTACAGGAGGGAGCAGCACCCATGCATCCCTGGTTTCTGCATATGGTGGCCCTCGGTCTCACACACACACATGGGGGGGCCCTCGGTCTCTCTCTCACACACGGGGGCCCTCGGTCACACACACACACAGGGGCCCACGGTCTCTCCCACACTCACACACACATACACACACAGGGTCCCTCGGTCACACAGACACGTGGGGGCCCTCGGTCACACACACAGACACGTGGGGGCCCTCGGTCTCTCTCACACATACACATATATATACACACACACGGGGCCCTCGGTCTCTCTCACACATACACATATATATACACACACACGGGGGCCCTCGGTCACACACACAGACACGTGGGGGCCCTCGGTCTCTCTCACACATACACATATATATACACACACACGGGGCCCTCGGTCACACACACAGACACGTGGGGGCCCTCGGTCTCTCTCACACATACACATATATATACACACACATGGGGCCCTCGGTCTCTCTCACACATACACATATATATACACACACACGGGGGCCCTCGGTCTCTCTCACACATACACATATATATACACACACACGGGGGCCCTCGGTCACACACACAGACACGTGGGGGCCCTCGGTCACACACACAGACACACGGGGGCCCTCGGTCTCTCTCACACATACACATATATATACACACACACGGGGCCCTCGGTCTCTCTCACACATACACATATATATACACACACACGGGGGCCCTCGGTCTCTCTCACACATACACATATATATACACACACACGGGGGCCCTCGGTCACACACACAGACACGTGGGGGCCCTCGGTCACACACACAGACACACGGGGGCCCTCGGTCTCTCTCACACATACACATATATATACACACACACGGGGCCCTCGGTCTCTCTCACACATACACATATATATATACACACACACGGGGGCCCTCGGTCACACAGACACACGGGGGCCCTCGGTCACACCCTCACACGGGGCAGCCTTCCTCCTCACATTACTGTCGTGTCCCTCACCGGAGATACTGCGCACACAACAGGCTCATCCTCCTCCGGGGCTTTCTCCTTCGGTTTCCCCGCACAGGCTCAATATCGCGGCGGCCGTGAATCTGCCATCTTTTCCGGGTCCCCCTCGCCGCCTGTGAGGTCGGGGTCCTGGGCCTGCTATCACCCCTGTCCCCCTGACAACCAACCCCCTGGAGAGTCCCACTGAACGGTTTCCCATCCGGAAACTGCTATCTAAGCAGCACTTCCGGTCGGTGCGACTTCTATATCCCTCCGGCTGAAGCTTCCAAGTGCACAGTGTAGTCACGCCCACTTACCGCTAGTGCGCAGACGCGAAGAGCTTATTCATGGGAGTGACGTCAGGGACAGGCAAGGCAATGATTGAGAGAGAACTTGAGGACTCGGTTGCTATAGCAACAGGTTGCCTGCTGCTGAGCGGTCTCCTAGGTTACGGAGTGCGGCGGCTCTAGGCCTGAGAGCGGCTGATACCGAGGCTGCGGAGAACCATAACAAATCTCGCGAGGTTCCGTCTCGGCCCCGCCCACTGCCGCGAACACGCTCATATTTACAGTAAATGGCGCCCGGATCTTCTAAACAGCGCTCCGGGCGCCATTTTAAATCGAATTTCACGATTGTTAATAAAATAACAATCGTGGACACAGCAGGGGACGAATTAATCGAATTAATTCGATTAATCGCCCAGCCCTAGCTTGGTGACATGATTGCTATTTGAAGGGAGAACACCCCTGTTACATTACATAGGATGGTATATCAGGGCAGGATTGTAGGGTGACTGTAGGGATGTTGGCCACGCCCCCTGTTCATACAGAAGTATGAGGGGGCAGGAATGTAAAATGATCTTGGGGCCCCCATGGTCCACACACCTGTCACTGCAACAGCATGAGGCTGAATTTATCTGTCCCTGAAGGGAGGGGTGAGAGCTGAGTAGCAGATATGATTTTATTGATTTATAAGTGATCTATAGATCCTAGAACTGTAGTGCCCAGCGTAGCTTCATCATGTAGGAGGGCAGGGAAAGTACAAAAAATGTTTTATCTCCCCGGAGTTCCCCTTTAAAGGGATCCTGTCACCCCCAAAACACATGTAAACCTATTAAAACCTGTCCCTAGAGCATATTAACACTTTCCCTACACTCTTTTTACCTCCTAAATGCAGTAAATGACATTGCATAAAAACGTTTTATAAGTACCTGATTACTGATGATAATGAGTGACTATGCTATTCATAGTCACTCATCAAGACTGCCCCTCTGCTTCATAGCACGCCTGAATAGGCGTGATCTTCATAGCAGATTCAAATTGCCGCCTCCCTGCTGTGCCCTGTGTCGTCCGAGGCTGCTGTGTGGCTGGGTGACGCGATTTGCGTCATTCCCCGCGCCGGGTGACGTATTTACACCGGCGCCGCGCTGTCGGCTTCAAAATGCACACTGCGCATGCCCATGCGCATGCGCAGTGCGCATTTTGAAGTTTACAGCGCGGCGCCGGTGTAAATACGTCACCCGGCGCGGGGAATGACGCAAATCGCGTCACCCAGCCATACAGCAGCCTCGGACGACACAGGGCACAGCAGGGAGGCGGCAATTTGAATCTGCTATGAAGATCACGCCTATTCAGGCGTGCTATGAAGCAGAGGGGCAGTCTTGATGAGTGACTATGAATAGCATAGTCACTCATTATCATCAGTAATCAGGTACTTATAAAACGTTTTTATGCAATGTCATTTACTGCATTTAGGAGGTAAAAAGAGTGTAGGGAAAGTGTTAATATGCTCTAGGGACAGGTTTTAATAGGTTTACAGGTGTTTTGGGGGTGACAGGATCCCTTTAAAGTTTACTAGTGGGCATGACTAGTTTAGTTGGTGGGTGTAGTGGGGGCGGCCGTCCGTGTACTATAATGGTGCCCACCTGCACCTCTGCGGCTGCCTAACTGCAAGTTTGCTGTTTTCTTGTATAATACAAGCGCTAAGGCTGGCTTCACATTAGCGTTTGTGTCTGCATGCTGATGGCATGCAGACACAAACGCTGTCAAAAGCAGGGACACTTTGATGTGTCCGCAGCGGATAATGTCCGCCTGCGGACACATCACTAGGGAGCCCGGCAGCCAATCGGCGCTGTCCGGGGGCGGGCCGGGGGCGGAGATCAGCGCCGGAGATCTCGCCCCCCCCGGCCGCCGGTAAGCTCCGGGACTGTCGGCGGGGAGAACAGCTGATGTGACAGCTGTTTGAATCTTCCCGCGCCGACACTGAGAGGAGATGTCGGCGCGGGAAGATTCAAACAGCTCTCACATCAGCTGTTCTCCCCGCCGACATCGCTAGGAGATTACAGGCGGGGGGAGAAGGAGGACAGCAGAGCCTCAGCTGATCTCCCGGTGGCCGTCGGTGAGCTCCTGTGACATCACCGGCGGCCACCGGGAGATTTTTCAATGGGTCCGCAGCGTTCTCCTGCGGTGTCATGCAGAGGACACTGCGGACCCATTGAAGACAATGCATTTTTTGTACGCTTGGGGACGCTTGCTGATTGTCCAAG
>JARQOC010000007.1:134615981-134684953 GCA_033576535.1 Allobates femoralis | reverse complement strand
TGTCCGTTTCAAATAACTTTGAGCTCTATGGAGACGGATCAAAAGGAAACCGTCAAAAAAACCTTTTGGTTAACTGCGCGATGCTAAAGAAGCAAGGTACAGCCCTCTCTGCTAACTGATGAAGACCCTGGAAAACAGGGATCCAGGGATCAGTGGCACCTTTTTTTGGCACTTGTGCCTTTTCCGTGGGGTTTCCTTAAAATTTTCAAGGATAACCAGGGAATGTGCAAAAATCTGATGTGAGAACAGCCTGGGGAAAAAAAATGCTACGATGGCCCTGTCCTGCTTCATTAGAAATTATGTAACATGCAAAATAAAGAGGCACCCTTTAAAAACCCTTAGGGGTTAATATTCAATGAAAAAATTTCCCGGTTTTAAAAAAAATCAAACCCCTTTGGGGCGTTTACAGTAAGGGTTTGGGGAATTTAGCAAGAGGCCCGTTTAACTTGGCAAAAAAAACGTAAAAAACAAATTCTCATGGTTCCTTTTATGACTTGAGGTGACAATCCAACTTTTGCCCATAGAGCCTGCAGCCAACGAGGGTGTACTTACTTGGTCTTCTCCGATCTGATGATCTAGGAGGAAACCTCTAGAGACCAGTGGCTCAGTAAAGGCCAGGAAAATGTAATTCTGGACTTGGGATGGGCACCTTAAAATGTGACGGCTTCATCAGTCACATGCAAATGTCATCATCATAAATGAAGGATGATCGTCAATACTCCGAGACCCCAGAGCAGGACATCAATGGTGCAACTTTTAAAATATCTTGGAAAACCCTTTCAAATAACATCAGGTTGTAATTTGCAAAAGTAACTTGAGAAGAGAAAATAGAAGTTTTTTAGACGAGAGTTTAAATAATTTATTAGCAGTTAATACCACAATGTTAATTTGTGAAGGAATGTAAGTACAGTAAATATCCTGAAGTCCAATGTGATGTCTGCTTTCTATTAGCCTCCTAAAATATGTTTGTTGCTGTTTATATATAAGGGTCTTTTATTTTTAAATCACTCATTTCTCTTTGCTTTTAATGGGGGTTCAGTTGCCAAAAATTGCATTAAATAATTTAGAAATCAGATTGACCTAGGGGTCTTGGACCACCACTTATTTGATACATTAAAAGATCTAACTTCAAGAGTTTTCCATAAGTTAAATGTGCATCTAAATATATCAAATGAATCAGAGCTGATCTGCAGTTTAGTCACAGCCTCTAAACCAGGGGTGGGGAACTCCAGGCCTCAAGGGCCGCCAACAGTAAAGGTTTTCAGGATTTCCTTGGTATTGCACAGGGGTTGGAATCATTACCTGTGCAGATGATCACATTAGCACCTGTGCAATACTAAGGAAATCCTGAAAACCTGCACTGTTGGCGGCTCTTGAGGCCTGGAGTTCCCCACCACTGCTCTAAACAGTGTGATGGAGCCATAGTGTTGTGCTCCATACTGTGATGTCTGTCTGAGGCCACAGGCTAAACACGGGTATATCGGACAGACTTGGCACAAGCCGCTTCATTTGGAAGAATCTCGAGAAACCTTGACACCCTTTAACCCCTGAACAGGGTTCTTGATTTACAACTGGGTCCAGAAAATAGCTGCTTTTGGATAGAGCTGCTATCTGAAGGTGTGAACCTTAGACAGAAAGAGTTGCCAAGTAGGGTCAAAGTCGGGAGGTCATGAATAGGACGAAATTAGAATCTGTTAGAGTAGTTGGGACACCGCGTCAAAAACGAGATGGCAGCAAGGTACAAAATCACCAGGAAGTGGAATCCTCCAAATAACAGGAAAACACCAATACAGAGCAGGTCAACAACCAAACCTAACCAGGGAAGCACATCTAGCAGCTGAAGCCTTTAGTAAGGTGTGGTGTCTTCTAAAAGGCTGAAGCCAGGAGCTGATGACCCCTAGCTTTTACAGACTTATCTCAATGCTGCCTCAGAACACTTGTTCAGGGTAACCTCCAGGCTGAGGAATATTGCTCTCAGTTCAGATGATGGTTTGTTCAGGAGGGGTGGGATGATGCCACCCTGCGGAATATGATTTTGGATGGACTTACTGATGCTTTAAAGGAGATGCTGGTAAACTATTTTACACCTCAAAGTCTAGAGGCCGCCATAACTCTTGTTGTATGTCTGAACTGGCTACGTGAGAAAGCCTTGATTAGGAGAATGCTGCCCTCTCCAGAAACACCCTCAACTACAGGGGAGGCGTCAATGCAACTAGGAAAGGTAGTCTCTTCTCAGGAGCAAAAAACGACGTCACTAGGACCGAAGATTGTGCCTCTTCAGCGGGTTAACCAAGCACCTGGTGCGGGACTATCCTTGTCCGAAGCAGCTGGGAAATGACCACACCTATTTGGAGCTGTGTCTCCCCAACAAGGCACACAGGCACCCCTATTGAAAAAAGTGTTTTTTTTTCCTATCATCTTGGCATTTCACAGGTAAAAGGTTGTGCTTTTGTGGATTGTGGGGCAGAAAATAATTTTTGGGATATCTGTATGGTTAAAATCTTGGAGATTCCCCTCAAGGCCCTAAGGCCCTAAGGCCCGTCATTAAACTCACTTTGCTGGACAATTCCCTGCTTTCCCAATATGTTGAAATTTACTTTAATGATAATGTATCTCTTCAGGTGGGATGTCTCCACAGAAAAGAGATGACATTTTTGGTGCTTGAGGCTCTCCCAAGCCCCAGCGCTTTTGGGTCTACCTTGGCTTAGGCAGCATAATTCCCATATCGACTAGATTAGGGGAATGTCATTGGATGGAAGACGGACTGTAGGGTTAAATGCCTCCAAGAGATACCTCGTGTGGAGTATTTTGCCATTCAGAATCCTTTGTGCTTGGAGGAATTTCCCGAGATATTTTCTGAAGAGGGAAGTTCTGTGTTGCTCCCCCCTTAGACCCTATGATTGCAAAATTCAACTCATTGCTGATGTCACGCTGCCTAGGGGTAGAATTTTTTAACCTCTCTGAACCTGAGAGGGTAGCTATGAGGGATTATATTAAAGAGAATGTGGCTAAAGGTTTCATTTGACCCTCTAAGTCCCCAATGGGAGCTGGTTGCTTTTTTGTGTCCTTAAAACATGGTGGATTAAGGCAGTGTATCGATTATCGTGACCTGAATAAAAGCACTGTTAGTAATCCATATCCTCTTTCTTTTATCCCTGAATTGTTTATCCAACTCGTTAGAGCCAAGATCTTTACTAAGGTAGGTCTCAAGGGGGCCTATAACCTTGTCTGTATCAAGTCAGGGAACGAGTGGAACACTCCCGAAGGACACTAGAGTATTTTGTAATGCCTTTTGGTCTTTGTAATGCTCCTGCAGTGTTTCACGCACTACTGAATGACATGTGCGGAGATATTCTTGGGGTTTTCGTTATTGCGTATATTGATGACATTCTCATTTTTTCCAAGGATGTATCATCCCATAGAAAACATGTTCATATGGTTCTTAATAGACTCAAAGAGAATTGCCTATATGTGAATTTATCCAAGTGTTCCTTTAAGGGTAAGGAAATTGGTTTTCTTGAGCCTAGTTCGTCTTCCACTTGCTTCCGTATGGACCTTGCTAAGGTGCAGGCTGTGTGGGACTGGGTTAAACCTAAAAACCTGAAGGCCCTTCCAAGGTTTTTAGGATTCGCTAATTATTACAGGAGATTTATTGATTCATAGATTATAAGATTGCGAGCAGTCCTCTTACTCTTCTTAGTATGCAATGATTATGTATTACTCTGTAAAGTCTTATTTTATTTGTACAAGTACCATCTGAAATTAAAATGTTCTGTGGAATATGTTGGCGCTATAGAAATAAATATTATTATTATGATTATTATACAGTCCCTGACAGAAGTTATGTCGCTTATCCATGTTATGTGAATAAAAGCTTATAACCTGACATTAAATTCATCCATTGGTTTTATAATTACTCTTTTGATAGCTGAAACCCTCCCAATTGTGGTTTAGGTTAAGAAAATAAATTGGCATCAATGCTGAAATATTGAGCATTTAATGAACACAGAATGGTCAGATTTTGGCAAGACAAAAGTTTTGTCGCCTGGTCATATAATGCACCCAATCCTAGTTTACATCCTCACCTGTGCTCAGTAAATGATAAGTTAATTAGTGGGTGTTATAAAAAGAAACCCAGCACCCCATACCTTTACTAGAACTGCAACTTGAGCTCTGACAACATGCCAAAAATCCACCCTGTGACCAAAGCCTTGATTATCAAGAGGCTGAAGACCAGATCCACTGCAGAGGTAGCTGGCACCTTTAATGTGTCTCATCATCAAGTACAAAGAATTAAAAAAAGATTTGAAGAGACTGGAGATGTGTTTGACAAGCCCAGGTCCGGCAGACCCCGCAAAGACAACTACTCAAGAGCAACGTTTGTTTGTTAGAAAATGCAAAGCAAGCCCCTCTTCCACTGCAGAATATCTCCAACAGGCCTGGTCACCTCAAGTCCCTGTGTCAACTAGAACAGTTTGTAGGATTCTGTCTCGAAATGGTCTCCATGGTGGAATCAGTGCCCAGAAGCCAGCACTAAACAAAAGGAAAATGAAAAAAACGTGCGGCATTTGCAAAGTCCCACAGCCTGCTAAACAGATGGACGCTGGAAAAGTGGCAGAAGGGGGATTTCTCTGATGAATCTTCAGTAGAATTACACCACAGCCGCCGCATATACTGAAAGAGACCTACTATATCCCGTATGGATCCAAAATACACCCAGAAAACATTTAAATTTGGTGGCGGAAAGATCATGGTCTGGAGTTACATTCAGTATGGGGGTGTGTGAAACATTTGCAAGGTGGAAGGCAATATCAATAGCCTAAAACATCAAGAAGTATTAGCTACCTCTTACATTCCAAATCATAAAAGGGGTCAAATTCTGCAGCAGGATGGTGCTCCATCTCATACATCCATCTCTACAACAAAGTTCCTCCAGGCAAAAAAGATCAAGGTGCTCAAGGACTGGCCAGCCCAGTCACCAGACATGACCATCATTGAGCATGTTTGGGGTAGGATGAAAGAGGAAGCTTGGAAGACAAAACCAAAGAATCTAGATGAACTCTGGGAGGCATGCAAGACTGCATTCTTTGCTATTCCTGATGACTTCATAAATAAATTGTATGAATCATTGTTGAACCGCATGGATGCAGTCCTTCAAGCTCATGGAAGTCACACAAAATATTAAATATGACGCTAATAGCACCACAACTTCATTCACCAATGTTATGCAACATATATTTGTATTTTAAGTTAATTATTTGTTTGAAAATCAGATTACTTTCTGTGGGCGACAAAACTTTTGTCTTGCTAAAATCTGACCCTTCTGTGTTCATTAAATGATCAATATTTCAGCATTGATGCCAATTTATTTTCTTAACCTAAACCAAATTTCGGAGGGTTTCAGCTTTCAAAAGAGTAATTTATACAACCAATGGATGAATTTAACGTCAGGTTATAAGCTTTTATTTACATAACATGGATAAGCGACATAACTTCTGTCAGGGAGTGTATGGCACATCCTCAGAATGATCATCAGCATGGAGGATGTCATACAACAGTACTGAGCAGTGTAGCTGTATTTCCAGGTCCAGGGTTAGATAAAACAGTTACTAGAAAGTAGCAGTACTATTTTTTTCTGTATCTCTCTTATTCTGCTCCTCCCTCTTTTTCCTCTTCACCAGGCAGTGTAACCTGATCCCTCAGTCAGATTAATGAGTGGTGAGCTTGCTTTGAGCAAGAAGGATTGGGGGCATCAGGGCCCATGAGCTTCGAGTTACATCACTGGGCGCTGCTATCTGTTAACGGTACCCTACATTATGTTTGCAGGGTGTGGTGGTAGCAACTCTATGGAAGTGTTATTTAATAAACTTTAGAACTGTTCTATAGGTACAATACTATATAGTACTTGTAATTAGGCAGTGTATGCTGAAGTGTATAGTGAAACCCATATATGCCAATGGAAAATTTGTATCTGGGCCCTTATAATAAATAAGAATAAATCTTTATTTATGTATCGCCAACATATTCCGCAGCGCTTTACAATACAGTGGGTAATAGACGAAAATGCACAGTATAATACAGTAAGAAAATACACAATATAATACAGTAATTCCAGTAGAGAAAGAATACAGTATAATAGGAAACAATACAATAAGCATAGAAATAAATGTAAAAAATACAATACAATAGATAAATCAAAAATAAAGGTGACCCTGCTCAAAAGAGCTTACAATCTACAACGGGATAGGGGGTTACACAAATTATTACACTGATGGTCCAGGCATCTTGAGGAAATGGAGGATAGAAATAAAGTTACATGAATGGTCGCCAGACAATCTGTGTACACCTTTTGGGTTTGGTGGAGTTTGAAGAAGAGTTATGTTGAGAGATAGTGAATGGGCTATGTGCAGTACAAAGGAATTTTGTTAGGGAGCATGGTAGGCCGCCTTGAAAAGATGTGTTTTTAGTGAGCGTCTGAAGCCATGCAAGTTGTGGATGGTCCTGATTTCTTGGGGTAGAGCATTCCAGAGAATTGGTGCAGCTCAGGAGAAGTCTTGGAGCCGGGAGTGGGAGGATCAGATTAGTGTAGATGTTAGTCGAAGGTCATATGTAGAATGTAGAGAACGGGTGGGGTGATAGACAGAGATGAGGGAGGAGATGTAGGTGGGTGATTGTGAAGAGCTTTGTGGGTGAGAAAAGCAATTTGAACTTTATCCTGTAGTGTATAGGCAGCCAGTGCTGTGACTGGCACAGAGCAGAGGCATCTGAGTAACGATTGGCCAGATGGGTGATCCTGGCTGCTGCATTAAGGATGGACTGTAGAGAGGAAAGTTTAGAGAGGGGGAGGCCAATTAATAGAGAATTGCAATAATCAAGGCAGGAGTGGATTAGGGCCAATGTAAGGGTTTTAGTTGTTTCCATGGTGAGAAAGGGGTGAACTCTAGAGATGTTCTTCAGGTGTAAGCGACAAGAGCGGGTGAGAGATTGTATATAGGAGGTGAAGGAAAGATTGGTGTCAAACGTGACACCCAGACAGCGAGCCTGCTGCCTAGGAGTTATCATGGTACCGCCCACTGAGAGAGAGATGTCATATTTAGGGAGGTTAGTGGACGGCGGGAGCAAAAGAAGTTCAGTTTTGGAAAGGTTGAGTTTTAAATAGAGAGCGGACATGATGTTGTAAACTGCAGCTAGACAGTCATTGGTGTTCTTTAAAACCGCGGGGGTAAGGTCAGGGGCTGAAGTGTATAGTTGTGTGTCGTCAGCATAGAAATGGTATTGGAAGCCAAATCTGCTGATGGTCTGTCCAATCGGGGCTGTGTAGAGAGAGAAGAGGTCCAAGGACTGAACTCTGAGGGACCCCAATAGTGAGGGGAAGAGGGGAGGAAGTGGAGCCAGCAAATGATACAGTGAAAGAGCGGTCAGAAAGATAGGAGGAGAGCCAGGAGAGAGCAGTGTCCTTTATACCAATGGAGTCCGATCTCGTTAGCGATATTGAAGCGTGTGACGTGGCCTTTAAACTGGCCCCAGATATGCTCCCAAAAAGTGAATTCAGGTGAGGAGCAGGGGGGAGGTAGCTGAGCTTCATTAGCCCATCACCAATCAGGCCATAGACACATGGTGATTCACAGCCAGCTAACACAAAGGATCATACAACATTAGGGGGCAGTGAAATGGAGGGGTATATTCATAATGGAATACAATATATTTCAGCAAGGAAATTGCACCACATGGACAGCAGAGATGAGCGGAGGACTGTGCAGTTACACGTATCACAGATATTTTAAGTATTGAAGACAGACATTGAAGTAAAGGACAGGTAATTTATAACACTGGTTGCTTTTATTAAATTTACTTTATTAAAATATATTCATGTTTTTGCTGACTCTATTCAATATTAAAAGTTATTAAACTTAGCAAATCATTTTATTAAAGAGGACCCATCAATTGCTCAAACAATGGGATTAAATACCTTGTAAAAGTCCTTGAGCTCCTGTTTTCTCTGCTGATTTCCTTTTTGGGCAGCCTCATTCCGTTTCACATATATTCACATTAGTTGGTTTTTAGAGCGCTTTATGTGAAATCTCTACTTGTAGTGCAACAGGGCGTTTCTTCAGTCTTGTCTGTGGGCGTGCTCATTCTGCCCTCCCTCTTCCATTCCAGAGGCTGCCAATCACAGCTCAGTAGCTTATCTAGCAGTTTCAGACGTTGTCAAGCTGTGATTGGCAGAATCTGGGAGGGAAAAGTGAAAGTGTACCCTCCCACAGAAGACTCTGTAGAAATGCCCAGTTAGACTGCAAGCAGAGATTTCACATACAGCGCTTCAAAAGTGACAAATCTGAATATCTCTGCAATGGAGCGACACAGCACAAAACTAAAAGTAGCTTCAGAATCAGTGAATATCAGTGATTTTTACATGATATTTCATAGCATTATTTCAGCAGTTACAGGTGCTCTTTAAACGATTGTCAATCTGTCCTTCTGTGCGGCTTTATGGTTTTCAAGAGCTGGCTCATTAGTGCTGTGTACAACCATTCTGGAGCCACATATGTTACCCAGAAACGTTGCACCGTTCCAGAGAACTGTCTTATGAAAATCCAGACAGGGACTATATTTGTCAACTGACTAGTTTAAGCCCAGTCCTCAATGCTTACTCCCCACCCCCATTCCTTTGACAGACAGGTCTCTCCTTATACACGCACATTGGGGAGAGACCTGTCAGTCTAGGGGAGAGGGACTGGGAGAATCTGCCAAGGATCGGTCTAAGACTAGTCAGTCCAGGCACATATTCCCCAGTGTCAAAGAATGTTTTCTCTGAAAAGATGCAACGTTTCAAAGTAAAACATACCTGACTCAATCATGCAGCCAGACTCTGATGCAGGGGCGGACATGTCATTGGTGCAACCTGTGCAGTTGCACAGGGGCCAAGTTGTTAGGGGGCCCATTTCCACTTCCAAAAGCAGCTGGAATTGTTCATTTTGATGAGCTATAGGACTGCAAAAGGGCTCAATAAACTATTCTTGCACAGGGCCCTTTTTTGTCTGTGTCCGCCAGGGCTCTGATGTATACTTCTGCCAGACAGATTCCCTTTAAAGATATATTTCTTATTGAGATTATTCAGTGCAGATGTTTAGCTTTAAGCATCTTGGCTTCAATGCCACATTTATAAGAGGCTCCCTTACAACCAAGTGATATTAGTATTGCTGGTGTCTTCTTATAACAAAGGGACATGATGACCTGTGTATGGCTACTACCTCTGTACCCTGATAGCTACATCACTGATTTGTTGCAAATGAGAAACAGTTTCTTGCACTCTTAGGGTGCGTGCACACGATCAGGAGACGCAGCGTTTTGGACGCAGCATCTTTGCGCTGCGTCCAAAACGCTGCATAGTACAGTACTTGCATAGTGGATAGGATTTCAAGAAATCCCATCCTCACTATGCGTAGCCCGCCCGCAGTGTCTTTGGAGCTGCGGTGCGGGTTGGCGGGAGTCCGCTCCTCTGCAGCATGTTCATTTCATGCTGCGGAGTCGGAAGTAGCTCTCATTGGGTGACTACAGGGAGAAGCCGCCCCGCACCCGCCGCACACGGTGAGTACAAGGCGGCTGCGGTCTCCCTGCGGCCACCCGCGGCTTTCCTCAGGTCCGGAGGAGCTGCGTCCAACACGCAGCTCCTCCGGACCATGTGCACATACCCTTAGGGTACCTTTACACGCCGCAATATCTGCTGGAGATATGAGGCGATCTAACGTGCGCGTGCATGTTTTTCATGGTCGCCTCAGACCTCCAATGGCGGCATTACACGCTGCAATTTTGCCCTCAACCTAAGGCGATGTGTCGCCCCGGAAATCGCCTCACCCACAGCGGAACCAATCCGGGCGATTTCCCTCGCCGCTTCACACGCCGCAATTCCCAAAGCAATGTGGGCGTACATGTTCAGCGTGGCGAGGACATAGGCGTGCCACAGTGGTTTACACCGCGCCCCATATACACTCATTGGACAACACAATAGCGTTATGATTGGGCAGCCTGCTCTGGAAGGCTGTCTAATGCATGACGCCAATAAAGATGTGTGTGTTGCTGAATGGACAGCTCTTCAAATATGGCGCCCTGTGAACTGACAGCCAATGGGAACACAGTAGCCACCACCAATCATCACAGATGGGGCGCGGACTCCAGCACGCTGTGGCACACCTCCGGGAAATCAATAGGCGACGCAGATTCCATCACTATCGCCCGTTCACACGCCAAAAGCCGGGAATCTCGCCTTCATGATTGCCTCTGATTTTGGAGCAGTGCTGTGAAATCGGAACCAGGCGACAGGCGATTTATCGCTGCCAAATTCCCCAATTACACGCCGCAACTGGGAGGCAATTTGACGGCAATAGTTTCAGGGCGACATATCGCCGTCAGGATTCCCAGCAGATATTGCGGCGTGTAAAGGTACCCTTATACTCACCCTCTGGCATCTTAGCCTTTATAATCGCCTCTCCAGTCTTGCGGCGCCTTCTTATGACTGTAACTTCTCACTCATCGGAAGTCAGAAGTTAGGCACAAGTTCTCAATGCAAGTCTATGAGAGCTAGAATGAGGACAGAACGAGGCTCTCAAAGACTTGTAGTGAATCTTTGCTCTGCAGCGCTCTCCATGAAATACTGGAGCTGTTGTCAGGTCACAAACTGTAGAAGAATCACTGGGGCGGTGGTGCTAGAAGATGAAGGAGAGGGAGGATGAGTATCAGCCCCGGGGCAGGGGATATCGATTTATAGCACCACTACAACAGTGCAATTACAAAATGTAAACGCTGGAGTGGTGCTTTAATATCCTTTCGTGACCTTTGATGAACCAAAACAGGATAAATGAATGCATTACCTACTTGCTAATACCATGTCCGTTTGCCGGCACTCAGTTACGTGACATGTCAAGAACATGAAAACAAATCCATACAAACAAGATGTATACAGTACGAGAGCCGGATTAGGGAGTATCACCTGTCCATCTGGTGTCAGGAGCCGCCGGACATAGGAAATATCTAGACGTCAGCGAGCAGAACCCACCGGGAGGGAATGACAAAGGGAGGAACTCACATTTCATGGAAAGGGATTTTAGGTATAGTGCCTAAAGTTTATACAAGACCAGGGTGGATTTAAATTAAATCTAACTGATTTAAATTACTAGTCAGTAAGGCTTGATTTAAATCAGTGATTTATATCAAAGTTTCTACCTTAACTAGTTCTTGCTACTTTAACATGCAAGTAGATGAAGATTTTTAGAATCACTTTTTTAATTACCGTACTTTTTTCTCCCCAGTTTAATGGGTTAATCATTCATATTTGGACACCACTGTTCTGTTGTACTTAGGAAGGAGGAAAATAATCCTGACCTTAATAACAATTTAAATAGATTTATTCAACTGAAACAATAACAACATTACCACATAAGTTATTTGCTTAAACAAACATCCATGTTTGTTAACTAATTTGGCTAAACAAAATATATATATATTTTAAGAAACTTAGACTGCCAGCCCAGCCGACACATGAAAAACTTAAATACTACTGTCCCTGCTGTCCTCTGTAGCTCACTTGTCGTCATCTTCATCATCATCTTCTTCTTTGTTCCTATTCATAATCTGGAAAAGAAAAACAAGCTTTCCTGCTTTATTGGGTCCCAACCGATTTCTCAATTTAGAATGAATGAGTCCAAAGGAAGAGAATATTCTTTCAACGCCTGCAGAAGAAGCTACTGCTGTTAAAAGTGAAATCATTACTTGAACAGTCTCTAAATCCAAGCGCTTAAGTGACTTCCACCAGTTTACTGGTGTGACCTTCCTTAAAATATCTTCAGCAAACATATATTTCTTGAATGGTTCCCCCTTAGCTCTGAAGTTTATTATAGTTGGCATTAAAGATGGATGATTGCTGGATACCCATGTCATAGCTAACTCCTCTTCCTCAGCACTTAAGTTTTGACCCTGATATTGGATATTGACAATATTTGCCAAAAATGAGCTGGAGTCAGTGCTTGTCCCATTCGTTTGTTTACTGCTTGTAATTTAATTCTGTCCATGTGTAGTTCTGTTTTTAAGTGTTCACTCAGTTTCTTCCAAATTTCAACAGCATTTGCAATAAAACAGCTATTTTTCTGTATCTTGTTTAAAGCTTGAGAGATGGGTTTCAGGAAACTCAGCATATGTTCAACATTTCTCTTAAGCCCAATGTTGAGGATTTTGGCCGTGACAGTGCCATCTATTTTATCTCGATTTTCTTCACAAAGTGTCATCAGAATAGGCCAGTTTTTGATATACTGCTCAAAACAGTCCACCACAGAGTTCCATCTAACATCTTGTGGGAGCGTTAGCTTGGTTCCACCCATCTTTTTCAGAGCTGCTGCAGCAAAATGATTATTACGGAAGTATTTAGCAATTTCAACAACATTAGCCTTTATTTCTGGAACACTTAAGTCTTTGGCTAAGAGGTGCAGCAAATGAGCACTGCAAACATATGTTATTAGCAGCTTTGTATTCCCTCCCTGCTCTTCTAAATCTCTTCTCATCTTGGATACGTTTGCAGCATTGTCAGTGACCAAACTGCGTACTAGACATTTGAATTTTTGTTCACATGTCGTTATAGCTTTTACTGCCACTTCTTGTAAGTATTCTGCTGTGTGTGCATTTCCTGACATAACAGTTGTTTGTGCAAGGAAGACTTTACCTTCTGTTGTTATACAAGCACATACAATAGGATCATTGTGATTATTACTCCACCCATCAATACTTAGGTTAACAATTTTACCCTCCAGAGCTGTTGCACATTGCTCCATTTCTCTGTCATACACTTGATCCAGCAGTTTCCCTGCAACATCAGCTCTGCTGGGTGGACTGTATCCTGGTCTCAGTGACTGAACCATATTAATGAAATGTGGGTTCTCAGTCAGACGGAAAGAAGAGTTCGTTGCATAAATAAACTGGGCAATTTTTTCATCAACCAACTCTTTTTCTAATCTGCTAGTTCTTATCACAAAACTATCTATGGTGGTTCCAGGAGGTAAAGGTTTATTCTTCCTTTTGGGTGATGGTGATATGTGGCTGTGGGTGTCTGATGATGATGCTGCTGCTAATGAAGCACTATCCTGGATGGATAACTCTGAAACTGTAGAACAGGATGATGGTGATCTTGGAGGTGGATAGTTTCCAGAATCCATGAATTCCCCTAAACAAAAAAAGTCAATGCTGTTATTTTATTGTTTATTATACAATTTCTGCTTATTGTACACAACACATCACTGCCCCTGCCCCAAAAGGAATATTTGTTTTTCTTCATAACTGTACCAAATGACAGTAACATGCAGTAATAATAAGAAATATAATTTTTCTCACACATGACAGTTCAGTCTTTAGAAATAGGATTCAATAAAAATGTTTACCAACCTGAAGATCCTGCCTGTTCAGAAGTGTTTCTTTGGTCATCTTCATCACCGCACTTCTCATGATGTTGCCTCATTCGCGCCACCAGGCCTTGCATCTCTTTGTTGCACCGATAGGCGAAGGAGCTTCATTAAAATATTCCCAAACTGGGTCTCTTTTAACGGCCTGCTGCCATGACTCACCGTAGCCGGGGGTACACGGAGCGGGCGTTGTTTCTCCTCCAGTCACGGAACCGCGCCTGCAGTGGTGTAGGCCCGGTGGTCCAGATCAAAAGGGGAATGGCGGAACAGTAGGGATGATTTGTCTTCGTGACGCCACCTGCGGGTGTTCTGGTAACTTTACCAGCGCTGTTCGGGTCTCCGGGGGATGTTATACAGCGAGATGGGACGCTCCCCACAGGATGAGCGGGAGTCCCCGGAGCCGGGAGCTGCGCAAGATGTTGTGAGGCAGCTGCGGGATGCTGCGCGCCAAATCCAGGAGCAACGCACAACCACACAAAGTCTCTTTTAGGTACCTTTACTGGGTGGTAGTCAGGTACACTCGGACCGGAATAGTGAAGTCGGCACTTCTGGAGGTTCACAGCAAGCAGTGTTAGGCTTCCTTTCTCTAGTTCTCTGATTATGGTCGGGTGGATGTGGAATCCAGCCGGACCGGGCAGTGTGTTCAATGGAACTTGCTTCACCTGGTTAACAGCACTGAGGGCACTGTAAAAGGGTCTGAGCAGGATCAGTACTCTTCCCTGGGCTCTCGTGGATGGGTGCATCAGGTGGAACAGGTGGCTAAACCTCCTGTTGATGGTGCTGGTTCTCTGTGATGACTTGGTGGCTCTCACAGCTTCGGTTCCAGTAACCGGAGGATGAGGGAAGAGTTGGTGTATCTCTAGTATTCCTTGAGAGGTGCTTCTCCTTTCCTAGTATCCCAATTGCAGGGATTTCCTCACTGGTAGCTAGGCTGACTAGGCCTGGTGTGTGTCTCATAAGCTTGAGATCTTCCACAACCTGCAGCTCTTGTAGCGTCTGCACACTCTGGTGTTTCTCCCTCCAAGACTCTATTTATAGGGGGAACTGGCTCAAAGTCACCAGTGGAGCTCCCCCTAGAGGCTCGGGGTGAAACCAGGTGTTCTAAGGTGTTGTTGTGTTGTTTGGTGTTTGGTGAGTTTTGCTTTGCTGTTAACTCCAGTCGCGCCCTAAGGATTTCTGTGGTGCCCAACAGGTGCCAGGGTGCCACAGCCATTATAAGGAAAGAATGTAATAAACCTCAGATCGTACACACAAACAGATCCAGACTTGTCTGTCTGTGGCTATGCTGCAGTATTGTGCTCAAAGTTTCACTTTCATTTTCTTGTCTGCTTGCCCTTCCTCCTCCTCACACTTAGATTCACATTCTTCTTGTGTTGTGCAGATCTATTCCACTCCAAACAATCAGAAACATATTGTCTAACTTCTTGGACTTGGCACTGAAGGGGTTGATTCTGTATTCATAGGTTTGTAGAACAATAGGATTAAGGTCTTTTTCTCAACTCTGTTCATGTTGTAACATTTTTGCCGTGAAGAAGAGGCTGGGACCTCTGCGGAGTCAAATTCAGTTTTGAGAACTGCGTAAGTAAAGCGAGCGTCTGTGATAATATAGGAGAGAAACTGCCCACTAATCCTACAGAAACCCTTGGAAGAGCATGGCATTGTGAATGTTACACATATACAGCCTTTATTCTACTGAGTTAAACAACTCAGCTTTATCTCATGATGGAAGAACCTTTGGATGGTAAAATATTTTCCTCAAAAAGCAGTTTATTGAAAAAAATCCGATTTAAATTAAAAAAAATCTGATTTTTTTTAAATTTTTTTAAAAAAAACATTGATTTTTATCCACCCTGTACAAGACTATGGAAAACCATTCCCTGGGGTCTGAATTCATGGACAGTGGTTGAGATGGGACTGTCACATGTTGAATGCTTTGCAGTCCGTGTGTATTGCTACAGTGATTTACATCTGAGTTTATTTCCTTTGGCACATCCAGAGTTAAAGGGAATCTGTCACAAGTTTTTGCCATCCCATCTGAGAGCAGCATAATGTAGAGACAGAGATCCTGATTCCAGTGATGTGTCACTTACTGAGCTGCCTGCTGTCATTTTGATAAAATCACGCACAGTCTCCCTGCTCTGTAGCACGCCCATAGGGGTGTGAATAAATAACAAGCAGGCGGCAGGGAGGACAAGAAAGGAACCCCTTTTGCGGCTTCTCAAATAATGAGAAGCCGCACATCATAAGGTATAAAAACAACTTTTCTAAACTTTACTATATCGATTTAAAAACACAAAGGGATGGCTAGAAATCTATTAGCATGGTGCAGGGACAGGTATATAGAGGCTGGGGGCACATTTTTCGAGGTCAGGTTCCCTTTAATAGTTCATTATTGTGCCGGACTAACTGGCAGCAGGTCAGTTAGTCATCTAATGATAATCTCCAACTGTTGAAACAGTGATTTTATCAAAACTACACTGAGCAGCCCAGTAAGTGACACATCACTGGAATCAGGATCTCTGGCCCTACATTATGCTGCTTTCAGTTTAGGTGGCAGAAACCTGATGACAGATTTCCTTTAATGTCAGAAAGCTGCTGTGTACGGCTCTGCAGGTGGAGGGGTGTGCATTAAGATCTCCACTCCCTCAGCATTGAAGTAGTTCCACTTCCCTCCACCGGGTGTCACAGATAGAGTTCAGTCTCTGTTTGGACCCCGTGCAGTGAAAACGTGCTGTGCTCTGCTCCTTCTGCTGTTCCCTTCCATACGAGTTGCTGGGTTTTCCCAGTCCGTGGGTGAAGGAAGGGGCTCTTAGAATAGGGATGATAAGGAGCAAAGGGCAAGGGTAGCAGCTTGGCCATCCTCACTTTCAGAGGTAATTCTAGGATCTGGGTGAGCCAGGGACCTCCAGTCTAAAGGTCAAACTAGTTCCCCGGCTGTAATGTCTGTATATTCTGTGATCCTCGGCTGTAATGTCTGTATACCCTTATATTCTGTGATCCCCGGCTATAATATCTGTATACTCTTATATTCTGTGATCCCGGCTGTAATGTCTGTATACTCTTATATTCTATGATCCCAGCTGTAATGTCTGTATACTCTTATATTCTGTGATCCCCGGCTGTAATGTCTGTATACTCTTATATTCTATGATCCCCAGCTGTAATGTCTGTATACTCTTATATTCTATGATCCCCAGCTGTAATGTCTGTATACTCTTATATTCTGTGATCCCCGGCTGTAATGTCTGTATACTCTGATATTCTGTAATCCCCGGCTGTAATGTCTATATACGCTTATATTCTGTGATCTCCGGCTGTAATGTCTGTATACGCTTATATTCTGTGATCCCCGGCTGTAATGTCTGTATACTCTTATATTCTGTGATCCCTGGCTGTAATGTCTGTATACTCTTATATTCTATGATCCCCAGCTGTAATGTCTGTATACTCTTATATTCTGTGATCCCCGGCTGTAATGTCTTTATCCTCTTATATTCTGTGATCCCCGGCTGTAATGTCTGTATACTCTTATATTCTGTGATCCCTGGCTGTAATGTCTGTATACTCTTATATTCTGTGATCCCTGGCTGTAATGTCTGTATACTCCTATATTCTGTGATGCCTGGCTGTAATGTCTGTATACTCTTATATTCTGTGATCCTGGCTGTAATGTCTGTATACTCTTATATCCTGTGATCCCCGGCTGTAATGTCTGTATACTCCTTACATCCTCCCGTGCCCAAGAGCTGTGGTATATCCCACCTGTTCCTGCACGGTCAAACACATCCATTACACAGGGACACATGTATAAGAATATCACGAGCAGGAACAATTTACACACGTCCAATTGTGGAACTTATTTTTATTCTACGATCTATGAATTAAAATGTACAATTGTTCGTGGCACAACCCCTTTAAATACTCCTGTCACAACTGAACTCCAATGCAGTGATGCACTGGGTTGTGCCAAGGTAGCAGTTGTCACCTGAGAGGCACCTAGGGTCTTTGTGTCACATATAATACACTAATATTGTAACTGATGCAAGGTAGGTAGGGGTCAGAAGGCAAAAAGGGGATGCCAGACTGCAATGGCCCCTTTGTTCTAGTGATTAGGAAGGGTTACAGGACAAAGACCTCATTTATGACTTCAAAGCACTTGTCCATTTACTAACTATATGTTCAGCCTCTATAGGGCTCATTACTGCAAATCAGGCAGGATCAGTTCTATCCACTGTACAACAAGGAGGTAAAAGTCCCATGTAGAACAGGGTCCCCCAATCCTCACCAGCCACATGCAGGATTTTTCTTTATTATAGCCACCTGGACATATGGAATAACCAAGTATGCAGGGGCGTAACTACAACAGGAGCAGGGGTCACAATCGCACCTGGGCCCTGGAGCCTAGGGGGGGCCCCAAAAGTCCCATTTAGAACAGGGTCCCCTATCCTCACCAGCCACATGCAGGATTTTTCTTTATTATAGCCACCTGGACATATGGAATGACCGAGTATGGTTTCTCCATTGACCGTGGCATCTGTGTCCCCCATAACGACATACGTTGACAATCACTGCCCACTGGTCATTGTCAGTGTGAAATGTCAAAGGTTTTCCAGGAGGTCACACAGGATGGGGATTTGTTGCTTCTCCTCTGTCCCATGTGTTGTGTGATCCGCCTTTCTACTCTGGCGCTCCTTGGAGTCCTCCTTAGCATAGGATGTAGGTGGCTGAGATTAGTGTCTGTGTGATCAGTGTAAGCGTCCCGGACAGCTTCCTCAATAATCCACATGTTTTTGCTCATGTCCAGATGGCTTTTCGGACTTGTGTTGTTTTTTCCATATCCAAAAGCTAAAACACAACAATACATTGTATAGAGACAGGTGCAGAGTCTGCGAAAACAAGGCGAAGTCCGAAGGTCAAGGGTCAAGTTCTAAACGTTCTGCCAGATCTCCGAGCCGGAAAATCAAAACGTCTAACAAAAACCTACAGCAATAATTAATGTGCTGTTAAATAGTAATTTATTAGATCTTTAACAAGATTTTTTTTGTCTTTTAGTTGATTCCTCAACTTACAGGAGCGTCTCAATGAATTAGAATATCATCAAAAAGTTACTTTATTTCAGTCATTCAATACATAAAGTGACACACATATATTATATAGAGTCATTACACACAGAGGGATCTATGTCATGTGCTTATTTCTGTAAATGTTGATGATTGTGGCTTACAGCCAATGAAAACTCAAATCTTAGAAAATCTAAGTAGGGAGGATAAAGGGTCTGAGGCTGAAGGCACACTGTCGTGCATCAAACACGGAGCGTGTTTTATGCACAACAGTGATGCTAGTGTAATGCGTGTTTGTGGGTGTGTGTGGTGCGTGTGGTGAGTGTGCCTGCATGTATTGATGGAGTGTGCTGCGAGTGTGAGGTGTGAGTGCATGTGATAGAGATGCTGTCAATGGTCCTGAAGGACCGTGGACAGCATTTGTCGGGGAATAGAAACTCTTGTTTGTATTTCCCGCTATACCGAACAGTTAGCTATCATTTTGTACTGCTGTGACAGCAGCGGTACAAGATGTTTAGCTAATACAATGATGATGGGTGTAAAATAATGTATTCCGGGGTTATTTTAGCTATTAACCCCATCAGCATCCTCTGCGCCGCATGTGTGCGCAGAGGTTGCTGATGCGGCTCAAATCCCGGTGATGAAGGGGTTAATATGAAGCTGGTGTAGTGGCACCATGTATGTTGAGAGTGTCCTCACTTTCTGCAGACATGGTGTCATTACACCATGTGTGTGCAGGGGTTAATTATTTAGTAAAATGGGTTCATAAATTCACTGAGAAAGCCGGCGCTCTGTTACTACCTATGGGGAGCTGTCCCCTGTGCATTGCGCTTAAACCCTGTCTCGGTTAAAAACTGCGCTGCCGTATTCCACCAGACATCAAAGGGTGAATATAATATTGATCTATTAGTGTTTCAGGGGTCCCTGGTCCATTCCTCAGGACAAATCATTATCATATTGCCATGTTACAGGGAGTCCTGAAACGCGTTGACTAATAAATCAATATTATATTCTCGTGGAATACGGCAGCGCGGTGTTTAACCCTTCATCCTCCCTACTTTAATTTCCTGAGATAATGACCTTTGGGTTTTCCTTGGCTGTAAGCCATGATCATCAACATTAACAGAAATAAACGCTTGAAATAGATCTCTGTGTGTAATGACTCTATATAATATATACTGTATGTTTCACTTTATATTATTGAATTACTGGAAAAAAAATATTTTTTGATGATATTCTAATTATTTGAGATGCATCTGCAGATCTGTGCTCTATGAAACTGAACATATCCCATTAGCAACCTCTACCTATAGTGTATAGCAGTGATGGGCAACCTTTTGAGCTTGGTGTGTCAAAATTCGCCAAAAAACCGCGCATAAATCGGGAGGTGTGTCACCTTGAGAAAAAAACCCCTAATTTTACGATATTTATAGTTTAAATAACAAATATGTTTAATATTTAACTTACCTGCTTAGTGACTTCTTTGTTAATCTGTCAGTTGGTTTCTTTTGTTGGTCTTGCTGTTATTTAACTTGTGTGGGGTGCCATGAACTAAGTCAGATAAGTGAGGGGGAGGGGGAATTCTTCCAGTGATGGCGAACCTGTGGCAGTCCAGCAACAGCAACAGCAACAGCTGCACTGCCACAGGTTCGCCATCACTGATTTAGTGACTTTTTTGTTGCTGAATTTCTGCTTACTACCGTTTCACTACATAGAACTCAAAATGATCTGCCATTTTTTTCTATAATGCCATACATCTCTGTCCATGTCTCTTGAAAGGGTCGGCTACTGCTACTACCACTTCCTTTACTTAACCTTGTTTTTTTTGGCTTCTCCATAAGAGGGGCAGTGACAGAAGATTTATAGATAGCCCTGCAGGCAATTAGGGGTTAACTGTCTTTTAGGAAAGGTCAGAAATAGGGATTAATAGGGTGCGCAACAATAATATAGTGGTGAAATGGAGTCTGTACTATGCTGCAAGATGGCGTTCCTTATGTAAATTAATGGCGGGAAACGGCACCCATAGCACAGGCCTCTTCCAGCCTCCCCCTCACTTATCTCAGTAATGGCCAATCACACATTCATGACACCCAGCCCAGATTCTGCCCAGAACCTTTCACTGGAGGATGGTTGCTGTAGTAATCACTGGACCTCCAGACAGACCTCCAGACAGCGATCACAGGGCCTCAGATATGCGTCCCCCACAGCGTTCCGCTGCTCCCTGCTGCGCCAGCCAACCAGCAAGTTCCGCCTACCGGAAGTCCCAGGACTAGACGCTCTGTGCCGGAGCTCGCTCTTCTGGCCTACAGACCTCCAGACAGCGACCACAGGGCCTCAGATATGCGTCCCCCACAGCGTTCCGCTGCTCCCTGCTGCGCCAGCCAACCAGCAAGTTCCGCCTACCGGAAGTCCCAGGACTAGACGCTCTGTGCCGGAGCTCGCTCTTCTGGCCTACAGACCTCCAGACAGCGATCACAGGGCCTCAGATATGCGTCCCCCCAGCGTTCCGCTGCTCCCTGCTGCGCCAGCCAACCAGCAAGTTCCGCCTACCGGAAGTCCCAGGACTAGACGCTCTGTGCCGGAGCTCGCTCTTCTGGCCTACAGACCTCCAGCACATTTTTTTTTCCTCAGCTACTGCACCTGGCCCTGTAGTTAGTGATGGGCGAGTCCTAAATTACTCGGAATCGCTTGACTCTAGTCTAGCGAGTCCGAGCCTGGGACTCGCTACTCGTTGCGAGTCCAATGTTAATGAATGGGGAAGCGAGTAATAGCAAGTAATGTGTGATTTACAAATCGCAGATGTCTCGGAAAGCGCTCGCATTGCCGTGTCGGAAGCCCCACTCGCAACAGTTTTTTGCTGCCGTGTCTGTGGTTTTTATCCAAATAGCGAGTCTAGCGAGTGAGAAAAAGTAAACTCTGACAAAACTAGGATCGCAGAGTACCGAATCCTACTTGTAGTTTCTCCGGCGGCCGCGTGTCACTGAAAATGGCTACGCGTGTCAGTGCTGACACACGTGTCATAGGTTCGCCATCACTGGTGTATAGTGTGTTTTGGCTCACCTATTTGTTTGTTATTGCATATACACTAATTTTTCCTCAATTATTATTATTATTCATTATTTATTCAGTATTAGTAATATGCATAATATTCAGTATTATGTTACTGTTCGTGCAATTTCGCACTTTCCGTGTTCTCATGGTATACAGACTGTGAACCGTGGCATAGCTATGGGTCCCAATGCAACATTTTTCACAACACACTGTAAATCCATACTTTTTGTATGGAGCCCAACCTTTGTATCTAAGCCCAACATAAACTCTTTCTTTTCATTTGTGCATCCAGTTCACAGAACTAAAGGACAATCCTATTCTATATATTATAAAATGACAAGTCCATTCAGCATTCATGTCTCCTCAGTGTTATAGTCAGCCTCACCTCTGAGTTATCATCAAGCCAATCTAAGTGTATAATTCACCTTATACCTCTATGCGCTGTCTGCCCCTGTACAGTACCATTTGTGGACGGTTTTATCCTCTTCTATTTACATCAATATAACTAAAGAGTGGTTTTGTATGATCATTTGCTGGTTTTCTCTCAGAGCTCAACTCTCCTGCTCGTCTCCACAATGGCTTGTGATTACTAGGAAGCGCAGAGTTGAGCTGTGTTTGTTGCCTGCTGATGAGAGATCAGTGATGTGAAACTGTCAATACATCTCTGTTGATGCATATGGCAGAGGATTATTTTCTGCATATGCATCAACAGAGCAATGCCACGCAAGCTGCTCGCAGTAGATGCCCCACCTATCTGAGGTATCATCAAGCTGATCTAAGTGTATAATTCACCTTATACGTCTGTGTGCTGTCTGCCCCTGTACAGTACCCTTTGTGGACGGTTTTATCCTCTGCCATTTACATCAGCATAACTAAAGAGTGGTTTTATATTATCATTAGCTGGTTTCTCTCAGAGCTCAACTCTCCTGCTCGTCTCCACAATGGCTTGTGATTACTAGGAAGCGCAGAGTTGAGCTGTGTTTGTTGCCTGCTGATGAGAGATCAGTGATATGAAACTGTCAATACATCTCTGTTGATGCATATGGCAGAGGATTATTTTCTGCATATGCAACAACAGAGCAATGCTACGCAAGCTGCTCGCAGCAGATGCCCCACCTGTCTGAGATTTCATCAAGCTGATCTAAGTGTATAATTCACCTCATGCCTATTTCCTGGATGATTTTATTCTCTGCCATTTACATCAGTATAACTAGAGAGTGGTTTTATATTATCATTAGTTGGTTTCTGTCAGAGCTTAACTCGCCTGCTCACCTCCACAATGGAGCTTAGTTTGTGATTACTAGACAGCACAGAGCTGGTGTGTATTGTATCCTGTTGTTGAGAGATGAGTAATGTAAAACTTCAAATACTGCTATGTTGATGCATATGGCAGAATATTATCTTCTACCATTTGCATCAACAGAGCAGTGCCACTCAGGCTGCTCACATTAGCACAAACAACATGCAGTCTGCAGTTTATTTTTATTTTTTAAACTGGGCAGAAAGTAGTGGATGCAAATCCCTTCTACACCAGCGCCACTGATTCACTGGTGCTATTGGTATTAGCTGTTCAGCAGCAATGATAAACCAATGAGCGTACTGTTATGGCAGGACCAGAAGGGGCAGTCATTTTTGCATGGTAAAACTGAACATATTATTTGTAATAAGTTATTTTGCATGAATTGTAACACTGATGTATTAGATACTTATATCAATTGTTTTCTCTTTTATCCAATATTAGCTTGATGTCTGGGTTGGCTGCTCTCGACGCTAAGACATCCAGTCGCTTGGGTATAATCACCATTGCCTATTACTTGTGGACCACCTTTGTGGCGGTGATTGTGGGAATCATCATGGTATCCATCATCCACCCTGGAGGTGCTGCCCAGAAGGAGAACACAGAACACAGTGGGAAGCCGGTGATGAGCTCGGCGGACGCTCTCCTGGACCTTATTCGGTAATTTCACAGCCTATGGCTGAGTTATAATGTAACACTCATCAGATCCATGAAATAGAAGAGTTTTAAAAGGGGTTGTCCAAGGGGCAGGGGTGTAACTACAATAGGTGCAGGGGTTGCAATCACATCCAGTCCCCAAAAGTCCCTTTGGCCTATAGAAAAAGACTAATGCTATTATAGATTTGCAATAATTGGGACCATTGGAGCTTTTGCATCAAGGCCCATGTTACGCCACTACCAAGGAGTATTTAGCAGCAGGCAATAAGAACGTGCTCTTTGATACTGTTAATTTCCATCTGCATGATATAGTATATGAAGAAGAGGATGGGATGTTGCATACCACTTAAAACACATACTTGATCAGCTGAATCTACTGAGCATGTCCATGGAGAAAGAGTTGTTGGCCTATAGTTATTTAAAGTGTAAGAATGCCAAGATTCTCTTATGAATACATACAATAGTTAAAGGGAACCTGTCACCTAGATAAAGCCCGCCAGACTATCACTACCTGTCCCTGCACCTTCCTATGATACCCTATCTATCCCTCTCTGTCCTGTGTGGTGTGATGTTTTTTATACCTTAGTGGGGCGTATGTTAATGATCCGGGGGGCTACCGTTGCTAGCCCCCCTGGGCGTCCTCTTTGGGTCCCTCTAGCCGCCTCCAGGAGTCTTTATCACACCCGATGGTATGACGCCAAACGCATCATTTCCGGAACTGCAGGCCCCATAGCAACCCGATATTTACCTTAGCAGTGTACAGCCCCATAGAACCCCGCATAGCAGCGCACAATGCTGCTGCTAAGTAATTATCGGGTTGCTATAGGGCCTGCAGTTCCGGAAACGACGCGTTTGGCGTTATACCACAGGAAGGCTGCACAGCAGAGCGGAGGGAGCCAGGCTGGGGGCACGAAATTTGATTTCAATATCAAGCCCATCGGAGCGTGATAAAGACTCCTGGAGGCAGCGAGAGGGGCCCAAAGGTGTAGGGATAGGTAGTGATAGCCTGGGGGGCTTTATCTTGGTGACAGGTTCCCTTAAAAGGCAATCTCTCACCAGGTATTGGCTACCTTATCTGCCAGGTACATAATGTAGACAAAGAAACTCTGAATCCAACATTGCATCACATAGATAACTGGCTGAAGCCGTTCTGACACTATCAAAGAATTTCATTTCTGGAACACAGCGGAGATGGGAGAGCTGCCCCCACCCACACTAGGTTGTCTATAGAGATTGTGCATTGACTGTGAGGCATTAGTCATAGCAGGGGGGGTGTCAGACTGCCAAGCACGTGACTTTCTAGTCCCACAATGTTATTCGCAGGGTAATAAATCCATTAGTTTAAGTAAACAATTGCGCAGACTCTGATAAGAGAAGCACAGTGGCTTTTTGTTTTTCAACCCGCGCAGCATGTTGTCCTCAGCTCACATAGCAAAAACCTGCTGACAGAGTCCCTTTAACTCTATTTTTTTTCTTTTCTTCTGGAATTTCCCTTTAATATCCTGTTGGAGTTTCCCTTTAATGTTAACCTGTGTGAAAAAAATGATTCACCTGTTAAATCCCCCACTGTTCCAGAATCAAGACTCTGGTGGTCCCCACAGGTGTTGCTTCTGTTCTGCCGGACTCACATGATCACTACAGATAACTGTCCTCAGTACTGACTCTGTCAGTCTTTGTGCTCCCGGTCATTAGACAATCCTTGATTTATACATTCTCTATGATTTAGTTATTCCTTATTATTTCCCTTTATATAAATAAAATCCTTCCCGCTGCTATACAGTGGATTGATGTAGTATATACAGATGTGCGCCGTCCATGAGGTCAATCTCAGACCATCATATACTGACAAATTGACCATATAACAATGTGTGAGATTATCCCGGATCTGCTCCCAGTGTAATTTCACTACGTGAGACCGAGTTATAGGAATCAAAACACTTTAATCCCCTTGAAACCCGAACAACAATCTGCCTGATGATCACGGGGTCTTGTCTCTCCGGAGAAATCTGAAACTGACCTGAATGTTACTTAATACATCTCATCCCACGGACAGCGGCAGCTACTACATGATGTCAGCACCGATAACTCATTGCACCCCATGTTTGTAATGAGAACGATAGACTTAGTCTTAAAGGGAATTTGTCACTGGTTTATGATGCTTCATCCGATTGCAGTACAATGTAGAGACATAGACCCCGATTCCAGCGATGTGTCACTTAATTTAGTGTCTGCAGCAGTAGTGATACAATCCCTGTTTTCTCTTGCTGCAGATCTAGCAATGATCTGAATGCTGAATCCTGTATATCTCCGCCCACACCACTGATTGACAGCTTTCTGCATACTCTTTATATTAACACAAAGCTGCTAATTAGTGGTAGGGGGACAAGGTTGGACTTAGAGGCATGAGACACCTAGTCCTGCAATGATACTCACGTGCTGATTAAACACTGATTACACTGTAACAACAGCACACAGAGAAGTAAGTGAAACATTGCTGGAATCAGGCTCTCAGCCCCTAGATAATGCTGCTTTCAGATTACATAGCAAAAATCTGCTGAGAGATTCCCTTTAAAGTGTTATTCCCAAGATGGTAAGTTACAATAGGGGATATCTTGCTGATTACAAGAGGCCTAACCTCTGGGACTATGAACATTCCTGAGAACAAGCCCTGTCGTTAGTGGAGTGGAGGTGTGCATGCTCAGCCTCTGCTACATTCACTCTCTATGGAACTAACACAAAAAGAATAGATGGGTGCAATGTCATAGAGTTGTCTCTAGTCTTTCCTTAAAGAGGTTTTCCATTACTGATATGACCCCCTTTCTTTTGTCCTAACTCTTCCTAACACTTAGCTAAAATACTTTTGCTACCTGCTCTGCTTCTGTAAGGTTATCTCTAAGACACTCAGAAATACATGTATTGTTGTTGTAGCTTTCATCCTTCCGGCTGCAGACCAGAATCGGTCCAACTGAGCAGGGTGCGTCACTGGTTGAGGCTGAGAGGAGAGTGAAGTGGGATCTGGGCATGTGTGCACAGCCTGCTGTCACTCATAGAGATGCAGCCCAGCCCCCTCCAGTGACGTGCCCTACTCGGTTGGTCCGATTCCAGTCTGCAGCCCGGAAGAATCAAAGCTGCAACAACAATACAGGTATTTACGAGCCTGTTACAGATAAGCTTACAGGAGCAGGGTGGGTAGCAGAAGTATATTAGGAAAGTGTTAGTTAGGAATAGTTGGGACAAAACAAAAGAAGGGGATCATATTAGTAGTGGAAAACCTCTTTAACTCAGGGAAAGTCTCAAGTTGCTGCTGAAGTCATGGCGGCTTTTTGATGCCCTCCTCCAAGAATAAGACACACATGCCCATCCAAGCCATGCCCTTCACATCCACCACCTCTGTTCTCTCTCTTCCTATGTGTAATCACCTTGTTCTGCAGATAGTCTTATATAAGGGCTAGAGGTATATGGCAACTTGGTTACATGACCGTAAATATCAGCAATATCATCGTGTGATAGAAACGCTCGTGACTTTTCAACAATTTGGCTTTGGAAAGAAAATAAAACAAAATCCGGCCAAATCGCAGCCGGTCTATGTGATGTGTCCCACGCCACCTTTATTTTGTCCTACATGTTCCCCCATAGCCCTGTCCTAATGGATATACCATACATGTTTGGGGAATCTTCTTTTTTTATTGTATTGTTTTAATATAAAAAATGCATGTTTATATTTTACCATGTCAGGGCATTTACACAAGATTTTTAAGGCTGAAAAGTCCACATTATAAAATGGTTTCTAAACAAATCCCCATCATTTTGTAAGAACACTCCGCTATATGACACTTGTTTTGATGTGGTTTATCAGTGTGGATTATTTTTTACATGTTTTTGATATGGGGCGTAATGATAGAGTGTTTTCTGTCTCCTTTCCATAACAAATACCTTGAAAATAAACACATTAAGGGTTCACTCCCACGGGTGTATGTGCTCTCATGCGGGAGAATCATGTGAATTATGCAAGTGATGCCCAAATTTAATCCGAAGGTTATTTTACTGTGAGCACAAATGAGGAGAAGGAGAACTTAATTTCTCCATCTTCTCCATTGTCTATGTACATTGGATTTAACTTGGATGACATGTGAGTGCAGTCTGATGTTTTGCTTTGACTTGAATGGCTGTGCGCCGTCCAGTCTATGCCGCCAATCACAGCATTTAGCAATATTTTTCTCATACTAAATTGGCATGAGAAAAAACACTGATTGAGACTGCCTCTTAGTATAACATTGGGCTGAGAGCAAGCTGTGATAGCACTCGGCCATATTATACACCATTGTGAGCGAGCCCTAATAATGCAATAGAAATACCAGTAATTTAGAATATCATCAAAAATCTATATCATATTGCCATGTTTCAGGGAACCCTGAAATGCGTTGACTAATAAATCAATATTATATTCACCCTTTGAGGTCTCGTGGAATACGGCAACGCAGTGTTTAACCCTTCATCCTCCCTACTCTATATGCACCACGCTGGGGACTGCAGCAGCCGTGATCTGCTTTTATAGTGGTTGTGACTCTCACAACAACACAAGGTGAAGCCTCTGATACCTATTTAGGTCATATTTTATCTCTCAGACCCTTCATCCTCCCTACTTTAATTTTCTGAGATAATGACCTTTGGGTTTTCATTGGCTGTAAGCCATAATCATCAACATTAACAGAAATAAACACATAAAATAGATCCCTCTGTGTGTAATGACTCTATATATGTGTTTCACTTTATGTATTGAATTACTGAAATAAATTAACTTTTTGATGATATTCTAGTTCATGGAGATGCACTAGTATGCAGTGAAAGTGATGCTATTTGCTTTTCTTTTGCTGGTTTCACATTTGCGTATGTAAACGCAGTGTACCGAGCACAGCCAAACACATGCGCACTGCATTCCTATGTTTAACATGGGAACACATGGTACCTGCGTTTGGCTGCGTTCAGTTGCGGTTGCGTTCGGATACACATCATTTTTGAGCCTTTCTCCGCCCTCCGAACGCAGCCTGTTGCATTTTTTGTGCAGTCGCTGGCACTTGTTTTATCAGCAAGCGCACAAACAATGCATTGAAGTCAATGGATCCGCAGTGTCCTCCGCATGACAGCGCAGGAGAACGCTGCAGATAACAATGAAATCTCTCCCGGTGGCCGCTGCTGATCAGCGGCGTCCACCGGGACATCAGCTGGAGCCGGCGCTAATTTCCCGGCAGTGTCGGCGCTGGAGACTTGAAGAAACAGCTGATCTGACAGCTGTTTAAATCTCCCACGCCGACACCGAATAGGTGGTGCAGGAGATTTAAAGACCTGTCAGATCAGTAGTTTTTTCAAATATCCCGTGCTGACACAGTCGGGAGACCAGCGGCGGCCAGGAGGAGGAGATCTCCACCGCTAATCTCCGCCTCACAGCCGCCTAGACCACTGATTGGCTGGCCAGGCACAATACTGATGTGAACGCATGCAGAGAATCTCCGCTGCGTTCACATCAGTATGGCAGCGTTTGCACTGCGTTTGCGTCTGCATGTGTGGAGCCCACTTGGACGGGATACTCGGTACCGGACCGGGGTATCACGGGGGTTATCACGGCGGTCCTTGGTCCGGACCGTGTCCCGAGCCCACAAGTAAAAGGGGTTATTTACAGGGATTGTCGTGACGCCACCCACTGGTTGTGATCAGTGAGGGGACCACCGCTGCTGCTTACTTCTGCTAGGAGTATAAATGGTGCTGCAGCTAGATGGATGAGCCCGCCGTGGGTCGGGCAGCTCCTGACAGGATGAAAAAATGTATAGAACAGTTCAACGTGCAGGGAATTACACAGGGAGACTTTAGCAGGGTTCACCGGGTTTTACTTGCAAGTTCTTCAGTACTGTACACAGCACAGTTGCTTTACACAGATAACTCCGGACAGTCACTTAACCCTCTGCAGCCAGGTTTCCCTTCTGAGACCCTTCTCTCTCTCTGATACCTTTCAGGCTTTTCTCTAACTTCTCTTCTCCCCGTGTGCAGTATGGTGGCAACTTGGTCCCTTGTTTGGCTTCCCCCTGGTGTGTGGGTGGCAAGCCTGGGCCCTATGTGTCGCTGTACCTCCTGCACGGTATTAGGAGGTCAGACTTGGAATCTGAGCTCCCCTTTGGTGTGTCTGTGATCCGGTGTATAGCTTCGGCCACCTCAGAGCCGACTCTGTGGTCCCAGCCTAGCCTTGGGTGTCCCTATGTTGCAGGGGATCACCAGGCCCTTTCCTACCCGTGTAACTACTATGTATGTTAGGGTATCCTTCCTGCCAGTTGTCCTCTGTCACCGCTGCCGGTTTCCTCAGACCCAGCTGCACTGGTCCGGTCTTTCCCCTTCCATTTGTTCCCGGGCTGTGGAGCCGGTTTTCTCTCCAGGGGACTGTGCCTCGCAGGATTCTGCGCCTCCAGGAACCCCAAAACCTTCAGAGAAGTTTCTCTCTTTACTCTGCTGTTCTTTACTGCTCAGCTCTCTCTGGCCTACTCCGTCTTTACTGTTCAGCACCCATTGGCCTACTGACTACTACTTCCTGGTGTTCCCCTTATGTACCGGTCCGTCACCTTGACTACGTCCCACCCACCGAAACCTGTCACACATGCAGACACAAACGCTAGTGTGAAACCAGCCTCAGGGTGTGTGCAGATGGTCAGGTCCTGAATGCAGGGTCTTCTCTCCGTGGGTGAAAGCAGGCGTCCTGTGTCCACGGTCTGCATTCCGGGCGCAGCGAGTTTTCTCTGCATTCACCCACCAAGATTGCCTCCGACTCCACAATGCTAAATTGACATGCCGCGGACAAGCAGTGATGCAGAATGCCGCTCCCCATGTCAGTTAACTCTGTGGAGGAAAGAAGCATAGTGGGAGCAGCATCTCTATAAATCCCATGCACTGTGCTTGTACTGTGCACGCTGCATCCATAACGCTGCAAACCCTGATCGAGTGCACACAGCCTTAAGGTACTGTTGCACGGGGCTACATAGCTGCGATGTCGGAAGTGATGCCGCGGGTGCGCGCTCGCTTTCGATATCGGTGCATTACCTGTCACACAGGCAGATGTTGTCTGTGATGCTGCGTCGATGTTGCCGCAGCGATTCCTCGCTGGGCTGGGAACAACCCAGCGAGCGATATGCTTCCATGCTGCAAATAGGCGGCATTGCTAGTAACATTGCTGTGGCGGTGTTACACAGCAATTAGCCGCCAAATTGCTGGATGCAAGTTGCCAGGTTTTTCAATATGTTGGAAAACCTGGCAACTTGCAGCCAGCAATTTATCGCGATGTCACACAGCACGATCCTCCTGCAATGTTGCTGACACAGCAACATTTCAGCGAAGTTGCATGAAACATTGCTATGTGTAACGGTATCTTTAAGGCCCCGTTACACGGCTCAACGTCGTTCAAAAGTGACGTTTTGAACGATGTTGAAACAACATCGTTAGTGAGTCGTTGCCTGTAAATGAACAATTCAACTACAATTATTAGTCAAGTTGAAGTTCACAGGTTTATGAACATGTTCAAAAAGCTGACAACTTCGACTCAACCAACCTGCTGCATCGTTCAGTGTGACACCGCGATAACGATGTCACAGACGACTTCGCCCATTCACAGCAATGAGCAGGGATCGTTCGCGGGTTTGCGAATGATACCTGCTCACAAGATCGTTGGTGAGTTGTCCACGATATCTAGACATGTCACATCTCACCAGCAATGTTGAATGGATCTCAAAAAACGACCGCGTGCCCCCAATATCGCAGCCAACATCGTAACAACGTCGTCCCGTGTAACGGGGCCTTTACAGCAATTCTTGGCGGGTTTCTGCAAGAAAGATAAACAATCCAAATTATTTGACTACTGACTCAATTGAAGGAGAAAAAAGCACGCAATACACAAAATCCATGGAAACACAGAGTCCATTTTTGATGTCAATTATTGCCATTATTTCTGCTAGAACAAAACACTCCAACTTTGGCTAATGCGACAATTAAAGCAAAAGAATAAAAACCTGATACATAAAATCTATGTAAAACAAACAGCAAAAAAATACGGTACTCCAAAAAAGTGGGTTTTTTTAAGAGATTTTTCAGATACAAATTAAAAAAAAAACTAAGTATGAACAGACCCTAACGCTAAGATGACTTTCTTTTCATTCTAGGAACATGTTTCCTTCAAATCTGGTGGAGGCGACTTTTAAGCAGGTCAGTCACTCTGTATTAGACGGGCAAGTGTTCAAGATTTCTGAGATTCTTATTTATTGTGTTTACGTTTTTTTCACTATAAATCTGTGTAACATTTGCTGTAGACTTTGATAGAGCAATATACTGTGTGCACAGTACGCTTGTTTAATGTATGCACTCCATACGTTCTAGATACAAAGTAGAGTATTAGTCCTCAGTAACAAACCTGATGACAACTTTTCATTGACAGGTTGAAAAGTAGAAGGAAAGATTCTGATTGGTTGTTTATTGGCTTCCTCGGCTTTTATATAAGGGTGCCTTCACACTGCGGTCAGGGATGAACCTGACAGCTCCGGACCGGATCAGCACACAGAACTGGAGGGCTAATTTGCCCTCCGGTCTGGTGTGCAGCCGCACGCAGCTGCCGCCGCTGATAGGTAAGAACCGTGGCTAGCTCGTGAGCCGTGGTCCTGACCTATCAAATTAGCCCTCCAATTAGCCTATCAAGTTCATCCCTGACAGCCCCGGACCGGACCTGACCGCAGTGTGAAGCCGCCCTCAAATTATGTTGTTTTCTAACTATTGTACATTATGTAAACACTGATGGGAAATTCCTTATCTATTCATTTGCTATTGAGCTGCATTTACACATCTTTATTACATTCAAGGCGAATAGTCCGTTTCTCTCTTGTGTTCTCTGTGCTGTATCTGTTTTGTTTTCATTTTTTTACATCTTAGGCCCGGTTCACACTGCGGGATGATCAGGTCTGGGGCAGTCCAGTCTAAACCGGAGAGCCCCGGACCTGATTTTGACATAATACAGCCCTATGGGGCTGGATGGCAGCTATCTGCCATCCGGTTTCCATCTGTCCGGGAGGATCCGGGAGAATATGGATTTTTCTCCCGGACACAAAAACACTTGCACAAAGTAAGGGATTATGCTGGATAAGAGTCAGGTTAGGGTGCTTTCACACCACGATTTTTAGGGAGCCGATGCTGTCCGATATAATTCGGACAGCATCGGCTCCCTTCTGATGCCTGGAATCGGGTGCCAAATAGGCACCCTATTCCGGCATAAAATCGGCGCCGGAGGCTGCAAAAAAAGAAAAAAAAAAAAAGTTTATTCTCACCTCCCCCCGAGCCCCCGCCGTCTTCCGCCATCTTCCTCTAGGCTCCCGGTGGCTCCCGCAGGCTGCCGGTGTCAGCAGAGGTGTACCTCTGCTGTACACAGGACCTGCGGTGATGTCACAGTCACGTGACCGCAGGTTCACCATGGTGAAGCCGCGGTCACGTGACTGTGACATCACCGCAGGTCCTGAACAGCAGAGGGAGCGCTCTGCTGACACCGGAGCCTGCGGGAGCCACCGGGAGCCTAGAGGAAGATGGCGGAAGACGGCGGGGGCTCGGGGGGAGGTGAGAATAAACTTTATTTTTTTTTTTTAACACTTGTGCTCCCAGTTAGGAGCAGTTTTACTGTACTGAGCATGCTCAGTACAGTAAAACGGGGTCCGAGGAGACATAGATGTTTTCTCGGACCCTTCTCCATAGGGCCCCATGTTATAGGGATCGGGTCAGATCGGATGTGCACTAAATGCCATCCGATTTGGTCCGATCCGAATCTGTCAGATTTTATTTTCGGTGCTAAAATCGGAGCATGCTCCGATTTTAGCACCGATAATAAAATCGGACAGAATCGGATTGGACCAAATCGGATGGCATTTAGTGCACATCCGATTCGGTCCGATCCCCATAGGGATACATGGGGTCCGAAAATCGGTCCGATGCTGTCCGATTTTTTTCGGACAGCATCGGAAAGGCAAAAATCGTTATGTGAAAGCAGCCTTATGTGTATAAGTATCCAGTTATACCAAATAGGTGATACCGTAACAATCATCAGATTATAGACACATCATGCTTCTTTCCCTTTTGAAATTGGAAGATGTCCAGCAGTGCCATCAGTTCAGAACTGGAAGCGGGAAGCTGCACCAATGTACTGTATGACTTTTTGGAGACTTCTGGCCAGAAATGTTTTTTATGGATTAACTGTGGCATGGAAACAAGGCCAAGCAACTGAGCTATACTTGAAAACATAGGATCTGTGGCAAAGACAGAAGGCAGCAGGTGCAATGGACTGAGGAGTCAGAATGTGAAATACTTGGCTGTAACAGAAGGCAGTCTGTTTGCTGAATAGCACAATAATGTCGGTCTGAAGTGAAGCATGGTGGAGGGTCCCTGTAAGTTTCCGCAAATGGAATCGGGGATTTGGTCTGGATTATTGGTATACTCAGTGCTGAGATATACATGTAGTTAAGGCTCCGTCACATACTATGATATTGTTAACGATATCGTTGAAACGTCGCGGGTTTTGAGACGTTCAAACAATGTCGTAACGACGTTGTAGCGTGTGACACGTCGATATGACCAGCGATAAGTCGGCTGATCGTTGATCGCAGGTTTATGAACAGGACCATAAATCAGTCGATGATCGTATGTTCAACCTGCAGCATCGGCGAGTGTGACACCTTGATAACGATGTCATTACTGACGTTGCCTATTCAGGACATAGGAATATGGGCATCCAAACGACTGCTAATATCATTAGCTTGTCGCGGAGTCGTTGCTGCGTCGTTAGCGATATCTGTACGTGTGACATCTCACCACCGATCATTGATCGGTCAAGCGATCTAGGTCAAGTCGGATCGTTGATCGGATCGCTCGGACATTGAAGTGTGTGACGGGGCCTTTACTTATCCATCATGCAAAACCATAAGTGAGGCATCAGATTGGCTCCAAATAAGATGCCAAACATCCAGCCACTGTCATTAAGAACTATCTTCAGAGTAAAGATGAAAAATAAGTCCTTGAAATGATGGCAGGTCCCCCCATAGAGCCCTGATCTCAGGATTACATGAAGAGACAGAAGGATTTGCACAAGCCTCATACACAGATCTGTAGTCAGTTCTCCTAGATGTTTGGAGCAACCTCCTTGATGAGTTCCTTCAAAACCCATGTACAAGTAAAACTTGGTCCCCAAATATTGATAGTAGTTAGATTTAGTGTTTATTCATTCTCTTTCTTTTACCAATTAACACAATGCAAACTATAATTTCCAAAATCATTCTTACTTTGCAGTATTTTCTCCAAACCTGCCTAAAACTTTTGCACAGTATCGTGTTAGTGTGTGTTTGTGAGTACATACTGTATATAAATATATCAATTTGATTTCCATTTTTTCAGTACCGCACCAAGAATATACCAATAGTAAAAAGTGGGAAGACTACTTCATCGGAAAGTGTAACTCACAGAATCTTCATCTATGGGATCAAGGATGAAAATGGGTCACATATACAGAACTTTGCTCTAGATATCACCCCATCCCCAGATGTCATCTACAAGTCAGAACCGGGAACCAGCGATGGGATGAATGTTCTTGGAATTGTCATATTTTCCGCCACCATGGGTATGTGTTATTAGAAAATGTAAAGCACCTCTAAGACCCCCCTCACAACTACATGTAGAAAAAATAGACAAACCTGTGCATCATTTGTTCTTTATTTCTTTTTGGACAAATATTGACAAAAAAAGATTGTTTCTCTGTGAGATATATAGGGAAATGGTGATTTACCTCTCCACAATTCCAACAAAATAAATACTAAAAGCGTAACTGCTGTTTAAATTTTTATTTAATAATAATGTAGTAGCAAGTGATTATAATAAACTTTCAAATATACTTTATCAGAGAATTGTGGTTGAAAACCATTCATAAACCTTCCACAAGGTGTCCCCACTAGACTGTGTCAGAAGCAGACATATGTTCATTCTCAGTCAGATCCATCTTCATGCTGAATAGGGGGCATGTAACCATATAAGGTAAAGGGGGCATGGCTTACACTGCTGAATGCAGCTGATGAAGTGACAATGTATAAGATTAGCTCAAGCTGTAGCATGGTTGCTGAGCAATGTCAGGATCACTGCAAACTCCTCTTTCCTTTGCCCAAACTTCTGATCTGTCAGCTGACTCCATACAGCTCAGTCATAATCTCTGTTAACCCTTTCTCTGCTGGCTCCCCACACAGCTCTGGATCTGTCTTGTCCCTGCTCTGCTGTCACATTGCACTGCTCCCTATCAGATGCTGGCCATGCCCACACAGACATAAAATGCAGTTTTTAAAAGAGCATAGAAAAATGTGAGAAAATACATCATATGGCACAAAAAAGCATCTTCTTAGCTGCTATGTGACCCATCATTAACAACCAGTGCAGTATTGTGTGTTTTTTTAATGACATGACATTTACACTTTAATACTTAGCTTTTAATAGCGACATGAATTAAAATGACGCACACCCAGGAGCACCCAAGGTTGAATGATATAGGATATACATATATATGATTTATGACCTGGCAATGGCAGTGACCCTAGATACAGTCCTATACAGCCCTACCTGTCACTGCAAGGTATGATGCCCTCATTTTTAGTGGTGCCCCATTCAATGACAGGACTCTCTAGATGTCCCTATAGCATCCTACACTCATGCACATGTGCTTGTAATATTTAAAAAAAGGTGACATAAACACCAATCAATATATTTGTTACTTAGATTTGGCTTTGAATACAGGCTTCATGATTTGGATGACCGGCCTTAAAAGTCCAAAGTCCCAACGCATTTCCCCTCAATTGTCAGCCGCCGAGGGTCATCATGGGACAAGAAACCAAAGAAAACAGGAAAGTGCCTGGGGTAGAGTAACTCCATGAATAATGTCTAGGGTGTAGAGTCCGGACTTTTTGAATGGGGTCGCCACTAAAAATTAGGGCATCATAGCCTCCATTGACAGGTAAGACTGTATCTAGGGTCACTATCCTTGCCTGATCACAAATCATATATGGTATATGTACATCCTACATCATTCAACCTTGGGTGCTCCTGTGTGTGCGTGATTTTAATTCATGTTGCTATTAAAAGCTGACCATTAACTTTTTAATTTGTTGGGATCGAGGGTCGTCTTTCTTTTTGGTTTGCTTTCTTTTTATGGCTGTGTGGGCGCAGCCAGCACCTGATAGGGAGCAGTGCAATGTGATAGCAGAGAAGGGGTTAACAGAGATTGTGACTGAGCTGTGTGGAGCCAGATGACAGATCAGAGAAGCTTGCAAACAGGAGTTTACATCCTGACATTGATCCTGATATATTGTTTCCTCACCAGCTGCAGTCAGGAGCTTGCACACTGTGGAGGCCACGCCTCCTCCCTTATATGGTTATGTGGCTATATTCACTGAAGACGGATCTGACTGATAATGAACATGTGTCTGCTTTACACACAGTGTAGTGAGGACATATTGTGGAAGGTTTATGAATGGTAACCAACCAGAATTTTCTTATGAAGTATATTTGAAAGTTTATTATAATCACTTGCTCCACATTATTATTATTATTATTTAAAAATGTCAATTGAAGTTACGCTTTAATTATTATTTAATCATACATTCTTTTTTGGTTATTTTACTTCTCCCCCCCTGATTTTCAGGTATAATGCTGGGTCGCATGGGAACGAGCGGAGTACCTCTTGTTAGTTTCTGCCAGTGCCTGAATGAGTCCGTAATGAAAATCGTAGCCGTTGCTGTCTGGTGAGTTTACCATTCACTTTGCATTCCGTGCCAACTTTTACAAATTTAAAAAAAATTGGTCTGCTCTGTTTAATTATGGTGATTGTTTTTGTACAATAGGATTAATATATTGGCTGTTGTGTAAATTAGAATTTTTAAAAAATTTGCAGAGGAAGATTAAACACAACAGAAAGCTTTTCTCCTTATGGAGAGTGACATGCCAATCTGGCATGCCAGTAATGAGGAGACTGCAATGCTGCTTTCGAAAATTAAATATGTAAATGTCTCTTCAGAGAGGAAGTAGATGAACTCTTCGGCCACCTATTGGAAGTAGCAATCCTAAAAGTCAACATAGACTTTTAGGATTGCTGCTGTCCATAGGTGGCACTGGAGTTCAAGTCTCCTTAATCTCTGAAGAGACATTTGCATACTTAATTTCCCAGAGGAGCATTGTGGCTCCAAAATCTCCTTATTACTGGCATGCCAGGTTGGTGTGTCGCTCTCAACAAGGAGAAAAGCTTACCCCTTGGACCCCTCTTAGCCTCTCACACAGCCAGATCAGATCTCATACTTTGCACTGACTGAACACTCTGAAACACCGTGTCTGCAAATTTACTTATGACAAGGCTTGTTAAAGGGCCAATTAGGATTGCTACTTCCAATAAGCGGCACTACTGTTCAAGTCTACTTTCTTTTTGAAGAGACGTTTGCATGCACAACAGAAAGAGAAGCCAGTTACAGGCATGGCAAGATGGGAACTGGCAATGTCTGTGCCCTACGTGCCAGGGAGGGTGCCCACTAGTTAATCTACCCCAGCAAACCGGTAACCAAGTCACGGATCCTGTTTTATTACTGTAAATCATACAAGATATGTCTATGATATCAAGAACCCTGACCATACACTAAATGTTTGAGGTCTAGGAGCGGGTGCTAGAGGTGCCATCTCACCAGTTATACAAGCCGCCTTAACTGAATAAACCTAACATGTGACTAGTACATGGTTTTGCTGCTTTTCTATTTACTTTTTATGCTTCCTTACTTCTGGAAGGTACTTTCCATTCGGGATCGTCTTCCTTATTGCCGGCAAGATCTTAGAAATGGATGACCCCTCAGCCATTGGGAAGAAGCTTGGATACTATGCCATCACTGTAGTATGTGGATTGGTGGTGCACGGCCTGTTTATTCTTCCCATCATGTATCTCCTTATCACCAAGAAGAACCCCATTGTCTTCATCCGAGGAGTTCTGCAGGCTCTGCTCATAGCACTGGCCACATCCTCCAGGTAGTAGACCTAAATAATAGCTTCTATGTTAACGGCAGGTTGTGCATTTCCCTGGTTTGTTGATGGAACATGTCCAACCGCAGTCTCTGTCCCGCACATAATCCGCTGTAGTGATACAAATAATTTGGTGTATTGTACCCATATTCTAGATCAGTGTGAGCAACTCCAGTCCTCAATTGGCCACAAAAAGTGCATATTTTCAGGATTTCCTTAGCATTGAACAGGTGTTGGAATCATCACTTGTGCAGTAGATTAAATTACCAACTGTCAGATGCTAAGGAAATCCTGAAAACAAGCCCTTGAGGACTGGAGTTGCCACACCTGTGCTAGATTTAACTCTTGCAGTCCTGCTCTATGAAGTTAGGGTTGTGTGCACACTGTATTCCTGCACTTAATGGTTAGCTTAATGGTTAGCATTTTCCCTTTAAGTTTTAATTTGATGGGATGGAGGTTCGCTTTTCTTTTTGGTTTGCTCTTGTTTTATGGCTGTGTGAACGCAGCCAGCTGCTGATAGGGAGCAGTGCATTGTTATAGCAGGGCAGGGGTTAACAGAGACTGTCACTAAGCTGTGTGGAGCCAGATGACAGATCAGAGCTAGCAAAATAGTGTGTTTGTGAAATTTCTGGCACACCACAAAGGATTCAGCCCCTCTTGGTGGTTCCAGCAGTCTCACAATGCTTTATTGAGAGAAGCGTCTAAGTCTCTAGTCAGGGCATGCACCGGTGTGCAAATCACATTCATTTTATCATCTTAATGACTCCTAAAAATATGAATATTTCACCAGGAGTGGACAGCTCTTTTAAATATTTGTATTTTTTGTATATGTTTATGGCATTGTTTTGTTCATATTACAATCTGTATTATAATAAAAGATGCGGAATCTTTCAATTTTTACACTAGGACTATTTTAGGCTCATACTTTGGTTGTTTCAGGAAATCCGTGTGTTCATTAGCAAAATGACTCAGATCCTATTAATTATATAAAAGCATCTAATGAGCGTGTGCAATGATCGTTATGAATCGAGGGAAGGAGGTGAACTGTGACATCCCGTATTGTGATTAGTGGACTATGTGTTATCAGCTGTGTATAGAGATCTCACCTGTCCATGTAAACATTCTTCATCACCTCCATTGCTCAGGTGGATTTTGGCCCATTCTTCCACACAAAGACTCTTCGAATTCTAAAGTTCCTCTTGGCTCTTTTTTATGAACTCTGAGTTTTAGTTCCTTTTTGTAGATCTCCACAGGTGTTTTTTTGGCTCTTGGACATCTCCTCTGATAATTCTTTTTACTCCTCTTTCTGATATCTTGCAGTGAACATTTGGCTGCGGCTGGTTATGGTGAAATGATGTTCTTGCCACTTCTAGATTATGGCCCCAACAGTTCTCGCTTGCAACTTCAGTAGTTTAGACATTCTTCTGTAACCAATGTCATTACCATGTTTTGTAACAATAAGATTGTGAAGATCTTGAGACGGCTCCCTGGTTTTACCCATCATGAGATGTTTCTTGTGTGACACCTTGGTAATGAGACGTTTTGTAGGCCATAAGTTGAACCAGATGATATTTTTTTCCATTAAGTAGCAGGATTGCTTTCTAATTACTAATAGATTTCAGCTGATCAAGTCTTTCTATGTCTTTTTGCACCGCTTTCTTCATGTGTTTACTTCTCATTATTACACTTAATTTATCGACATCTATGGTTTGATTTCTTTTCTGTGTCGATTGGATGAGTTGTTACTGACATCTGGTGAGACTTTTATGTCATTTGCACTTTTAAAAATATATTGTCACGAGTTTCTAGTCATTGGGAGATTTGTGACAGCTCAAGAATCTGTGGTATTTTAGATGTGTTTCATTTATACTGTACCTGCAAGGTTTAATGTTAGTTTTCCTTGCTGGTAACTTCTGGAAGTTGCTGTGTCAGGTGATGCTGGTTGATGATCACACCCATTCCCTTTAAATAGTCACATGATCCATCACCTGATGCCAGTAATAGATCTCATTCCGTCTTGACCCCAGTGGAGGTAGGAGGTGAAGCTGCTTGGAGTCTTGTTGGCTGCAGTCCTGGTGTCCGGCGGCAGAAGTCAAGTTGTTTTATATTCCTTTTTTTGTCTAGTCCCCTATCTGCTTACCTTCCCCTGTTTTGCACTATATCAGAGGTGACGTCTAGTGTGGTCACTGGCGTACGCTCTAGCCAGGGTGAGTAGAGGTGACATCCAGGGACTAAGCACGTGACTGCGGCTGGGGGAAGGACCCACATAGGGATGTTAGGGCAGTTTAGGGACAAACTCAGACGAGTGTCAGGAGTTGTCCCATCCCCTGCTCTGTACCATTTGAGCCTTCCATTCCTTTAGCATATATCTACTTTTGAAAATTGTAAACGTGTTCAATACTTATACCGCTTACCGCAACACAGGGATTTATATTATATTAGAATCATTGGGTCCAAATATTACATTTGGTGTATGAACCATTAACCCAGTATAGCCCATATAGTATATAAATAGGGCCTTATAATGCTATTATTTCTACATTCAGTTCCCATTAATTTTTCAATTACGGTATCTTCAATTAGTTTAATTGGTGATTAATGTTTTTCTTTACCATAACATAACTTAGCAGAGCTGTATACTTAAAATGGATAATGTTAACCAGAGCACAATTCAGTGTTACCCAGTTATTGCACGACCCGCCGTATCTTCATTCTGTGAGAGGTGTTTGTCTCACAGAGGGGGCAAAGGCTTCTTCAGGGGAACCTTCTTAATCAGTTTTTTTTTCTGGCTGCTTTGCTATTATTTGCACCAAACGTTCGCACAATTATCTAAAGTCCAAGTATATGAAATAATAATGTAACATCTAATTCTATGATAGAATTCCATATGCAGTTGGTGGTTAATGGCAATCGACGCCCTTATTAAGGGTGATTTACACCAGAAACGCGTCGGTTAAGTGGTATATGTCATCCAATCGGTTGAAGAAAGACTGAAAGGGACTCTGTCAGGTCATTTTGCAGTATGTTACTTATATATGAATAGTGCTCGGGCAGCCCTTTCAGAATAAGTAAACATGGCTATGATGGGCCCCAGGGCCATGGGGTACTCGGAACCAGGCGATGCTTCTGGGGTTTCACAGGGGTCGAGACTCGTGCTCACTGACCTGGATTCACAGTGTCAGAGTTCCTTGGCTATAGTATATGGGAAAGGTGGTTTAAAGGGAAAATTATTCTGCAACCACCGTGGTTTGCGTGCTATGGTAGTCACGCTACTGCAGAACCTGTGGGGACCGATGGATGCAGCTAGGTTGTGGCTCCAGGGTGGAGCAGGGTCCCAGGGCAGTTTAACAATTTATATAAGGATGGTGACATTGGGTGCAGGACAGTAGGCAGCAAGAATAACTGGAGACCAGTGGCATGAACGTTTACCTTACGTTTCGTGCAGTTACAGACGGGGTACCGTTTAGTGTACTGTGGACCGACAGTCTGGAAGCAATTAGGAGATCCACCAGCCAGTGGGTTGGAGGACCTACTATATGATGCGCATATGTCATAACCTGAGTACATGACTACAGTATATATTATATATATAATTGGCTCAGTAGGTTGCACTAGTACTATATATAGGCAGCACAGTGGCTCAGTGGTTAGCACTACTATATATAGTGCAGCAAGTGGCTCAGTGGTTAGCACTGTACTATATATAGAGCAGCACGTGGCTCAGTGGTAGCATACTTATATAGGAGCAGCAGGTGGCTCAGTGGTTAGCACTACTATATATGGGCAGCAGTGGCTCAGTGGTTAGCACAGTACTATATATAGGGCAGCAGTGGCTCAGTGGTTAGCACTACTATATAGGGCAGCATGGTGGCTCAGTGGTTAGCACTACTATATATAGTGGTGCACAGTGGCTCAGTGGTTAGCACTACTATATAGGGCAGCATGGTGGCTCAGTGGTTAGCACTACTATATAGTGGGCACATGTGGCTCAGTGGTTAGCACTACTATATATAGGGCAGCACAGTGGCTCAGTGGTTAGCACAGTACTATATATAGGGCAGCACGGTGGCTCAGTGGTTAGCACTAGTACTATATATAGGGCAGCATGGTGGCTCAGTGGTTAGCACAGTACTATATATAGTGGCAGCACAGGTGGCTCAGTGGTTCGCACTGTACTATATATAGGGCAGCACAGTGGCTCAGTGGTCAGAACTACTATATATAGTGCACAAGTGGCTCAGTGGTTAGCACTGTACTATATATAGAGCAGCACAGTAGCTCAGTGGTCAGCACTACTATATTTAGGGCAGCATGTGGCTCAGTGGTTAGCACTAATATATATAGTGGTGCACAGTGGCTCAGTGGTTAGCACTACTATATATAGTGCAGCACAGTGGCTCAGTGGTTAGCACTACTATATAGGGCAGCATGGTGGCTCAGTGGTTAGCACTACTATATATAGGGGGTCAGCACAGGTGGCTCAGTGGTTAGCACTACTATATAGGGCAGCATGGTGGCTCAGTGGTTAGCACAGTACTATATATAGGGCAGCACGGTGGCTCAGTGGTTCGCACTTACTATATATAGGGCAGCACAGTGGCTCAGTGGTCAGACACTTACTATATATAGTGCACACAGTGGCTCAGTGGTTAGCACTGTACTATATATAGGGCAGCACAGTAGCTCAGTGGTTCAGCACTACTATATTAGGGCAGCATGGTGGCTCAGTGGTTAGCACTAATATATATAGTGGTGCACAGTGGCTCAGTGGTTAGCACTTACTATACATAGTGCAGCACAGTGGCTCAGTGGTTAGCACTACTATATAGGGCAGCATGGTGGCTCAGTGGTTAGCACTACTATATATAGGGCTGCACAGTGGCTCAGTGGTTAGCACTACTATATAGGGCAGCATGTGGCTCAGTGGTTAGCACTACTATATAGGGCAGCATGGTGGCTCAGTGGTTAGCACTACTATATATAGGGCAGCATGTGGCTCAGTGGTTAGCACGTACTATATAGGGCAGCACGGTGGCTCAGTGGTTAGCACTGTACTATATATAGGGCAGCACAGTGGCTCAGTGGTCAGAATATTATTAGCAACACTGTCAGTGTGCCTGTATATTATAGAGCAGCACAGTAGCTCAGTGGTCAGCACTACTATATTTAGGGCAGCATGGTGGCTCAGTGGTTAGCACTACTATATATAGTGGTGCACAGTGGCTCAGTGGTTAGCACTACTATATATAGTGCAGCAGGTGGCTCAGTGGTTAGCACTACTATATAGGGCAGCATGGTGGCTCAGTGGTTAGCACTACTATATATAGGCAGCACAGTGGCTCAGTGGTTAGCACTATATATAGGGCAGCATGGTGGCTCAGTGGTTAGCACTACTATATATAGGGCAGCACAGTGGCTCAGTGGTTAGCACTACTATATAGGGCAGCATGGTGGCTCAGTGGTTAGCACTACTATATAGGGCAGCATGGTGGCTCAGTGGTTAGCACTGTACTATATATAGGGCAGCACGGTGGCTCAGTGGTTAGCACTACTATATATAGGGCAGCACAGTGGCTCAGTGGTTAGCACTGTACTATATATAGGGCAGCACGGTGGCTCAGTGGTTAGCACTACTATATATTAGGGCAGCACAGTGGCTCAGTGGTTAGCACTGTACTATATATAGGGCAGCACAGTGGCTCAGTGGTCAGAACTACTATATATAGGGCAGCACAGTGGCTCAGTGGTTAGCACTGTACTATACATAGAGCAGCACAGTAGCTCAGTGGTCAGCACTACTATATTTAGGGCAGCATGGTGGCTTAGTGGTTAGCACTACTATATATAGTGGTGCACAGTGGCTCAGTGGTTAGCACTACTATATATAGTGCAGCACAGTGGCTCAGTGGTTAGCACTACTATATAGGGCAGCATGGTGGCTCAGTGGTTAGCACTACTATATATAGGGCAGCACAGTGGCTCAGTGGTTAGCACTACTATATAGGGCAGCATGGTGGCTCAGTGGTTAGCACTGTACTATATATAGGGCAGCACAGTGGCTCAGTGGTTAGCACTACTATATATAGTGCAGCACAGTGGCTCAGTGGTTAGCACTACTATATAGGGCAGCATGGTGGCTCAGTGGTTAGCACTACTATATATAGGGCAGCACAGTGGCTCAGTGGTTAGCACTACTATATAGGGCAGCATGGTGGCTCAGTGGTTAGCACTGTACTATATATAGGGCAGCACAGTGGCTCAGTGGTTAGCACTACTATATATAGGGCAGCACAGTGGCTCAGTGGTTAGCACTGAACTATATATAGGGCAGCACAGTGGCTCAGTGGTTAGCACTGTACTATATATAGGGCAGCACAGTGGCTCAGTGGTTAGCACTGTACTATATATAGGGCAGCACAGTGGCTCAGTGGTTAGCACTGTACTATATATAGAGCAGTACGGTGGCTCAGTGGTTAGTACTGCAGCCTTGCAGCACTGTGTTCCTGAGTTTTATTCCCACCAAGGACATCATCTGCAAGGAGTGTGTATGTTCTCCCCGTGTTTGTCAATTCACATTGCACTGAGAAGGAAATGGCCGCACAATAGTGTTTATCTGTTTAGACAGAAAGGATAGGTAGGAAACGCAAAACTGTTCACCTGGTGGGGCTGTGAGACGTCACAACCACATTCATCACGTGTCAAAGAGAAAAAACGGCACTCACCGGTCAGCGTTGCACTTTTATTCAAGTTTGCTGGTTACATGTTGTAGAGAGGGGGAGAGGCAGAGGTGACGACTGCACCGTTGAGGAGCGCGAAACAGTGCCGTCGTCACCTCTGCCTCTCCCCCTCCCTGCAACATGTAACCAGCAAACTTGAATAAAAGTGCAACGCTGACCGGTGAGTGCCGTCTTTTCTCTTTGATTTGTGCTGTCTGCGTCTTTGGACTAGCACCGTGGTCCGATGTGACCAGCTGCATTTGTGGGGATCGCTGAAGACTGTTGCACACACCAGTGCCCTATTCCTACTTTTTTCGTACATTTATCATGTGACAACAATAGACGTCAAGCTATTTTCGGTCTGCAGCTGTCCTCCCACGTGTTGCAGTGTATGATCATATATAAGAGAAAGGGATTATGGCCGCGCTCCCGTTCCAAGGAATGCCATTGATTCACGGTTTTTGCATTTCATATGGTGGCTTTTATTTACACGTTTCGGGGTGAACCCCTTCTTCAGAAACACCACACAAAGATGTACATCCTAGTCATGTATATACCCAGCCAGTACATGACTAGGATGTACATCTTTGTGTGGTGTTTCTGAAGAAGGGGTTCACCCCGAAACGCGTAAATAAAAGCCACCATATGAATTGCAAAAACCGTGAATCAATGGCATTCCTTGGAACGGGAGTGCGGCCATAATCCCTTTCTCCTATATACGATCTTACACTCCCCTTGTTTGTATGGGTTTCCTCCGGGTTCTCTGGTTTCCTCCCACACTCAAAAGACTGATAGGGAATGTAGATTGTGCGCCCCAATGGGGACATTAGTGATGATGTCTATAAAGAGCTGGGGAATATGATGGGGATATATAACCAAAATATAATAAATAAAGTAAACTCCATTGTCAAGTGAATAAGGATATGTTTAATGAATACATTTAGCTTTTTCTGTAGCATACCCCTAACGATTTGCTCAGACACAAAATACACTCGACCTTCTTCCTTTCCATCCATCTCCTATTATCGTGTGCTGCCTGGAGAAATCCTACGTAGATTCCATAGCAATTACCGTAATTAGCTCCTGGCGCACGATGTCAGTGGTCTGCAGTAATAATGCCGTCTCTGTTATATATTACATTACATAATGGCATAATCGTCTGCCGTGACAGATGTTTTATATTAATGGAGGGTCATTACACGGGTACAACCAGTGATAATCATAGATAACCGCGCTTCTTTTCGTTAACATTTTCCATAGTTTAAATCATACGAAATTATATAATCCATCAGTGTAGTCTGACAATAGTAAGAAAAAGGATGGTCCAGCTCCGGAGATGAATGCATAAATGTTCAATTTTATTTGTGGATCATCAGGCTCCAAACTAACAGCACGTACAAAAGCACATAATACATGCATCAGATATGGCAATGAGCGCCGCTAACGGCAACGCGTTTCGGACGTTAGTCCTTCATCAAGCCTGTTAGTGAGCATTGTGGCAGGGATTTTATAGGGTAAGCATGTGGTACAAGCGGTTACAGCTGATATGTGTGATTACTCCACTTGGTATCATTGTCACAATGCATTACAGTAAAAATTGGTATAAAACTTGTATGAAACATAAAATAAACTTACAGTCCAAGAGTATCAAAGATGAAATAAATTGACACAGAAGCAATACCGATGGTAACATATAGATTACGGTATATGTTTATAGTATGTTTCATGCAAGTTTTATACCAATTTTTACTGTTTTCTGCACTTTTTCACAATTGTGATTGTTATATTTTTGACATTTATTGTTTCTTTTGTTTATTCTTTACCACGGTTTTATTTAGTTTGTCATACTGTATTTGCACTTTTTTCATTATTATGCATTGTGACATTGATACCAAGTAGAATAATCACATACATCAGCTGTAACCGCTTTGTACCACATGCTTACCCTACATAATCCCTGCCACAATGCTCACTAACAGGCTTGATAAAGGACTAATGTCCTAAACGCGTTGCCATTAGCGACGCTCCTTGCCATATCTGATGCATGTATTATGTGCTTTTGTACGTGCTGTTAATTTGGAGCCTGATGATCCACAAATAAAATTGAGCATTTATGCATTCGTCTCCGGGAGCTGGACCATCCTTTTTCTTACTTTGCATTGGTGCGGTGTCAGGATGCAGGCCCGTGCACACCGGGATTTACGTGGTGAGCTGATTACTCCTTCACTTGTTTAGTCTGACAATAGGCCTGTACAGGGTGATTGATTTCAATCGCTGATTGAAATCCAGCCAGAGTTGGCTCCTAAGGTGCCTTGGGCCCAGGTGCAGGTTCACCAGGTGTCGGGTCTGGTCACAGGTCATTAAGTGCTTTCCTGTGGATTTGGCTTTGGCTTGAGAGGTCGTAGACAACGTCCAGCTCTTAAATTTGTATCCTCCCTGATTGGCAACCAATTCCATCAGTACAAATACTGTGTTTAACCCATCACCTCTGCCAGGAAAAGCTATACACCCAAATTTTTAAATTTGCCTTTTGGTTTCCTTTTCTTCTACTGTATACAGTGGTCCCCAACCTTTCTTACATTAAAAGGAACTAACCAGCAGGATAAAGGGCTATAAAGTGAAGCCGGTGCCTTCCAGGCTCTGGGATACTGAGTGCAATCAGACCTTTACTTCAATGATTCCATGTTTGATTGCAGAGAAAAGTGTCATAAAACACCTGGAAAACAGGGCAGCAGATGATTGATGTGTGCCACACTGCATCACTATCTAGGGTTCTTGTCTTTTTATCCTCCTCTGTGGGCATGCCTTTCAGCTGTAAACCAACGACCCCCCTCCTCATCTATACTTTCAGTTTTGTCAGGCACCTTGTGACTGGAGTATAGTGACAGTGCACAGGAGTCAGGAACTAAAAGAGATAAGAGGAAGGGGAAGAGGGTTTGCCTTACAGCCAAAAGGCATGCCCTCAGAGGAGGACGAACAAAAACAACCCCATTGCTGCACACATTATTCATCTGCTGACTCTTTTCCAGGAGTTTCATGACACTTTTCTCTGCAATCAAACATAGCATCATTCAAGTAAAGGTATGATTGCATTCAGTATTCCAGTGCCTGTAAGGCACCGACTTCCCTTTATAGTCCTAAATCCTGCTGGCTGTTTCCCTTTAAGTTATATTCAACTCTGATAGATGGACGTAAGCCACAATCAATGTGGATAAATTGTAGAAGCCATTTGTGACCAACAATGGATAACTGGTCAGTAAAAGGTTATTATTGTTCATTATTGGGTTTCAGTCAGGGCCCTATGAGGAGGCAAGCAGCGCTGGTGAAGTCTCATCTACAGGGTCCTATAAGGATGTGCAACGGCCGCAAGGACGGGGGTACTTAGTAGCCGGGCTGGCGATACTTGGGGAGGTCACAGTGTCTGTGACCCGGCTGTGTGGCCCTGGCTGTGCAGTAAAAGGAGGGTATTTCCAGGGATGATTGTGACGCCACCCATGGTACTGGGCCAGGGATGGCCGACGCTGCAGATTTGGACCACTGGGGCAGATGGTGCAGCAGCCAGGATGGTATTGCTTTCCACAGGTAGAATGGGGCCCCAGGGTTAGTGTGAAAGTCTATTGGGACGGTGATGGTCATTGGGGTGCAGGACAGAGGGCGCAGAAAATAACTGGAGGACACAAAAAGGTGCATTTTCCTTTACCTTTACTTGGTAGATAGTCATGCAGTCCAGGGCACTGGTTACCAGGTTGTAAAAGGGACCAGGCAGCCTGGAGGAATTTGGGGATCCACCTCGCTAGGTGAGTTCAGAGGCCTTCCTTCTGCTCTTTCACTTTTGGGTCCCTGCTGCTTATAGCTATGCTGCGGCCCTGTTCCTGCGTGTTGGTTCTTACCCGTATGGCAGACAGCACGAGCCCCTCCACGGACACTGCCTTGCTGATGGCAGCTCTGGGCTCTCAATCCACTGTGGTGCTGCTGGGTCTTCACTGTGGCCAGGAGAGTGTCAGCCTTCTGCCTTCCAGATACGGTTGCCGGGACATACAGTGCCCGCGCAACCCAGGACTCTGTTGTCCTTTCTAGCTTCGCTCTGGGGTGAGCTCTCTCGCAGCTCCACTCCCCAGACCTCTCCTCTCCACGTCCTCTTCCTTCCCTCTCCTAAGACTAACTCCTTAACCACTCCTACGAGCCGAAATATATAGGGCAGCTCCCCTAAAACCGGGTTTAGAGCTCCCCCTTCAGACCTGGAGTCATTAATTGTGTTGCATGCTGGGTGTTACCTAGCGTGGGGGCCTCCTCCTGCTTCCAGGCATGACATCACCCCCTGTGAGGGCGGCAATGTCACTGTGGCAACCGGACCACTGGGGTGCCACAGAGGTGGGTCAATGGCAGGCATTCTGCACTTGTCCTATACTAATAAGTAGGATGGGTGCACAATACCTGACGATTGTGCACATGTCTTGAAGGCATGTCTCTATAGACGTGATATCACCAGTATCTACCATCACCCAATACTGGAGATGAACAGCATCGGTGACGTCACACTTAAAGATACCTGTTGGGATCAGTGCACCATCAGCAGGTGTAGCGCACCTGTCCTGATAAGTCAGTCTGGTGCACGATACCTGCCACACATGTCCCGCCAGTTCTGTGGTCTCATCTCCTCATTACGAAAGTGATTGGAGCTACAATAATAAATTAACAGGAAGTTTTATAAAAGAAATAAACTTTCATATGGCTTACCTTCCTCTCAATAAATAACTATTACTGACAGAAAATGTATAAGAGGGCGGGTTTGGGGGAGCAATGGGGAGCTTTGTGTTTGTATTGTGCATAGCACATACTCATACATAAGAGTTGGGAGCAGACGGCCGGGAAGTGGCCATGGAACATACAGTTCTCAAAAAGACCGTGCAGAACAAGGGTGGAGGAGGCGAGGGGCAGGGGCACATATACGATTGGTGCAACCTTTGCAGCTGCACAGGGGCCCAAGAGATAAGTGGGCCACATCCAGCTCCAAAGCAACTAATGTTTTCCGTCACAGACACATTAATGAACTACAAAGGGCCCATATGTTGCTTTGGCTCAGGGGCTATCTGTGTCCGCCACTGTTGAGGGTGATGTTGCCCGCAGTAAGGAGAAGAAGGCAGTCTCAGCGCCGCTACCCTACATCACTCAAGGCACATTGTCATCTTCCTCCATTTCATCTTGCTCGTAGTTGCCTGCCGTATCTATTGCAAATGTGACAAGCTAGCAAACAGCCAAGAGCCACACAGTAGAGTCCCATGAGCCACGGTTTAGAGACCCTTGGTATCTAATATATACTTACCTTAAATTGCCCATCATCTACTTCCGTCAGGACGTCTTTAAAACCCACAATCCACCGCGACGATTAGAAGTATGCCAACCACCATCCAAGTAATGGATGTTCCAATATGGCACCCGCACCTCCATGCAGCAACAGCCGCTAGGAAAGACCGCGGATTGCGGCCTGGGTTGGAGATGGGGTGCCGGCGGCCTCTGGTGGCTACAGAGGGCGCCACACCCTATCTCATTCATCACAGGCCACAAGCCGCGGTCTTTCCTAGCGGTTGCACGGAGGTGGGTGTGCAGGCAGCGCTGCGGGCGATGTCCGGCGAGGGACATACACACACACCACATACATACAGACATGCATGCATGTACACACACACACATACACGCACATACACACACCCATGCATACACACGTAGATACACACATATATACATACACATACACACAAACATGCATAAACACAGTATAATGTCCCCACACGCACATACTCATGGACGCACATACACACATGCAAGCACGCTTATACACAGATGCACATACACACAAACAAGAACGTGCATGCGCATACACAGACACATACATACACACAGTATAATGTCCCCACATACACATGCAGATACACACATGCAAGCACGTACATACATGCAAGCATGCATACGCACGCACATACACAGACACATATATACACAAAGTATAATGTCCCTACACACACATGCTCATAAACGCAAGCACGCACATACACACACATACCCAAGCCTGCACATATACACGCACATACACACACATATGCACACCTACACACAAACATGCATACACACAGTATAATGTCCCCACATACACATGCAGATAGACACACGCAAGCACGCACATACATGCAAGCATGCATACGCACGCACATCTACAGACACATACATGCACAAGGTATAATGTCCCCACACACACATGCTCATAAACGTAAGCACGCACATACACACACAACACACCCAAGCCTGCACATACACACACATATGCACACATACACACAAACATGCATACACACAGTATAATGTCCCCACATACACATGCAGATACACACACGCAAGCACGCACATACATGGAAGCATGCATACGCACGCACATCCACAGACACATACATGCACAAGGTATAATGTCCCCACAAACACATGCTCATAAACGTAAGCACGCACATGCACACACACACACCCAAGCCTGCACATACACACACATATGCACACATACACACAAACATGCATACACACAGTATAATGTCCCCACATACACATGCAGATACACACACGCAAGCATGCACATACATGCAAGCAAGTATACGCACGCACAGACACATACATACACAAAGTATAATGTCACCACACACACATGCTCATAAACACAAGCACGCACATACACACACATACCCAAGCCTGCACATATGCACGCACATACACACACATATGCACACATACACACAAACATGCATACACACGCACAAACACGCATATACACACAGTATAATGTCCCCACACACACATACGCACGCATGCTGCACTACATCGACATCAAGGACACGACTCTCTCCTGGTTCTCTTCCTATCTCTCTGATCGCTCTTTCAGTGTATCATTCTCTGGCTCCACTTCCTCCCCTCTTCCTCTCACTATTGGGGTCCCTCAGGGTTCAGTCCTTGGCCCTCTTCTCTTCTCTCTCTACACGGCCCCGATTGGCCAGACCATCAGCAGATTTGGTTTCCAGTACTATCTTTATGCTGATGACACACAACTATACACTTCATCCCCTGACCTTACTCCCGCTCTAATAAAGAACACCAATGACTGTCTAACCGCAGTTTCCAATATCATGTCCGCTCTCTACCTGAAACTCAACATTTCCCTCTGTGTGCAGCACCACAATTATTCCTTGTCAGCAGGCTCGCTGTCTGGGTGTTATGTTTGACTCTGATCTTTCCTTCACCCCATATATACAATCTCTTGCCCGCTCTTGCCGCTTGCACCTGAAGAACATCTCCAGAATTCGCCCCTTTCTCACCTTGGAAACCACAAAAACCCTCACTGTGGCCCTCATTCACTCCTGCCTTGACTATTGTAATTCTCTTTTAATTGGCCTCCCCCACACTAGACTCTCCCCTCTCCAGTCCATCCTTAATGCAGCAGCCAGGATCACCTATCTAGCTAATCGTTACTCAGACGCTTCTGCTCTATGCCAGTCATTACACTGGCTGCCTATACACTATAGGATCCAATTCAAACTGCTTGTTCTCACCCACAAAGCTCTTCACATTGCAGCACCCCCTACATCTCCTCCCTCATCTCTGTCTATCACCCCAGCCATTCTCTTCGTTCTGGAAGTGACTCTAGACTCACTTCTGCATTAATCTGAACCTCCCACTCCCGGCCCCAAGACTTCTCCCGAGCTGCACCAATTCTCTGAAATGCTCTACCCCAAGAAATTAGGTGTATCCATAACTTACATAGTTTCAGGCGATCCCTAAAAACACATCTTTTTAGGGCGGCCTATCATGATCCCTAGTCAAAGTCATCTAGTCATAGCCTATCCGCTCCACCAGTCTCAAGTGGATCACAAATAATGGTTAGTGGCCACTTATACTGCTCCTATCTTTTCCCATCTCCTCAAGTTGACTATACCATCATAAATAAGCCCCTGTACTTTGTCACCCCACCTCATTGTAAGACTGTAAGCTCTTAATAGCAGGGTTGTCATTAATTTGCTCTAATTATTGTATTGTATTATGCGTTGTATTGTATTGTAGTGTTTTTTGTATAGTATTGTATTTTCTGATCATGTTTCTTATGATTGTTTAAATATATACCGTACCTCTGAATTGTAAAGAGCGGAATATGTTGGTGCTATATAAATAAAGATTATTATTATTATACACACAAACATGCACATACACACAAAACGCATGCACGCACGTGCAAACACGCAGATACCCACATGCACACAAACACGCATATACAAATATACTGTATACAAACACACAAACATGCATATACGCAAACACACATACACTCACACTTATCCACACACATACATATGCATATTCATACAGGTACACACACATGCACATTCACACACACTCACATACATACAGGGACATACACATGCGCATACACACATACGCACGCACATGCACATACATGCACATACATATGCATAGACGCACATACATGCGCATACACACATGCACAAACATACAGACATATACTCACACACATATGCACATACATGCATATCTGTGCATACATACACACGCGCATACATACACTCACACTTATACGTGCATACACACGTGCATACATGATCACATACACTTACACATGCTTGCACACATACACATACTCACACATGCATGCACATACACATGCGGACGCCATCTTTGGACACTCAGGTATACAAAGATGGCGGCCGCGTGACGCATCACATCGCCCCACTGCAAGATTACAGGATTACGTCGGAGGGGAATTTGGTGGGAGCTAATAAAATGGATAGCGAGGCGTTCCTGTCTATTTTGTATGTAATAAAACATTTCTCTGTGTGAGTTTTTTTTCGCTCTTTACTGAAAGTATTGCTAATGGCCGGCTGTCATACTGACGGCTGACATTGGCAATACGACTTGATATCAGCTGCCAAAAAAAAAGCTGACATCAACCCCATTATTACCCAGTGGGCCACCGCTACATGACAGCTGGAAGAGCGAGGTAACTGCCAGTTTTGTCGTCTCTCATGTAGGCGCCAAATCTGGGCGGCTGCTGGCTGCAATTTTCAGCGTGGTGGGCCCATAACGCTTGGGACTTTCTACGCTGAGAATTACAACCCCCAGCTACCTGGGTTACCTTACCTGGTAACAGAAAATACGGCAAAGCCCACACCAATTTTTTATAGTTACTTATTTAAATAACTAAAAAAAATATAGGGCTTCCCTGTATTTTTCATTGCCAGTGAAGGTAACACCAGACAGCGGGGGTTAGCAGCCATTACATGCTCGGTTTACCTGCGCTGGCAAGAGAAAATACAGCGAAGCCCTACACATTTTTTACCAGGAAATGAAATAGGTTGCCAGATTTACACTTTATTATTGATCCCCCTTCACACAGAAACAGGTTTTTAACTAAAAATACATTTATTTACATACATTGGGAGAGAGCACGGTGGGGGGGAGACACAGGGGAGAGATGGACGCCGCCCCCAGCGCCACAGATCTGCCTCCATCGTGACATTACCAACCTCCCGATTCAATAGCATTGGGCCCACATCTAGTAAAAGATAAAGCAATAGCCTGTACTTTCCTTTACAGTGGGCCACTGCAAAAAACATACCGTGTGCCATACATCTTTGTACAATTGTACCCATAAACAATGTATGTCACTGTGAACCTGTACAGGCACATTATGGTGACTTTCATTGGAGATACAGTGAAGGAAATAATATTTGATCCCTTGAGGATTTTGTAAGTTTGCCCACTGACAAACATGAATATTCTATAACTTTAATGGTAGTTTAATTTTAACAGAGATAAAAAAAAAATCCAGAAAATCACATTATCTAAATTATATAAAAGTTATTTGAATTTTGAAGAGAGAAATAAGTATTTGATCCCTCTCGCAAACAAGACTTTTAATACTTAGTGGCCTTGTTGTAAGCACAGCAGTCAGACATTTCTTGTAGTTGATGACGTTTGCGCACATGTCAGGAGGAATTTTGGTCCACTCCTCTTTGCAGATCATCTCTAAATCATTCAGATTTTGAGGCTGTCGCTTGGCAACTCAGAGTTTCAGCTCCTCCATAAGTTTTCTATGGGATTAAGGTCTGCAGACTGGCTAGGCCACTACATGACCTTAATGTGCTTCTTTTTGAGCCACTCCTTTGTTACTTTGGCTGTATTTTTTTGGGTCATTGTCATGTTGAAAGACCCAGCCTCGACCCATTTTTAATGTCCTGTTGGAGTGAAGGAGGTTGTCACTCAGGATTTTACGGTACATGGCTCCATCCATTGTCCCATTGATGCGGTGATGTAGTCATGTGCCCTTAGCAGAGAAACACCCCCAAAACATAATGTTTCCACCTCCATATAGAAAAGGAAAAAAGGTTTTCAGCCTACCATATATATGCCATCAGGGTCCACTGGTGCACGGAAATCCTTGGTAGCAATCCAGGGATGAGAAGCAGTTTCTCCAGCACCTTCTCCATATCCATCATAGAAAGATGTTAGATTAAAATGTCCATTTTATTAATTCCATTAAAAAAGACACACATAAAAACATGTGTAAGGTGAACCTTATGCGTTTCGAACCTTGCAGGGGTTCCTATGATTAAGAATCCCTGCAAGGTCCGAAACGAGTAAGGTTTGCCTTACACGTGTGATTTTTTTAATGGAATTAATTAAATGAACATTTAAAACTGCTTTCCACCACCATGCTTGACAGTGGGGATGGTGTTCTTTAGGTCATAGTCAGCATTTTTCTTTCTCCAAACACGGTGAGTTGAGTTAATGCCAAAGCGTTCATTTTTTGTCTCATCTGAACATAGCACCTTCTCCCAATCACTCTCAGGATCACCAAGGTGTTCATTGGCAAACTTCAGATGGGCCTGCACATGTGCCTTTTTGAGCAGTGGGACTATGTGACTCGCATAGAATCACAACATGTTGCGATTGACTCGCAATCCAAGAATCGGATGCGGAAAAAGCATATGAGTCTTGGAAATGTGCTCTCGGACATTAGTTAACATTGGTCCTAGAGCAATGCGATTTTTCCGCACAGTAAACTCGGACGAGTTTCACTGATGTGTATCCGAGCCCTTACTTTGTAAACATGTTGCATTATCAATATGCAGGAATTCTGAGTTTACAGCTTGTGTCATTCTTCAGGGCTGCGTTAACAATTCTGCTGGTCACTACTGCTGCCCTATACACAACATTGATCATGTTCTTGTGTTTTGCTAGTTCTGCCACGCTGCCAATAACATTCAAGTGTCTTCTGGAGAACAATCACATAGACAGACGAATCGCGAGGTTTGTGCTGCCTGTTGGAGCCACTATCAATATGGATGGGACCGCCTTGTATGAAGCAGTAGCTGCCATCTTTATCGCACAAGTGAACAATTATGAGCTTGATTTTGGTCAGATCATTACTATCAGGTAGGTCTAAGAAATGTTAATTTTTTTTCTCTTCAACAGTAGTACCTAAAATAACAAGTTACCCCCGATCCATGGTATAACTTACTGATTGCTGGGGCTCCGACTGCCGGGACAGTGATCTTGAGAACAGGGATGTGGAGCCTCAAATAATAAATTACCCCCGATCCATGGTATAACTTACTGATTGCTGCGGCTCCGGCCACTGGGACCCCCAGTGATCTTGATATCAGGGATCTGGAGCCTAAAATAATAAGTTACCCCCTATCTATATTGCTGGAGCTCCAGCCACTGGGACCCCCAGTGATCTTGATATCAGGGATCTGGAGCCTAAAATAATAAGTTACCCCCTATACATAGTATAACTTACTAATTGCTGGTGCTCTCTCCGCTGGGACCCCAGTAATCTTGAGAACAGGGATGTGGAGCCTAAAATAATAATTTACCCCCTATCCATAGTATAACTTACTGTTTGCTGGGGCTCCGGCCGCTGGGACCCCGAGTGATCTTGATAAGAGGGATCTCAAGCCTAGAATAATAAGTTACCGCCTATCCATAGTATAGCTTACTGACTGCTGGGGCGCTGGCCGCTGGGACCCCGAGTGATCTTGATAAGAGGGATCTCAAGCCTAGAATAATAAGTTACCGCCTATCCATAGTATAGCTTACTGACTGCTGGGGCTCCGGCCGCTGGGACCCTCAGTGATATTGAGAATAGGAATCTGGAGCCTAAAATAATGTTTCCCCTATCCATATTGCTGGGGCTCCAGCCACTGGGACCCCAAGTGATCTTGAAAATAGGGGTCTGGAACCTGAAATCAGATTCTGCAGATTCTTGTCTTTAGGGGGGAGGTGCGTATGTTCGCCCATGCAATTCTCGTCTTTCTCAGGCAGTCCAATAGATGAATGAATGGTGGGAAGGTTTCAAGACAAGGTTCTGCAGAGTTTTATTCCTGCGTCCCAGAGCCCCAATTTAGGCAGTACCGGTGGTCAGCTACATCGCAATCACTAAGTCATCCTCCATTCTATGCATAAAGAATAATTTAAGCTTTGGGGAATAATGGCACTGTGGCTCAGTGGTTAGCACTGCAGCCTTGCAGCACTGGGGTCCTGGGTTCAATTCCCACCAGGGATGACATCTGCAAGGAGTTTGTATGTTCTCCCTGTGTTTGCCTGGGTTTCCTCCGGGCACTCCGGTTTCCTCCCACACTCAAAAGACTATACTGATAGGATGTTTAAATTGTGAGCCCCAATGGAGACAGAGTTACAAATATATATAAAATGCTATGGAATTAAGATTTCTAAAGTCCATAGCTTGTGCTAGTAAAATGCTGCAAAAATGCAACGTGTGAACCTAGATTTGACTACACACCCGCTTGTTGATGATTTCTATGTAGAGTTTCTTTACTGTGTGATATAACAATGCAGAATAATCAGTGAAAGCAGCCAAAAAATGGAGAAAAATCAGTAATCTATTTAATTATAAGGTACGTAATATGCGTAATTTCCAACAGTCCTGAATTTACTGGGATTGTTCTAAAATGATGGAAACATTTCAGGAAATTCTTTGTTAAACCCAGTCTAATATGAGCAATCCCCAGGCAATCCTAAAAGCAGGGGCCAAGTACTGATTGTGATATTTCAGGATAAAATGACTTGATTGTGTCTCTTCTTTTTCTCAGCATTACTGCAACAGCAGCCAGTATTGGGGCAGCAGGGATCCCCCAAGCCGGCCTGGTTACATGGTGATTGTGTTGACCTCCGTTGGCCTCCCCACCGATGACATTACCCTGATCATAGCGGTAGACTGGGCGCTGTGAGTATCCGAGTGTAAACTCTTCTTACTTCACTGTAAAAGTTTACTGTAAAAAATGACTTCATAATGCATTTTTCCACCTGTACGGCCTATAACGAATCCCTAGCTTCCATAGGTCATGTCATGGTCATAGGGCCAGGGTACTCAATCATCTGGGGTTCAACAGTTCAGAAATCATATTGGAAGTCCCCAGAGGTTGTGGCCCGGAGCTGGACATGTTAAGGGTTATTTACAGGGGATAACGTTGGTTGTGACGCCACCTGGAGTGCTGGCCTATAGGTGGCCAGGGGCTGCTGTGGGGACTTCCAAGGGAGGATGGTGTGGCAGCCAGGTGTTAGGTCCTCTCCAGTTAGGGCAAGGGTCCCTTGGAAGGTGTAGAAGGTGGATTGGATGAGGAGAAGGATGAGAGAAGTGGTGCAGGAAGGACCAGACAACAAAAAGTCTTGTGGTTCTTACCATTTACTAAGGTTTAGAGTTACAATCCAGTCGGGGTACAGAGTCCATCAATATTATGGCTTGGCCAGCCCAGAGGTATTTGGAATCCACCTTGGCGAGACACAGGGTATATTTGGCCTTCCAGCTGCCTTTTCCTGTCCTGACACTTGCTACCCGATTGTCCTCTCCTAAGTGTCCAGTGGTTGCCAGTCCTTTCAGGCAGGTAGCTGCGGGTCCTACAAGTGACTTTCTTTTGTCCTCTGGCCTTATCTAGCCCCTTGAGCCTAGGGAGGGTCCACAAAGTGAGTGTCTATACTTGACACCCAGTTACTTCCAGTTTCACAATTGGTCCTAAAGTATCCCAAATCGAATTGGGGCTGGCATCCTTCTGCAGCTAGCTCCTCTGCCCAGCTTCAACAGCTGGCGGTAGATTCATGTCTTCCAGGCTCTTATCCTAGCACTTCAGTCCACTCTCTGTGCTACTTTTCAAGCTGTCTGACTGGAACTCACTAGAGCCCTTCTCCTTCTGCCACCCACCCCTAACCTAACTCCTCCCTCTAGCCAGTCAGTGGAGACTTCCCCAAAATGTGGGTTTCTGCCACTCAGCACCTTCCTGGCCTGGAGTTCGGATGTGTTGGGTGCATTTGGGAGTCTCAGCAAAGCTTCCTCCTCTTACCTCTAGGCATGATAGCATACATATGAAATGCATGTAGTACCATAGTGGCGGCCTAACCGCAGGGGCGCCACAGTGTCGCGCGCTTAAATGGCCTGACATTGCTGGTTGCTGCTGTGTATGTGTTTGTCTTTAAGAGCTGCATGGTTGATAGTTGTGAAGGTCCTGGCCTCCTGTGTTGTGCTCCAGAACTGCATTCACTATGAGGTTCAACTGCTGGTTGGGGTTAATGTGTGACTCACCTGAACTACCTCCCCTAGCCTTTAAGTAGCCTCTCCTTCCACCAGGTGGTGCTGCTGATAGAGTTCACTCTATGCCTGAAGCCGTGCTGTGCTGACCTGTGTGTTTATGTTGTAATCCTTTCCTTTGGAGTTGCTGTATCCCAGTTCTGTGGAGGGAGGTGTGGCGGGAATAGCGCAGGGCTGGTGGAGGAGGTTAGGGAGAGTCTGGAGGTCCGAACCTTCTCACCATCAGAAATACCTTTTTCGGGCATGGATCAGGGCCATTCAGGGTTCCTAGACTAGGGTCAGACTAGTCTTCCCTGGTCATCCTGCCCATACCTGCCATTGTAAACCGGACAGCCCCAGACCCAATTTGCAAAAGAACCGGAGGGCAAATATGCCCTGTGGTCTGGTTTGCAGCCGGATGCCTCAATTGCAGCCGCAGCTGCTGAAATTTCAAGGTCCTGAAAGCTCAGCAGGGGACAGCTGGTGGCGCTGAAGTTTAGCAGCACTCGCTGCTAACTTCAGCAGCCGGCGTCCGGTTCCCGGATCCGATGGTTTTGCCGGACTGGGGAAATCCGGTGGGATAGACTCCCATGTTAGGGAGCGCCGGATCACCCCGGATCCGGGAGGATCCGATTTGGGCAGATTTTCGCCCTGGACGCAAAAATGTTGCAAGCAACGTTTTTGTGTCCAGGAGGAAAATCCGAATTTACCCAGATCCTCCCGGACAGATGGAAAACCAGATGGCTTATGGCTGCCATCCGGTTCCATCCGGCCCCATAGGGCTGCATAACAGCAAAATCGGGTCCGGGGCTCTGTGGTTTACACCAGACGGCCCCAGACCTGATGCTGCCACGGTGTGAAGCCAGCCAAAACTGGAATGCAAACCTGATCCGGTTTGTGCCCACTGATGTTCAGGGGGCATTCTGACACTTTTGTTTGCATCTAGTTGCATTCAGTTGCTACCAGATTTAGCTGAAACCTTTTTTTTACCGAGCCCAAAAAACGGAACAAGTAGCTTCGCGACCGAATACGGTAATGTGTGTCAATGGGTGCCAGATCTGGTTTTACCGAATCATTCCTGATCCAGCATGCCTACTGAGCATGCGCGGTAATGTCACACATTTAAAGTTAAGGGTCTGTACCTAACACCTGAGTGTTTGTGCATGGATCCTGAACAATTAAAGCTCACCTGTTTTGCTGTTGACACTTCCTGGTCCCGCTCATTAGACTCATGTAATATTCACTGCATTGGCTATTGTACAGCCAATCACAGATACCCATTGTCTGTGACAATATCTGTGATTGGCTGTTGCGCCCCACCCGGTGTGCCAGCAAACAAAAACAGACGCAACGGGTTGGGCGCAACAGGCAATCACAGATGCTGTCCCAGAGACTGGGCATCTGTGGCTGTTCTGCAGTCCCTGTTCGGGGTCCATGCTGAACACTCAAATGTTCATTACGGACCCAAAGCAAATAAACTGTGCGGCTGCACCAATGATGTGTCCGCCCCTGTGCGGCTTCACCAATGATGTGTCCGCCTCTGTGCGGCTTCACCAATGATATGTCCGCCCCTGTGCGGCTTCACCAATGATGTGTCCGCCTCTGTGCGGCTTCACCAATGATATGTCCGCCCCTGTGCGGCTTTACCAATAATATGTCCGCCTCTGTGCGGCTTCACCAATGATATGTCCGCCTCTGTGCGGCTTCACCAATGATGTGTCCGCCCCTGTGCGGCTTCACCAATGATGTGTCCGCCCCTGTGCGGCTTCACCAATGATGTGTCCGCCCTGTGCGGCTTCACCAATGATATGTCCGCCCCTGTGCGGCTTCACCAATGATATGTCCGCCCCTGTGCGGCTTCACCAATGATATGTCCGCCTCTGTGCGGCTTCACCAATGATATGTCCGCCTCTGTGCGGCTTCACCAATGATATGTCCGCCTCTGTGCGGCTTCACCAATGATATGTCCGCCCCTGTGCGGCTTCACCAATGATATGTCCGCCCCTGTGCGGCTTCACCAATGATATGTCCGCCCCTGTGCGGCTTCACCAATAATATGTCCGCCCCTGTGCGGCTTCACCAATGATATGTCCGCCCCTGTGCGGCTTCACCAATAATATGTCCGCCCCTGTGCGGCTTCATCAATGATATGTCCGCCTCTGTGCGGCTTCACCAATGATATGTCCGCCCCTGTGCGGCTTCACCAATGATATGTCCGCCTCTGTGCGGCTTCACCAATGATATGTCCGCCTCTGTGCGGCTTCACCAATGATGTGTCCGCCTCTGTGCGGCTTCACCAATAATATGTCCGCCTCTGTGCGGCTTCACCAATGATGTGTCCGCCTCTGTGCGGCTGCATCAATGATTTGTTCGCCTCTGTGCCGCTGCTGCATCAATGATACTGTATGTCCAGCTCTATACCCCTCATAGTGCCCCTATGCTACTCGCCCATTAGACCCCAAGCTACATTCAAATGCCTCTATAAATGACAAATTATTATTGTCTATAACAACAATTCCAGAGATTTAGAATACATATAAAAGGACTCAGACATCAACTTTACAAACATGCTCCTCGTCTGCCCTTTCCATATGTAAAGCACCATGGAATCTAATGGCGCTATATAAATAAATAATAATGAATAATAATAGTAATAAATACTCAAAAGTGGTAAAGCTGAGTAATAACCAGTAATTGTATTTTATTAGGGACCGCTTCCGCACCATGATTAATGTCCTTGGAGATGCGTTGGCAGCAGGGATCATGGCACATATCTGCAGGAAAGACTTTGCCAAGCAGAATGACGAGGTAAAGGTAAAACATGACTATACTGTCCTTTTACTCATATGTGGGTGTAATAATTAAAATGCCATGGTTGGGTGAAGTGGGCATTGGACCTGGGATACAAAGGATGTATTCCCTAAACCATGACAATAAGCATTGTGAGTATCCTATATGTGCAGCAGGTGAATGCATATATGCATATGTGTGTATGTTTTTGTATGTGTGGATGTGATACTAGTCACTACTTATGGGTAATTCAGAAGGCAGAATAGTGAGAAAAACCAAAGTCAGGTACCAGCAGGACTCATAGTGGACTCCAGGAGTTTACAGAGGCATAGTCAGGTAATGATCCTAGGTCTAGTTTCCAGGAGGGCACATAGAATAAAGAGAGTCAACGGAGACATGCTCAGGTAATGATCTGGGGTCAGGTTTCCAGGAAGACATGTAATCAATAAAGGGAGTCAACTGAAACAAGGTCAGGTTATGATCCAGGGTCGAACTATCATGAGATCACGTAAATTACATGGAGCAAGCAGAGGGGTAGTCAAGCAACAGCCCACGGTCAGTAAACAATGATCAGAACTAGACACACAGGTATACAGGCCAATAGCACCACTCACATAGAATGTACGACTGGCAGTCCTGGGAGAGGCTGCTCAGTAACATAGCCGAGCAATCACTGGAAAGATGGAACATCTAAGCAACCCAGCACCTCCCAGAACCAGAATGGAGGACTGCTCTAAAAATCAGCATACGGACAGCCCAGTGCACCAGTCACAGCATAATCTCTATTGCGTCCTAGATACTCTGACATGAAATTCAGTAGGTCTTCTTGAAAAATGCATAGACTAGGGCTCATCCCACTGAACACCCGAAATCCTTCCCCATGGACAGAATTCTTCTCAGACAACACATGGTGAGGGTACCATGCTCTATTAAGACTATGTTGGGTTCCCAACAGATAAGAGCATATAGTATATTTCCAGCAAGGACACAAGATGGTGCTTGGACAGAGTCTCCCCTTGACACTGACTCGTCCCAGATTAGAAGCTCTGCTACTTCAGGGCATCCAGTGCTGACTACCCCAGTCAACAGCACCCACTGAGAGGAGATAGCAGCAAGCTTAGGAAGCTGGCTGAGCACAGCAAGGTATGTGGCCAGATGACCAGTTAGTCCCAACCTGGGTTCTTCAAACAAATTTGTGGACTCAGTGTTGGATAGTGGAGCAGTTCTGTAATCTACCAGCTTGTACCGTGGTCCTTAGGCTGAAGTCCTGTAGAGTCATTTTATACTCAGCTTCCATTTCAGGGCCTTGTGTCCAACAGAATTGAGGGAAGATAATCATGGATATTTACTCATTCTAGTACTCTGCAGGGGGCTGATGCAATCCACAATCAGCAGGCATATTACAAGTTTGTAAACAAAAAGGCCACTGGTCAGTTCCACATGAAACAATTACCCTTGTCCCTTGACTCACTGAACAAAGGAACAATACGTCTGGCATAATTAAGAATAGTGCACACCCAAACAAGTGGCCAGATATTTATTATTGACGCTGGGTCGCCACAGTATGTACTAGCATGTACGTGTATTATAATATATTATTTACTTTTACTTAAATACATGTATTTCAGGACAATAATCTATTTTTTTGCACTTGGATTTCATAAACTTTTTGAACAATTTGCCTTCAACTTCTGTGTAGCACTTTTTAGCCCCAAATGCATGCATTTAAGAAAAGTAGAAATGTAACCAAAAGTGGACAACCCCTTTAAAGTGTAAATGTCATTTCATTGAAAAAAAAAAAACTGAAAACAATACTGCACTGATTGAGAATGATGGATCACATAGGAGCGAAGATACCGTAATGCTTTTTTGTGCCATATGACTTATTTTCTCACATTTTTCTGTGCTCTTTTAAAAACTGCATGCATTTTATGCCTTTATGGTGTGGCCAGCATCCCTCAGTGTATGCCAGCACTGTGTGTGTATTTCCACAGCTTCCGAGAGCAGGCTGATGGGGAGCAGTGCAATGTGAGAATGGGTTAACAGAGATCTTGACTGAGCTGTGTGGAGCCAGATGACAGATCAGAAGCTTGTACCAAGGAAAGAAGAGTTTACACTAATGCTGACTTTCTAACATTACTTAGCAACTGTGCTGTAATCTGAGCTAATCTGATACATTGTTTCCGCACCAGCTGCAGTCAGGAGCTCACACACAATGTAGGCCATGCCCCCTTTCCCTTATATGGTTACATTCAGTGTGAAGACGGATCTGACTGAGAATGAGCACATATCTGCTTCACACACAGTCTAGCAGGGACACCTTGTGGAAATTTTATGAATGGTTTTCAACCAGAATTTTCTAATCTAGTATATTGGAAAGTTTTTTAAAATCACTTGCTCTACATTATCTAATATATAAAACTGAGTGTATGTATGTATCATAACCCCACCCACTCAACATAGCCACACCCACACCACAAAGCCACACCCACCACACATAGCCACACCCTCCACATAGATCCACCCACTTCACAGCTTGCATCTCCACATATCTCCGCCCTTCCACAAAGCCCTGCCTCCTTTAGGGCAGCACTATCTATATAGTATAATGCAGACTAAGGCTGCGTTCACACATCGCGTATTTTGACGCGTATTTTTACGCGCGTATTTTCTCCAGAAGAATGTGCATCTGTATTTCCAGCAAAGTCAATGGGCATTCACTTTTGCCATTCACACGTCGCGTATTTTTACGCAGCGTAAAAATACGCGCGTAAAAAGAATGAACATGTCAATTCTTTGCAGTTTTTTACGCGCGTATTTTCTATAGGCCCCATTATAAGCACTGGAAATACGCGCGTAAAAAAAACGCAGTCGCGTATTTTTACGCGCGTAAAAATACGCGTGCGTAAAAATACGCGCGCATAAAAATACGCAATGTGTGAACGTAGCCTTATAGTCCTCCATATAATATAATGCAACCTTTTAGCCCTTCATATAATATAATGCAGCATTATAGTCCTCCATATAGCATAATGATACTGCAGAGCAAACACAATTGCCAGACATTCCTTTTCCATCGTGGAGTAGGCCACCTGTCTCAGCAATAGATTCTTGTTTAGGTACAAAACGGGATGCTCCTGGCCCGTAAAGTCAACCTGACTGAGCACAGCACTGAGTCCAAAGTCACTGGCATTGGTCTATACCACAAATGGCTTCGTGAAGGTGGGGGTTTGTAGTACCAGGGAGCTGGAAAGAGTGGACTTAAGCGCCCCGAAGGCCGACTCGCAGTCAGCTGACCAGTCGACTATGGGAAGCAGCTTCCGCCTGGTGAGGTCTGTCAGGGCCTCCGCCAGGGCTCTATAGTGTGGAACAAACCTCCTATAGTACCTGGCAGTCCCTAGGAAGAACATCACCTGCTTCTTGGTCCTGGGGGTGGGCCAGGATGTGATGGCATCTACCTTCCCAGGCTCTGGCTTCAAAGCCCCGCTGCCTACCCGGTGACCCAGGTAGAGGACCTCACTCATGCCCAGCTGGCACTTTTCTGGCCTGATGTTCAAGCCTGCCTGGTGGATCCGCCTGAGCACCTGCACCAGATGCTCCAGGTGATCTTCCCATGTGGAGCTGAAAACAGCAATGTCATCCAGGTATGCGGCCGCATACCCTTCAAGTCCCTTGAGCAGGATGTCGACCATCCATTGAAAAGTGTCAGGGGCTATCTTTATGCCAAACGGCATGACAGTGGACTCGTAGAGTCCAAAAGGGGTAAAAAAGGCAGAGTGTTCCTGTACTTTGCGGGTCAGGGGAATCTGCCAATATCCATGGCTCAGATCCATGATGGTCAGGTACTTAGCCCCAGCAAACCAGTCGAGTTGGTTATTGATGCATGGCATAGGGTACGCATCGGTGGCCATTACAGCGTTGAACCCCCGTAGTCCACGCAGAACCGGGTTGTTCGGTCCTTCTTGGGGACGAAAACTACGGGTGACGTCCAAGCACTGTTGGATGCCTGGATCACCCTAAGCTTGAGCATCTTGTTGATCTCTTGGCGCATTTGCTGCTGCACTTCAGAAGTGGTCCAATAGGCTGAACGCCGTATCGGGGGGTGATTCCCGATATTTACGTGATACACGGCTGACTGGGTCCTTCCAAGCAGGCTTCTGAACAGCTCCTGGAAGGGGTGAAGGGTGGCTCCCATCTGGACCCATTGGTCCTCAGAGAGCTGTTTGCCAACCTCCACGTCCTCAATGGACCCACCCGTCCTAATCTGGGTGAGCATATCCAGGAGGGTGTCTGCCTCTCCCTCCTCGGACAGCTTTCACACAGGGTGGGCGCAAGCCTGTCGCTCATGATGAGCCTTCATCATGTTCATGTGAAAGGCCTTCTGCCTACCACGGGGCATAGTCCAGGGTGACCAGGTACGTTACAGGGTTGAGCTGCTGGTGAACGATGTATGGGCCTACCCAGGCTGCCTTAAGCTTGTTCTGCAGTACGAAGACCAGTACCCACACCTTCTGACCCACCTGGTAGGTCCTATCACAAGCGTTCTGGTCGTACCACCACTTCTGGTCAGCCTGGGCTTGCACCATATCATGTCGTGCACCAGCTGCGTCAAGGCTTGCATCTTGTCCCAGAAGCGCATGACATATTCAATGACTGACACTCCAGGGCAGCCGAGTTCCCTTCCCAAGCCTCTTTCACTAGAGCCAGGGGCCATTGGGCACGTTGTCTGTATAGGAAGTCAAACAAACCAGCCACTCTCGTCCCACCTGCTCTCCCTTTCTTTGCTACGTCTCAATGCCGGTGACCTATCTCACAATCCTGCCCTCCCCCCACCCAATACTTCCCACTAATTCCTCTACTATTTCTGTCATCCTAAGATGAACTACTGCAATCTCTCACATGTGTAACCTGTGGTCCTGGCCCCCCCCCCCCCCCCCCCCGCTCCCTCTCCCTGGAGCACTTTGGAAGGCCCGCTCTGTCTGCAACAAACTCCATGTGATCCATGACCTTTTTACATCCCCAATCTTTCCTTCCTGAACCGTCCTGAGACCTGGCTGGGATGGTCTGACACAGCCTCCCCTGCTGCACTGAGCTATGGCGGCCTCCACTTTACCCATACTCCTCACCCTGGAAACAGACATGGTAGAGGAGTGGGTTTCCTTCTTTTTACAAACTGCTCCTTCAACCGAATCCAGCCCCCACCCTCCCTTATCCTCCCCTCTCTCGAAGTTCACTCTGTCCGTATTTACTCTCCTTTATCTCCAAATGGCCATTATATACCAAACTCTGGGCTTGACCACTGCCTTTATTGACCAAACTTCCACCTGGCTTCTTCAATTTTTCTCTGCTGACATTCCCACTGTCATCATGGGTGACTTCAATATACCTACTGACACCCGCCAGCCAGCAGCATCTAAACTCCTGCCGCTTATTTCATCCTTTGGACTTACTCAGTGGTCCTCTACAGCCACCCACACAGACATACATTAGACCTCATCTTCACCCACCTTTGTTCCCTATCTAATCTCACAACCTTCCCTCTCCCCCTATCTGACCACCATCTACTCACCTTCTCATCTTTGTCCTTCTTACCTGCCCCCATGTCCAGCCACTAGCACACCCTCACAGAAACATTGCAAAGTTAGACATCCACAGACTCTCAGACTCTATTCTTCCTCTGTCTTCCATATCTTCACTCCACGACACGGACAGTCGGTTGCCCCTCTCGTGCATGGCAAAGTACGACAAATCAATAGGCAACCCTGACACAACAATATCAACAAAAACTTTGGCAAGCGTCCAGGGTTGCAGAGTGGCGTTGGAAGAAAACGCACCTGCCAGATGAGTTCACTGCATTCAAACAAGCAACACTCAAATCAGCCCTCACCTCTGCTAAAAAGACCTACGTCATAAACCTTGTACCTTCCTTATCCTATAACCAGAAACAACTGTTCAGCACATTTAACCCTCTCCTCCGCCCACCACTGCCCCCTCCGACCTCCCTCCTCTCTGCTGGGCACTTTGCCACATACTTCAAAAATAAGATCGACCAAACAAGGCAAGCCTGTATTTTACCACCACCACAACCACTACATATACCAGACCTCTGCCCTTCCCTCACAACCTCCTTCTCCAACATCACTTACTCATCTCCTCTCCATATCACACCTGTGCACTTGATCCCATCCCTTCTCACCTCCTCTCCAACCTCACTAACACACTCATCCCAGCCCTAAC